>PIJE02000623.1:0-150496 GCA_002895965.2 Coryphaenoides rupestris
CTCTCTCTCTGTCTCTCTCTCTGGTCTCTCTCTCTGGTCTCTCTCTCTGTCTCTCTCTCTGGTCTCTCTCTCTGGTCTCTCTATCTGGTCTCTCTCTCTGGTCTCTCTATCTGGTATCTCTCTCTGGTCTCTCTCTCTAGTCTCTCTGGTCTCTTATCTCTCTGGTCTCTTATCTCTAGTCTCTTATCTCTCTCTGGTATCTGGTCTCTAAATAGTCTCTCTGGTCTCTTATCTCTCTAGTCTCTTATCTCTCTGGTATCTGGTCTCTAAATAGTCTGGTCTCTTATCTCTCTCTGGTCTCTCTGGTATCTGGTCTCTAAATAGTCTCTTGTCTATCTCTACTCCTTCCCGTGTCTCTGGTATCTGGTCTATCTGGTCTCTTGTCTCTCTCTAGTCCCTCTGGTCTCTCTGGTATCTGGTATCTCTGGTCTCTAAATAGTCTCTTGTCTATCTGTAGTCCTTCCCGCTGTCTCTGGTATCTGGTCTATCTAGTCTCTTGTCTCTCTCTAGTCCCTCTGGTCTCTCTGGTCTTTTTATAGTCTCTCTTGTCTCTTTATAGTCTCTCTGGTCTCTCTATAGTTTCTCTGGTCTCTTTGGTCTCCACAAATGTTTTCCTGCTGCCGATTAGTTTTCATGAATTACCGCTTGTTTGCATTAATTCCCCGTCTCTTAAATGGGCGTGCTTTAGAAAGTAGGCGGGTGCCTACTTCAAATCAATATCACATTTATTTCAAACTTTTACCTCGATTACTATTCATGAACCATTTTTATATACCTTTTTATCATTCACTACCCAAATAGGCCGAGTTCTCTGACCAGGTCTTTACTGGAAATATGCTGAACTATTATATATTTGTTTCTAATGAATGAGTGCCCATCTTATTATTGTGATTTAAAATTTTCAAGGGAATGCGCACAGATTAACTATTTGTGGCTATTCAATAATTGAAACAGTTGAAATGAACCAAGATGAGCGAGATGAAGTTATGAGAGCTTCTAAATGTCTCTTTGCCACACATTGGGCTGGTTGCCCCGCCACCTATTGTGGAGTTATGATCATAAATAAAGGCTAATATAGTCATGATGATCTGTATTGACTGTAACAAACCTGGACGTTAACACAGAGCTAAAAATAGTAACATTCTTCATGTTCTTTGTGCCGTTTGTGTGTCTTTCTTGTGACCCGAGGCGCTAGCATGTCAGGATCTGTTGTGACATCGTACAATAGTTTGTATGACTGCATAATAATATTTAATATATAATATGTCTTTCGTCTGCCTCTCATGCCTTACTCTCCCCAACGCTCGATTCCCAGAAGCGGCGGCGGCGGATAGATCGCTCGATGATCGGGGAGCCGACCAACTTCGTCCACACGACCCACGTGGGCTCCGGGGACATGGGCCTAGGTGTGGCCTCGGTGAGTTCTGCAACCCACCGCAACCCAGGGTGACGGGTCCCCCGGCAGGGTGCTGATGATGATGATGATTATAATGGGTGTTGTCGTGTCCGCAGGTGGACCTGGTGCAGGCGCAGATGAAGTCTAAAGGAGGCTATGCTCACGGCGCCTCGGAGGAGGCCCAGTTATAACCCCGCTATGACCCCGTTATGACCCAGTTATCACATGGTAAGGCGGTCAGACTAGCAGCAGTGTGGACCTCCTTGTTCCACATTCCTGTGGTTCATCCCTCACCCTTTCCTTCTTCTTCCTACTTCCTCCTCTAGTCACGGGTAATTGGGTTAGGTTCATACATGTTTCCTAACTGATTCAGGAGGACACCCTTGTGTCTCTGGTCCACACCGGTCGTCACCGGTCCTCGTGTCTCTGGTGTAGAGACGTGCTGTCCCCTGCTGCCCTCGCGTCTCACTTGGAGTCCTGACCTCCCCTCTCAGAATGCAAAATAACCTGGCAGTGAAGTCAGCTTAACACCAGCAGCTCAAGATGGCGGGCAGGTGCTGCCCAGTAATGTCGTCATGGTGATGTGGGCGGGGACTCTGCAGCCTTTAGACCTTCAGTTTTATCACACCTGCAATGTCTGAATGAATGTGTTCTGACGTCAAACAGAGGGAGTCTCTCGCTCTCTCTCTTTATCTTTCTCTCTCTCGCTACGTGTGCTAGTTATAAATACCTTTTTTATGAAGAAGTGACGGTAAGATTAGTTGTATTTAAGTAACAAGTTGTATTAAAGTAAACTCCTTATCTTGTTTTCTCCTGGTAGCGCGGCCCAGCAGCAGCAGTGGGTGGATTCTCCTGTCGTTGGTTGAGGACGCGTTGTGTGTGTAGAGCGGTTGTGTCTTAATGCACAGCAGGACCAAACCATGACCCCTGACCCCGCGGCTCGTCCTTAGTGTTGTACATATCACTTCTTATGTCCCATTGTTTTGTTTCTTTTTTGTTTTGTTTTTTGTTTCTTTCATTTATTTGTAGTTTTAAATGAGAGCACTGTTATCCATCGCCGGCCATTTGGTTGCACTGTAAAGATTTTAGGACGCGAGCGTTTCAGCCCAACTTCCGCTCTGCCGCTGTGTGCTTGTGGGGGATGCATGAGGAAATCTATTTTCAACTGTTTTGCTGTTTTTAGCCCATGTTGGACGCCTGTATTTATTATGATTTGTGAACAGACCTCACGGTGGCTGGGCCACTCTAGAACATTCTGTTTAGCGGTGTTCATTCTCAGAGGCTTCTCAAACGGACAGGTAGAGGTAGCGGCGCTATTCGTTGAGTGGCTCCCGCAGGGGAGCTACGTGCTAAATGCTAAATGCTGTTTTGTATTAAACTTGAAGATGAGTAGAGCACACTGGAGCATGTCTTACACACCCACTATTGCTTACTTCACCTTGATTTCAGCTGTGTTTTTATATCTATTTTGAACTAACCATAAATAATTTTAATAAACGACAAACTATAATCTTCCTGCTAGTCTTTTTATTTTCAAAATCGATTTTATATTTTATTTTGCCACAATTTTTCAATGCAGCACGCTACCTTAAAAGGACATTTAGTTCCGTGTGATTCACATCCCGTGCGTTCACTCCAGCCTCCCTTGTTTCGGTGGTGGAGGGAGGGCTGTCGGTGCGTCGCGTTGCCGCGCGTTAGCCTGAAGCGATTGGTTCACCGCGCTGCTCTCATCTCAACAAGCCACGACACATTGTCCAAGCAGATACTGGCACACTGGGGTTTTGGAGAAGGACTCAGTTTTGGGTGGTATCGCCAAACCACGCATTATGCCTGACAGAACACACTTAATCTCGCTTGCATAATGATGGATTTATCTCAAGTATATTCTAGCTTGGCACAAATGGCAAGTTGGATAATAGTTGTAAACTAAAAGGGCAGTATTCCAGAAAACTGGAGCAAAAGTGCCATCAGCTACGATAAGTCAGTGAATGTGTCTGACATGTTAAGCTGCGTGTGCATGAAATGCCAACTTGACGCAAACTTGAGGTTCACAAACGAGCTGCGGACACGGTCACCTGGTACAACTCTGGCTCTGACCCACATGGCTGAATGTAGTCTCTGATGTGGCCTCACGGCGTCCAGTTCTCACCTGGAACTTCACAACATGCCGTCTGCCGTCATAACAGCGGGCCGTACACTCGTGGAACTAAACACCAATATTTTACTATACACACAGATCATGTTCCTGTGCATCTACTCAAATCTATTTAAGTGATTATATTGAACTGCAGAGAATGAAATAACGAATTGTTAGACATTCCAGATGGCTTCTGGCGGGTGTCTGATCTGCTATCGCTCCATCCACCAGCCATTAAACATCTCTTCCAAACTCTTATTTTTCTATTCCTACAAAGAACCATAACTGAACTATGTGTAATCTGTTATTGTTGAGAGATGGTTTATAATATGATCCCCACCCCTCCTCTCCGACCTTGGTACCTGCTCCACTGAACAAGCCCTTCGCCCTCCTCGCCGCTCCTCCTCCTCATCAGATAATGATCCTTGTCTTGTGTGCCCACCAGCCTGCGTGCCGCTCTGAACTATTCTGCTGTAAGCCAAATTCATGATTGAAGATGTAATGTAATCAAGCACACATGTGACCAGCACAGCTGGCTCGGCCCGATTAGAACGCTCCAGATGTTGAGGCGAGCGGAGCGGTGTCGCGGCAGCATCTCCCATAGTGAGCACAATGTAAACATGCAGCCCTGCAGCTAGAGTCCCACGCCTCTGTTCCTGTGCACATCCCCTCCTCAGGGATGTGTGCAGGGAGGTGTCAGTGAAACAGGGTAATGAACCAACATGAATGTGTGTGATCGCCGCTTTCTTTTGGATTCCTTTTTTATACTGCCTGTAAACATTTATATTCTCTGTATTCAGAGAATCAAAATGACAAAATGAAATGTACATTTTACATTTTTTAAGTTTCATTTCAAGTCTATGTTGTTATTTCAGATGCCTAAAATGTATTGAAATTATATATATATATATTTAGTCTATCATAAAATTCCATTAAATTGAGGTTTTGAAACCAAATTCCAACCGTTTGTTTTCTGCAGGTTTGTTTTGCAGTCTGTGATGTTGAACACGTTGATTTATCTTGCCTGTGTTACTTATTAGAGCTTTTGTCACATAGACTATAACATTCACAATGTATACCCGACCAAGCATGTGCTAAAGTGCCCCTTAGAACTAATTGGGAAAAAAAGAGAATGTATGTAAATGAATGAATTGAGACCCCGCCCCCCAGCTCCCCTCCCAGTAATAGAATGATGTTGATGTTTAAATGTTGTCCCACATATGCTGTAATTCCACACCGCTGTCTACAGGGACAGGCGCCCGAGAAACAGAGGAAATGTATATTGAACACCGTAGTATTCTGTCCAAACGTGTCTCAAAACCATGTCCATTGAAGGGATGTAGTTGTGTCAGAAGATAATGACAAAAGTCTTCTGGATTTTATTCATCCTGGCAACGGTAGTCGATCGGTCCGGTCGTATTCGACACAAACATCAGCTGGTCACCAAACCCCGGGTTATAGTCCCTCGACTCTTTCACCAAGAAGACAAGAACTACCGACACAGACTTCACCAGGTCCGTCTGTAGCCCCACACCCCCTCCTCCTTATGCTGGTGGACTGAACCATTGTACCAGTAGAAGATACCGCCACACCAGTAACCTTGTTTGGTCGTAATTGGTCTAATATGGTCCCGTTTTATGGTTGCACGCCATCTCTGTCGTGTAAGGTTGGGCGACGAGGGCCCACTGGTGTAGGTTCATGTGTTCCAGTGCCTGTCGCCCGTCGCTGTGCCAACTGTTATCTTGTGAACAGTGAATGTATTGTTCTACATAGATGCTGTCTTGTCCTGTAAGCTAGATGTTCTGTAGCTCACCTTGCTCTGTGTATTAAAATCAGATGACTTGTTTAAACTTTACCGTGTGTGTCCACTGTGTTCCAACAGACGTACCCGTATAGTTGTTCTATTCCGGGCCTTTTATATTCGGCTTTAGAAACACACACAGGCCTACCGTTCTGCAGCCTACCCTGTGATGGTAGACTGCATATATTCAATTTCCTGGCATATGTCTTGGTGGTGGTGTTGGGGCAGCAAATCATTGGTTGCCATTGGGTTTGAGATGTACACTTCATAAACAATGTATTATTAAATTATGTATAATGTATTATGACAAATTGTATATTGTAATTATTAAATGTTGGAGAGGAGTGTGCTGATCAGTTAGGATTTAATTTGAGATGAAGAGCCAAACAATGTAAAAGCAACAGTGGTTTAAAAACCTTTTCCAAAATTCTAAGTGATGGTGGGAAGCGTTTGTTTCTAAAGGAGAAGAAAGTACTCAGCTAATGTTTCCTTCATCTGCTCTCATGTCTATTTCACCGCCAACGATTTCATTTCCGATCATACAGTAAAACACGACAATTAACGCCTTTAGCTTTTTTATTAAGAAACTTCCACTTAACACGGGTTGGTCATTTCATCAGCTCTACATTTGCCATGACAACCCTTAAATAAGGGCTGGATACCCAAGCAGCTGACTCAGCAGTAGCGCACACCAGACCTTCATGCATGGGCCTGTCTCTCTCTCTCTCTCCCCCTCTCTCTGTGTTGATGCCAGTGAACCAGTGAGTGTTTCAGGTCCACAGCTTAGCTTGGAATTGGACCTCTAGCGCATCCATCAGCCCTGGAGTCCTGTTGGTCGCTCTCACTCTCGCTCTGTCTCTCACTGTCCCTCTATTTCACTCTCTCTCTCTCGTTTGGTTAAGGGTAGGGTTTAGACAGTACAGAGACAGGTCATTAAGGAGCAGGTAGGGGTTAGACAGTACAGAGACGGGTCATTAAGGAGCAGGTAGGGGTTAGACAGTACAGAGACAGGTCATTAAGGAGCAGGTAGGGGTTAGATAGTACAGAGACAGATCACTAAGCAGAAGGTAGGGGTTAGACAGTACAGAGACAGGTCATTGAAGGTAGGTCAAATTCGAAGGTCGGTCACTTTTCCGCCATTGAGAAGTGTTGCATTCATGCACCTGTGATGGCAGAACCAATCATGTGAGGCGGTGGATACAGTGCCACTACTTATTGTGGTGTTGACCAATCAGAGAGTTGCTTGTCATGGTGTTGTTGTCCAATATCGTTGGATTCAGTCCAGCATGGATAGCTGTCTGAGTAGAGGGTGGGGAGAAAGTCCTCACTGTCACCTGAACACACACACACACACACACACACACACACACACACAACCACCACCACCACACAGACACACCCATGCAAACACAGACACACACACACACACACAGACAACAGGGAAGAGAGAGACAGCAAGCTAGCATTAGATAAAAAATAATAGAATGCAACAAATGATTTGTCATCTGCAACTACACACACGTACAGTGCCAGTGGTTTGTGTGTGTGTCGACTCTCCACCCGTTCTGCTCTCCTGTCTGGTCCCAGAGTTCAGTGGTGTTGAGATGGTCCATCAGCTGTAGAACACACAGGCACGCACACCACACGCACACGCACACACACACACACACACACACACACACACACACACACAGATCATTCAGTAGATAGAGAGATCACACACGAAGGTCCTCACGATAAGACACAGTAGGTTCATATCCGCTGTCAACACTACAGGAACTCAGTAGCAATCAGAGTTCTAATCGTGTTCATTCCTTTACAGTCTGTGTTTACTGATGCAGTTAAAAGGAAGTTTCAGTATCACACTGATCTCTCAGTAACAATCATATTTATAATCATAAAGCCATTCACACAGACCTGACACTAACACAGAGTCTTACACTAACACAGAGCCTTACACTAACACAGAGCCTTACACTAACACAGAGCCTTACACTAACACAGAGCCTTACACTAACAGAGCCTCACACTAACACAGAGCCTTACACTAACACAGAGCCTTACACTAACACAGAGCCTTACACTAACACAGAGCCTCACACTAACACAGAGCCTTACACTAACACAGAGCCTTACACTAACACAGAGCCTTAAACACAGAGCCTTACACTAACACAGAGCCTTAAACACAGAGCCTTACACTAACACAGAGCCTTACACTAACACAGAGCCTTACACTAACACAGAGCCTTACACTAACACAGAGCCTTACACTAACACAGAGCCTTAAGCACAGAGCCTTACACTAACACAGAGCCTTACACTAACACAGAGCCTTACACTAACACAGAGCCTTAAGCACAGAGCCTTACACTAACACAGAGCCTTACACTAACACAGAGCCTCACACTAACACAGAGCCTTACACTAATACAGAGCCTTACACTAACACAGAGCCTTAAGCACAGAGCCTTACACTAATACAGAGCCTTACACTAACACAGAGCCTTACACTAACACAGAGCCTTACACTAACACAGAGCCTCACACTAACACAGAGCCTTACACTAACACAGAGCCTCACACTAACACAGAGCCTTAACACTAACACAGAGCCTTACACTAACACAGAGCCTAAACACAGAGCCTTACACTAACACAGAGCCTTACACTAACACAGAGCCTTAAGCACAGAGCCTTACACTAACACAGAGCCTTACACTAACACAGAGCCTTAAGCACAGAGCATTTGGTCTTACCTTAAACACAGCAGCAGTCTGCTCCAGCTGTGCACTGGCTCCGCCCCACAACTCTGCAACACCAACAAAACCACAACCAAAAAGTTTCTCTTCAGCGGACAGCGCTGACGTCATCGCTTCACACAACAACAACAACAACAACTTCAAGAACAACCACATGTGTGTGTGTCTGTCTGTCTGTCTGCGTGAGAGACAGCCCCTGTACCGTGTGTTGTGATGGTCTTGTGTGTCTCTTGCCAGTGTCTCTCGCCCAGCTGTCTGTCCTCACCCTGGGCGGCGGTGTTCCTTGCCTCTGGGTTCTGATTGGTGGACGCCGGCGGGTGGGCGGGTCCAGGGTGTGTAGCTAGGTTCTCAATGGCTCTTCCCGCCGCCACAGCCGTCCGTCTCGCTGTAGAGCCAACAGACATTTGTTTGTCTCGTTTCCTCAAACAATTTTTGGTCTTACAGATGAGTGCAGGTGCTGTCGGTACGGTTTAAGAGCTTTCATTTGCCTGTAGTTTGCGATAAATGGCATGGGCATCTACCAGCCTACTACACAGTGGACTGTACCAACTGGTGGGCTGATCCATCCACCATGCAACATCTGGGTGGAAACTTCCACTTGTGATGTCATGTAAGCGGATTCTGAAACCGCTTGGAAAGGCTGATCACGCTCACACCTGGTGGCAGAATTGGAGCAGAGTCTAGTGTAGAGGGTGCAGGAGAGGCGTGTGTGTCTCACCTGTCCTGCGGCGTGCGTGTCTCACCTGTCCTGCGCGTGTGCGTGTCTCACCTGTCCTGCGGTGTGTCTCACCTGTCCTGTGCGTGTGTCTCACCTGTCCTGTGCGTGTGCATGTCTCACCTGTCCTGTGCGTGTGCGTGTCTCACCTGTCCTGCGCGTGTCTCACCTGTCCTGTGCGTGTGCATGTCTCACCTGTCCTGCGCGTGTCCGTGTCTCACCTGTCCTGCGCGTGTGTCTCACCTGTCCTGTGCGTGTGCATGTCTCACCTGTCCTGCGCGTGTGTCTCACCTGTCCTGCGCGTGTGTGTCTCACCTGTCCTGTGCGTGTCTCACCTGTCCTGCGCGTGTGTCTCACCTGTCCTGCGCGTGTGCGTGTCTCACCTGTCCTGTGCGTGTGCGTGTCTCACCTGTCCTGCACGTGTGTGTCTCACCTGTCCTGCGCGTGTCTCACCTGTCCTGCGCGTGTGTGTCTCACCTGTCCTGCGCGTGTCTCACCTGTCCTGTGCATGTGTGTCTCACCTGTCCTGCGCGTGTGTGTCTCACCTGTCCTGCGCGTGTGTGTCTCACCTGTCCTGCGCGTGTGTGTCTCACCTGTCCTGCGCGTGTGTGTCTCACCTGTCCTGCGCGTGTCTCACCTGTCCTGTGCGTGTGTGTCTCACCTGTCCTGTGTGTGTGTGTCTCACCTGTCCTGCACGTGTGTGTCTCACCTGTCCTGTGCGTGTGCGTGTCTCACCTGTCCTGCGCGTGCGTGTCTCACCTGTCCTGTGCATGTGCATGTCTCACCTGTCCTGTGCGTGTGCGTGTCTCACCTGTCCTGCGCGTGTGTGTCTCACCTGTCCTGTGCGTGTGCGTGTCTCACCTGTCCTGCGCGTGTGTGTCTCACCTGTCCTGTGCGTGTGTGTCTCACCTGTCCTGCGCGTCTCACCTGTCCTGTGCGTGTGCGTGTCTCACCTGTCCTGCGTGTGTGTGTCTCACCTGTCCTGCGCGTGTGCGTCTCACCTGTCCTGCGCGTGTGTGTCTCACCTGTCCTGTGCGTGTGCATGTCTCACCTGTCCTGCGCGTGTCTCACCTGTCCTGCGCGTGTCTCACCTGTCCTGTGCGTGTGTGTCTCACCTGTCCTGTGCGTGTGTGTCTCACCTGTCCTGTGCGTGTGCGTGTCTCACCTGTCCTGCGCGTGTGCGTCTCACCTGTCCTGCGCGTGTGTGTCTCACCTGTCCTGCGCGTGTGCGTCTCACCTGTCCTGCGCGTGTGTCTCACCTGTCCTGTGCGTGTGCGTCTCACCTGTCCTGCGCGTGTGTGTCTCACCTGTCCTGTGCGTGTGCGTGTCTCACCTGTCCTGCGCGTGTGCGTCTCACCTGTCCTGCGCGTGTGTGTCTCACCTGTCCTGTGCGTGTGCGTGTCTCACCTGTCCTGCGTGTGTGCGTGCGCGGCACGGTGCGCGGCAGCAGCCGGTACACCCGCGCCGCCAGGTTTCCTCTCTTGAGGCTCCGGTCACGCAGCTCACACACATCGCTCAGCGAGTTGAGCGCGCAGCGGAAGTTAGCCTTCCACGTCTTGGGGTCAGGAGGGTCCCTGCCTGGCCGGAAACGCCCTGACACACACACACACACACACACACACACGCACATACACACACAGACACACAGACACACCCACATATGTAAATACACTGTGACCCTGGGAACCACACTGCTAGCTACTGTAGTCAGAGTCATGGGAAATGCTTGCTCCAGTGGTTGTGAATTGACAAATTCAGGTTCAAAGTACAACCCCAGTACCAAACAGCATGTAGAGGTATACTGTATAACCGTGTATCAAATATGTTTCCTAATGCTTTCTGTTTGGGCTTTCCTCCCAGACCTTTCATCGCTAGAGACGTTGGAATGAAACCTGTTTGGTGTTCAGGTGGAAATCCTCAGTCGGAGTGTAAGACATCGCTGGGGCCGTGTGAGACACCGTTAGGGTAGGAGTGAGACATTGTTAGGGTAGGAATGAGACACTGTTAGAGTTGGAGTGAGATGTCGTTAGGGCCGGAGTGAGACATTGTTAGGGTAGGAGTGTGAGACATCGTTAAGGTAGGAGTGAGATATAATTAGGGTAGGAGTGAGACATTTTTCGGCTAGGAGTGTGAGACATCGTTAGGGTAGGAGTGTGAGACACCATTAGGGTAGGAGTGAGACATAATTAGGGCCGGAGTGTGAGACATTGTTAAGGTCTGAGTGAGACATCTTTAGGGTAGAAGTGTGAGACATCTTTCGGGCCGGAGTGTGTGACATCGTTAGGGTAGGAGTGAGACATCGTTAGGGTAGGAGTGTGCGACATCGTTAGGGTAGGAGTGAGACATCGTTAGGCTAGGAGTGAGACATCGTTAGGTTAGGAGTGTGAGACATCGTTAGGCTAGGAGTGAGACATCGTTAGGTTAGGAGTGTGAGACATCGTTAGGGTAGAAGTGTGAGACATCTTTAGGGCCGGAGTGAGACATCGTTAGGGTAGGAGTGAGACATCGTTAGGGTAGGAGTGAGACATAATTAGGGCCCGAGTGTGAGACATTGTTAGAGTAGGAGTGTGAGACATCGTTAGTGTCAAAGTGAGACATCGTTAGGGTAGGAGTGAAATAACGTTAGGGCCGGAGTGTGAGACATCGTTAGTCTGAGTGAGACGTTGCTGGGGTAACTTTAGACGTGGGCTCTGTGGGTGAAAGCTTCGCTCTGTCACTGTGTTATACTGTGCTCTCATAGGTGGTCAGGTTACACAGAAAAACACCCAAACACAACGCACCTCCTGTGTGTCAGCAGCCTTAAACACACACACACATCAAGAGATGACATGTATGCTTTGTGTGTGTGTGTGTGTGTGTGTGTGTGTGTGTGTGTGTGTGTGTGTGTGTGTGTGTGTGTGCGAGTGCGAGTGCGTGTGTGTGTGCGTACCAGTGTGCACGGCCCAGCTCCTGAACAGCGTGGCGTCCTGGTCGATACTCCAGCCGTGAAGAGCTCCATGTCTCCAGGAGATCTGGAAGATCTGTGCTGACTATAGCACACACACACCTATTTATGTACGGTCTACCTGCTACTTAATGACCCGTCTACACGGTCTAACCCCTACCTGCTCCTTAATGACCTGTTTATGTACGGTCTATCCCCTACCTGCTCCTTAATGACCTGTCTCTATACCATCTAACGGTTAGATGGTAGGTGCAGGTCATTAAGGAGCAGGTAGGGGTTAGATTCTAACCCCTACCTGCTCCTTAATGACCTGCATCTCTGTCCACTGTCAGTCCCTTTAGATGAAAGAGACTAACCAGCAGGTGGGGGCGTACCTGGTCCAGCCAGGTGACTCCAGGGTATATTCCGGACTCAATCTGCTCCTCAAGCCATGGCCTCAGGCGAAGCCGACCTGACATGTGCATCCTGTACACACACACACACACACACACACACACACACACACACACACACACACACACACACACACACACACACACACACACATTATTGTTTTGTCTCGTCACAGTTATTGTTGATATTGCAATAGAATGATTATCACTAATCAGGCACAGAAAGACAATAAAACAGGAGGTAGAAAGAACAGCAGCTCTGCCAGAGTCCGTCTCACTCTCACCTGAACAGAAACCTCAGTTGCAGCAGAACCCGCTGCTCCTCAGCCTAGGTGTGCTACAGCCAGGTAAGTCCCTCCAGGGGAGCGCTGGTCCAGGTGAGAAGCCTCAAAGGTACAGGTTCGTCTGGACACCTAGCCGCTCGTCTGCAGGTGTACGGAGGCTCTAGCCTGTCCAGGTGTGCAACAGGTGAGTGGAGGTCAGAGGTGCTTTTAGCAAGCTACGTAATATCTTGATGAGTTGCACAGATTCTGCCAGAATCTCACTGTGAACACTAGCATGTGATATATCCTGGGTTATCCAATCACAAACTACCCCTGATTAGACTCCTCCCCCTGCTGCGTACCTTATCAGGTAACGGTTTCTTCTGATCTCAGCACTTGGAAACGTGTCTGGTCGTTGGATTGGTCGTTGGATTGGTCGTTTTGAGATCCAAAATTAGACATTTTAAGGGCATTTGATCCATTATGTGCAGAATGGTCATCCCATAATAGTTATTAGAGTTGTATATCTTAATAGTAGTATTGTAGTTTTTGTTGTAATATATGTATACATTCATATAGTGAGTGAATTATACTGCATGTTTATCATGTAAAAACATGACTTGCATGACTATGCTTCACCCTGCTGGAGAGAAAAGGAATTGCAGTGTATTTAGGTAACAGCTGGGTATCTGCTGGGTGAAGGCCACAGCATACATGATCCAACAAGACAACATAGCGTGGATTCAGCCTACTGCTATGTAGCCGACCCCATAACTCTAACTCCATGTGGTTTGAGTACAATCAGATTGAATGAGTATAAAATGGAGAAATCCTCCTGGTCCGCCTCCTGGTTTATGATTCGTTGCTACTGCACTGCAATATTTGAGCTGTAGTGTTTTTATTTCTTGTGTCAGGGATAAGGAACCAAGTGACTCTGTGTTCATATGTGTGTGATGATGACATCATCCTGTTCCAGGGAACAGAGATGAGGAAGTTGTTGTGGAATTCACACGAAGCGGAGGCCGTCCCCCAACCCCCAAGCCTAAGACTCTCCCAGCCAAAAGGATTCTGGGTTCGATCCCCAACGTCCACCCAATACTTTCTCCTTGATGATCCGTAGCTTAAACTGTAGGCTAAATGATTAAAATAGTTAAGTACAAGAGCGGAAGGCGGAATAATGCTTGATGCAGAAGCATAGATTGGCAGTTGGTTAAGTTGTGAAATGTGATGAAATGGTTCCATCTTCTTGTATGCTTTGAATCAAAACGGTTACAGAACACGTTTTATTTCCAGAAAATGTTTCACATATTTCTCATTTCTCTCAGTATCATCATTGTTGATTATTACATTACAAGTGTTAAAAATATATGTTATGTCGTGCTTTATATTTACATCACATTTACCTCAGTGCACATGATGAAAGTTTCAACTTAACTGTACAAAACTCAACCATCTCTAACCTAATAAATACCTAACCCTAAGTTAACAATCTCTAACCTAATACCTACCTAACCCTAAGTTAACAATCTCTGACCTAATGACTATCTAAACTCAAGTTACAATCTCTAACCTCATACTTACCTAACCCTAAGTTAACAACCTCTAGCCTCATACATAACCTAACCTAACCTTATAATTTGACCTATGAGAACTGTTCAACTGCTCATTAACGCAAATATCTAATCCGCCAATAACATGGCAGCAACTCAATACATTTAGGCATGTAGACATGGTCAAGATGATCGGCTGAGGTTCAAACCGAGCATTAAAATGGGGAAGAAAGGTGATTTAAGTGACTTTGAACGTGGCATGGTTGTTGGTGCCAGACAGGCTGGTCTGAGTATTTCAGCAACTGCTGATCTACTGGGATTTTCACGCACAACCATCTCTAGGGTTTACAGAGAATGGTCCGAAAAAGAGAAAATATCCAGTGAGCGGCAGTTCTCTGGGCGAAAATGCCTTGTTGATGCCAGAGGTCAGAGGAGAATGGCCAGACTGGTTGGAGCTGATAGAAAGGCTCAACTCAAATAACCACTCGTTACAAGGTACAGGTATGCAAAAGAGCATTTCTGAATGCACAACACGTCAAACCTTGAAGCAGATGGGCTACAGCAGCAGAATACCACACCGGGTGCCACTCCTGTCAGCTAAGAACACGAAACTGAGGCTACAATTCGCACGGGCTCACCAAAATTGGACAATAAAAGATTGGAAAAACGCACCTTATTGAATCTATGCCACGAAGAATTAAGGCAGTTCTGAAGGCAAAAGGGGATCCAACCCGGTACTAGCAAGTTGTACCTCATAAAGTGGCCGGTGAGTGTAGACATCATCAAACACTATGATAATCACTAATCATGATTAGCCTCCGCAGATCTGCAGGCGGAACAGAGACTTTGTTGGCTGGAGGTTCCACCTGATCCTGAAGGGCTCCTTGGGTAGCGGTGGGTAGAGGTTCCACCACCACGCTTGGTCTTGCAATGGCTCCTTGAGGCGTTCCCGTGCTCTGGAGACCCTCTGGACTCAGCAGCACAGGTCGCCTCACAACACTCTGGAAGCCCTGGTAGTCGTCGTCTACGGGCAGCAGGCTGCATGCTGGGGTGGGGCACAATGCTTCACACAGACTTGAGTCACAGACGTTCACAGACAGTTCCTCCTCACAGGAAGAAGTGGTATCCCATGGAAAAGAGCCGTACGAGAGGTCCGTCTGCAGAGCACCCGTTCGGGACACGCTCCCCAAGTCAGAATTCCACAACTGGTATGAAAAGTCCGCATTCACATTAGATGAATCCAGTCTACTTAATAAAGGGTGTCCAGTCAGCTGGAAAATAGGCAGATGAGAAGATACACTGGGATCATGTAGCTCTCCGCTCAACAGCGTGCAGGGATGGTAGAGTGTCTCACTGACACCACTCAATGGCGTGCAGGAACGGTAGAGAGCCTCACTGAGCACCGCAGACAGGGGGGCCTCAGCTCTCAGCCACGGGACCCCACAAGGAGGAGCCATGAAGTATGTCCTGTTGTCCAACAACCACAGGCTGGAGGCCCCGGGGCCCGGGACCGGGTTGTACCCGACGTTGATGAGGGCCCTCCTGCTGAGCCAGGGAGTCGCGGTGGTGGGGGAGATGTGGGGGAAGGCTTGATGCATGGCCGCCTCCATGTTGGAGATTATGTCCATGGAGACCTTTTGAGAGTAGCCCAGGGACGAGGACACACTATCCCCTCCAGCGTTCGGATAGGAACCTCCACTGCTGCTACTGCTGCTGCTGCTGCTGCTGCCGCTGCCGTCCCTGGAAGGAAACCCAGCAGAGCAAGACTTGTTAGGTCAGAGTTGACACACTCCTGTCACTGCGCTTGTTTCTTCATTACAGTTTTAAGGACTACAGTGCTATTATGGACATGCTCAGGGAAGATGGGACTGAAACAACAGAGCACCGCCACCCAGAAGATGAACCTACCCTGGTTTTTCGTGGTCTTTGTCTTTTGGATGGGTGTCAACAAGGACAGAACACAGGGCGGTTTTCTGCGGGATTAGCATCTGTGAAATGAGCAGCAAATCATTAAAATAATATGTAGATCCTTCCGTTTTAAATCATGTGATGATCTGTGATCTTCAACGCTAAAGCCAAGCACCACAAATTTGCCAAATTAAATAAGTTAAATAAGAGTTAAAAATACAATAAGTCATAAGGATCTATTTACAAGTTATAGGTAGTAAGTTGTATATCATTACAGGGTAACCTATATGTCCTCCAATAGAGTAACTAAGACTAAGACAGAAAAGGTGTAACTTGGTAATGCATGGTAAGGTACCTTGTGCTCCACTGGGACCATAAGTAATAGAGTTGAGTTCTTATATTTGCCAACGTTGTCCCACCACTTCTCTTTATACCTGGGGACAAATATAACAAATACAATTTAAAAAACCTAATTTGAACTATCGAATAAGGTGTGCTGATGACATGATGAATCTGATGGCGCCGTATGTGATGGCTGCCGTGTTGCGAGCTCCTGTGAGCCGACACAGTTTTTTGTTATTTATTCTTTTAATTGCGACTATCCTTGCACAGGAAGTTAGCAGTAAGTTCACTTACGACAGTTGTACACTTCTGGACATTAGAACGACAGTTGCTCCCCGCCTACCGGAGTTTTTCAAGTCGGACGTCCCGCCCGGAGCTGGACTATCTCCGTCCATCTTAGGCGCGATCACACACAAGTGTCGCCGACGGAGAGGGAAGCGAGCCGGCGTGCTGGTCAGGCTGAGACGTCGTGCCAATCGACCTCCACTACCCACTATTCTACTGGCTAATGTACAGTCTCTGGACAATAAGTTATGCGAGCTACAAGCTCGTATTCAATTCCACCGGGAAACAAAGGACAACTGCATCATCTGCCTGACAGAGACATGGATGTCGGAGGGGGTTGCCAACTCAGCCATCGAGCCGACAGGATTTTCCGTCCACCGCGCGGACAGAACAAAGACTCTCTCCGGTAAAGATCGTGGAGGGGGGCTATGTCTCATGATAAACACATCTTGGGGGTCTGTCTCATGATAAACAAATCTTGGTGCAACCAGAGTCATGTGCAGACCCTCAAGTCTTTCTGTTCCCCGGACCTGGAGTACCTGATGCTTATGCGCCGACTATTCTGGCTACCGCGGGAGTTTACAGCAGTAACCGTGACTGCTGTGTACATTCCCCCTCAAGCCAACACGGACATAGCGCTGAAGGAACTTTATGGGGCTATCAGCGAACAGGAGTCGGCCCACCCTGAGGCTGCTTTCATTGTGGCGGGGGACTTCAATAAGGCGAATTTGAAGAAAGTTCTCCCGAAGTTCGAGCGGATCCTCGACCACTGCTACACAGCCCACTACGACCTCCGCAAGACCATCGGCTCTGCCAAGCGGGAGTATAAGAACAGGGTGGAGGACAAATTCAAGAGCCACAACGTGAGGGGTGTGTGGAAGGGGCTACAGACAATGACGGACTTCAGAGGGAGAACCAGCGGTGTAGAGAACTCCTCTACCTCCCTCCCTGGTGAGCTAAACACCTTCTTTGCTCGGTTCGACGTGACACCGCCCTTTCTCACCTGGAGGGGAAGAACTGTTGTGTGCGAATGCTATTTGTGGACTTCAGCTCAGCGTTCAACACAATAGCTCCTGCCAAGCTCGACACCAAGCCACCAACTTGTTAATATAGTTTTCTATTGTATTTCTATTTCTATTTTTATACTTTTATAACTGCGGTCGGCTGTTGGGCATTTTGCACGTAAGAATTTCACTCACTGCTTATACTTGTGTAAACTGTGAAGTGACAATAAAACACTTGAAACTTGAAACTTGAAACTATTTAGAGTGACTCACCGAGTGCACAGGAGATACAATGAACTGGTGATGAAGACAGCAGCAACACACAGACTTAAAACAACCACTGCCAACATAGTGCTTGAGGATACCGCTGAAAAAGTACAAATATTTGGTTACTACAATTAGGTTGCACTGATGCAACATTTTTGGGATGATGCTATTCAATAATACTTCCAGAGCATCAACCCCTCGACACCTGGATACAGGATAACTCTGTCACATCATAAGGGTTGACTGAAAAGACAACAGGTCCCTGAACAGTCTTAGCTCCACGTCCAGGTCCCTGAACAGTCTTAGCTCCACCTCCAGGTTCCTGAACAGTCTTAGCTCCACCTCCAAGTCCCTGAACAGTCTTAGCTCCATCTCCAGGTACCTGAACAGTCTTAGCTCCACCTCTAGGTCCCTGAACAGTCTTAGCTCCACCTCCAAGTCCCTGAACAGTCTTAGCTCCATCTCCAGGTACCTGAACAGTCTTAGCTCCACCTCCAGGTCCCTGAACAATCTTAGCTCCATCTCCAGGTCCCTGAACAGTCTTAGCTCCACCTCCAGGTACCTGAACAGTCTTAGCTCCACCTCTAGGTCCCTGAACAGTCTTAGCTCCACCTCCAAGTCCCTGAACAGTCTTAGCTCCATCTCCAGGTACCTGAACAGTCTTAGCTCCATCTCCAGGTCCCTGAAATCTTGCAACTCGTGCAGCTTAGTGGTTATTTGTAGGAAGTACAACATACTAGAATATAATCTATTTTTGTGGTTATAGATAAAGTGAAAAAAACAAACAAATAAGAAATAAGAAATCAATCCATTTGATCATTGGATCACATCTGATAAATGGAGAACAGAGGAGGGTTAGAACTGGAGGAGACCCTGAGATGGAGACCAGAGGAGGGTTAGAACTGGAGCAGACAATGATAGATGTAGCCCAGAGGGTTAGAACTTACGGGTGGTGAACCGTTTTTCCTCAGTACTTTCGGAGCAGTAACTCGAAATACAACTTTTGACGTTGACCAGGTACTCCGTGCTCGACTCCAGGGACTTGGCCAGAATCTCGGACCACGTGGACGAAGTGTTGAATTCCTGGGGCTGAAAGACCACAGTTTCAACGGCATGGCTCAGAACTCAATATTGCTTGAGGATTAATCTACGACATGCTAGGCTCCAGCCAAGACTTTGTCTAACCTCATTTAGCTGCACAGAGCTAAATGACAGAACCACCACCACTACCACCACCTCCACCACCGTGGACCGTTTGTCCAGGCGAGGCAAGATGGGCGCCAGTGTGTGTGGCTCGCCGTCTGCCGCTGTCAGTTTTGTTTGTGCTTGTGCTGTTTCTGTCGCTTGTCACTAACCAAGTCGACTCTCTACTGGTATATGATCGCCAAGCACTCCTGAATATCCGATTTTCTATTGAAAATTCGATGCGTTTTGACGTGGGTGGACAGAATGGACAGATGCTTTCTTTCCCCCACTCCTATCGGATATACCTGCTCACTTCTACCGCACCCCGGCTCCACCCTCCCGGGGGAAGCACCACAAACGCTGCGGTAAACGCAGCGGCTGCTGTTGTTTTTAGTAAATTCGAGTCTGTGTCCCTTTCTGACCTGAAGAAAATAACTGCTCAAATGAAACCCTCAGGCTCCCCCTCTGATGCTCTTCCCCCCTCGCTTTTTCAAAGAAGTTTGGGATACTATTGGACCGTACATCCACATTTTCATAAACAGCAGCCTGACATCAGGTGGTACCAGTATGTCATAAACATGCTGTGGTGCAGCCCTTGATCAAGAAGCCTGGTCTGGATTCCTAGTAGCTTTACAGTTGCAGTCTTTTCTAGATGCACATGGCATTTTCAAGGTTTTCCAATCAGCTTATAAAGCCATTCACAGCACAGAATCTGCCCTCTTAAGAGTTTTTAATGATGTTTTATTAGCTGCTGACTCTGGGGACTGTCATTCTTGTGCTTTTGATCTTACAGCTGCTTTTGATACAGTAGACCATGACATCCTCATCTCTCACCTAGAGCATTATGTTGCTATAAAAGGTACTGCTCTAGAGTGGTTAAGGTCATATCTGTCTGACAGAAGCTTCTGTGTAAGCCTTGGTGAATGTTTCTCCTCCTCTGCCCCCCTCCCATGCGGGGTCCCCCAAGGTTCGATCCTTGGGCCCCTTCTTTTCGCTCTCTATCTGCTCCCCTTAGGCCCTATTATTAAAAAACATGGCATCTCGTTCCATTTCTATGCAGATGATTCCCAAATATACCTGCCTCTGAAACGCAACAACCCAAACTCCCTTAGAGCCCTGCTAGAGTGCCTCTGGGATATCAAAGCTTGGCTGGCTTTGAATTTTTGGAATTTCAACGACAGCAAAACTGAGGTCATTATTTGTCCTGGTGCTGCACCCCCTGACCTTGGCCCCCTCGACTCCCTTGTCAAACCCATAGCTACCAACCTGGGGGTAAAAATTGACAGTGAGTTAAAGTTGGACAAACAGATCAACTCTGAGGTCAGGTCTAGCTTTTTCCAGCTAAAGCAGCTCTCTAAGGTTAAGCCTTTCCTCTCTTTCAGAAACCTTGAGATAGTCATACACGCATTTATCTCTACCCGTCTGGATTATTGCAACGCCCTGTACGCTGGTGTCAGCAAGGCCTCGCTGTCACGTTTACAGTTGGTACAGAACGCTGCTGCTAGGTTTCTGACAGGGACACGGAAGCGGGAGCATATTACGCCAGTCCTTGCCTCCCTTCACTGGCTTCCTGTGAATTTTAGAATCGATTTTAAGATTTTAATGTTTGCATATAAAGCCCTCAATGGACTGGCCCCACAGTATCTGTCCGACCTCCTGCACCTGTACGCACCACCACGGTCTCTGAGGTCGGCGGACCACTCACTCCTCACTGTCCCCAAGGCTAGACTGAAACAGAGGGGGGACAGGGCTTTCGCCGTCGTGGCCCCCAAACTCTGGAACGAGCGCCTTTGCACATCAGGCTTGCCCCCACACTGCCCATTTTCAAGTCCCACTTCAAAATGCATCTATTTTCCCTGGCGTTTTAGTACCACGTACTTTAGTTGTATGACTTCTATTAAATTATTTTATTTGTTTTGTTACTGTCTTTATTGTGTTTTTCAAATTGTGTTTGACTCAATGTAAAGCACTTTGGGTCAAGTTCGTTGTTTTTAAATGTGCTATACAAATAAAGTTGGATTGGATTGGAGGTCTGTAGAGTGACAATATAAAGTGATGATATTACAAAGTGAAGTGAATGCAGACAGCGGCCCTCGAACGCGTCTGTTGAATATAACCTACCGTGCCTTTCTCTCCTCTTCTGTAGCTCACCGTGTGCATCAGGTCAAAGTTGGCTTCGTTTTCAGTGTAGTTTTTCTTCCACTTCACAATATAACTACCATTTTCTGACATTCTTTCCACTGATATGTCGAAAGGGGTTCTGGGTAATACTGGGGGGCAGTGAACAGAGAGACAGGACATTAAGGAGCAGGTCGGGGGTTAGACAGTACAGAGACAGGTCATTAAGGAGCCGGCAGGGGTTAGACAGTACAGAGACAGGTCATTAAGGAGCAGGCAGGGGTTAGACAGTACAGAGACAGGTCATTAAGGAGCAGGTAGGGGTTAGACAGTACAGAGACAGGTCATTAAGGAGCAGGCAGGGGTTAGACAGTACAGAGACAGGTCATTAAGGAGCAGGTAGGGGTTAGACAGTACAGAGACGGGTAGGGGTTAGACCGTGTGAATACAGATTCCAGGTTCCCAAATATTACAAATAGGCTAACATATTGAGAATGACTTAGGACAAGATAACGTTCACTCACTGTTTTCTCTCACTGGGATGGTTTTGGTGATCACTTCGATCCCGGCTCTCCACAGCGTCGTGGTGTGTTCCTCCCCCGGGACGATTCTTTTAGGAGACCGTAAAGTTACACAGATGTTCCCAACACAGATTTTGGATCCTCAACATCAAATAAAAGACGTGTAGCCAACCTGACGTTCACGGAGCAGCCGCACGTCCCCAACCGGTCCTGGGGGTCGGGGCTGAAACTGCAGTTGCGCTCACTGGGATAAAAGTGAAACCAAAACACGTCTTATGTTCCGATCGATATTTCCACAATATTTCCTATATTGGAATCACTTTCAATAGCGAACAAACCAAAAATAATAACTTTTAAACTAAGTTTCCAAACATGTTTTATATGATGTGGCGGATGACGCGTGATGATGGTGACGTGTGGTTATTGATGATTGATTATTGATTATTGATGACCGGGGACTCACGTGCTCGTGTAGGAATCCTCCACTTCAGTGTGGAGTTTATATTCGCAACAGTCGCTCGGGTCGGGCCGCTCGGACCCGCGACCGAACCCGCAAAACATGTGGCGGACGTAGTCGTTGGTGCACCTCAGATCCGACCCTTGGAAACCGATCGATACATCGACTATTATGTAAACATAAGACTTGACAGCTAAATTATCGATACAGTTGATCGATAGTGTAGGACTGTGTCTCTCACCGGGTTCTGCCGCCGTGTTGCTGTAGAGAAGGGAAAGAGCCAGCAGGGAACACCTGGAAGCAAACGTATTATTATAATGAGTTTTATTATAGTTACAATAGTTATTATAGTTTAATTATAATTCGTAGAGGGTACATTCAAAGTAGTACATTCACTGACATGAATGACACGGATATGGAGACAACTTGTGTCATGTTTACAATACAGATCATTGACATTAAGGTCTGGCAATACAGTCAACAATTATCCTTTAATACAGTCAATCATTATCCTTTAATACAGTCAATCATTATCCTTTAATACAGTCAATCATTATCCTGGTGATTATTTATCAGGTAAACCTAGTAACCCCCCCCCCCCCCGGCTCTTTTGAACGGCTCTCAGAAAGGAACGGAGCCATAAGATCCGGCTCCCTTCAAAGAGCCGTAATTCCCATCACTACTCCAGAGTCCCGCCCTCACATTGGAGCTCCACTCTCCATCTTCTCAGCTCTTGGGTCCACATAAAAGTGTATTAAACGACAATTATGGCCCCAGTTAGTGTCCAGTGGATGGCGCTGCAAGCCTGTGGTGCATTGGGTAATCATTTATGTGGCATTGTGGCAAGGAGGATGACTACAGTGAGATTTATGTATATCATAGAGACGGTGTAGCTGAAGTAATATAATGTTAATGCAATTTGTTTCCCCTCCTTTAGAGCCACACAAACCACGATAGTGTATGATTAAGATTGCCTGTGCGTCTGTGTAATAAACCTTCAAATGATATTCCTGCCTCCCGTGTCTTGACCAAACACCCCTTATTGCTGGCTAACACAAGAGCGTCACTACACCACAACTAGTCTGCCTGTTGGCGTCCTCCTCAGGGGGCTATCTCTCTCTCTCTCTCTCTCTGTGAGTGTGGTCTGCCGGCCGGGACACAGGGTATAGGGCTCCACCTCATCCCCAGCCGAAAGAGGGGCATGAGGTGGGTAGGGAGCAGGTCTGTCTCGGTGCAGCACCACCACACACTCTGGCAGGAGTTCCGCCGAGCTCTCCTCCCCAGGCTGGGGTGGGGAGTCTGGCGCGGGGCACGTCGACCTGGACTCCCAGCAGGTCCAGGCCGACGATGCATGGGTCCTGCATGTGGCCTAGCCAGACCTCATGCACCATCTCCCGGCCCCCAACACAGACGCGCACAGGTTTGGTGCCCTCCATGCCGGCCATACTAACATAACTATCCAAGTTATTTTTCATGCAGGCTACACCATCTAGGCCTTATGGGCTAAGGTGAAGCTGCGAGTGTTGTAGTGTGTATTCGTTTAATTGTTTTCATGTATTCTTATCACCATGTCTGGTTTATCTTTTATTCGTTATATTGTTTTATTTTTTAGTTTGCGTATTCCTGTGTTGTGTTGTTCCCCCGTCCCTAATTGTCTGCACCTGTCTCCACTTGCCTGACTTTTGTCTCCTTATTTATACCTGCCCCAGTCCTGTGTTCCCTGTCAGTTCCTCGTCATCATTGTGGTGCTATGTGGTATGCTGCCTGTTTGTTGGTGTTCTGCTTTACCGTGCTCAGTTTTTGTTTATTAGTTTTTATTAAAAGTTCAACCCGCTGCCTGCCTCTGGGTCATCTCTCTTCTTTACCATTACACCCTCGTGACAGAAGACTATAGACATTGTAGGCTAAAGAAATCTTTAAAATATAAAAAAAAAAATATTTCTATAAGCGAGGAGAGGATTTCTTTAATTTCAGTAAAACTTGCATTTTTATATGTATTGTTTTCTTATTTACCAGATGGTCTATTAACCATCTGGTGTCTGAACCAGGTGGTTAATAGAACAAAATGTTGACTTATATATACAAACAATGGACCTTTCCATGTCTGTTTTTTTCTACCTCGAAGGAGTAAAGAAAAATGTAATTAAAAAAGCACCAAAATACATATACAGTGATTTGGAGGCAGCTGTAGATATTCTGCAGTTATGGATAAATAAAGCATTGAAAAGAGACAGGAGACATAACAGAGTACTTCCTTAGTGAGGGGTTAGCTGAGGTCCCGCCTAGCTTGCATCGTGTACACACCATACTTGACGTTTTAAGTGTGAACATTCATTAAAAGGCAGCAGATCACCACCCGACACTCAGGACAACATCCCGTTATGTTCCCGCCGTTTGGGTTCCCGTTCCCTCCTTCTGAAGGACGCATCATCCGCCCTCCTGGGAATCCGGAATCTCCCTAATTCATCTTTTTAATCTTCTTCACCAACTAGTCAGGAAACACAAAATAAATCAATAAGATTACCACTTTGCTTTATTACACATGTTGGGCATAAACTTGTATTGATTTATATTAATGCGAGCTATGGCTTGCATTAAACAAAGGCTGAAGCGTACGAGGGGGGGTATGGAACGCAGCCTATATAAGTCATACGCGCTTTACCTCTTTGGTGTCTGGGTACGAGCCTGTGCGCAGCTTGGAGTACACCAGGGTCCCATCGACAGTCACCTCAAAGCTGCCTGCATTACGGGAGAAAACAAAATGAGATGAGATAAGATAAGATAGAACTTCATTGATCCAGAAGGAAATTCTTGTGCCAGGAATAAAACTATAAGAGACGTAAACAGTAGAATAATACAAATAAAATAACAGATTTACAAATGTACAGCAAGTCTGATTTCTAGGAGAAGGACAAAATATAGGTGAAGTGTAAAAATATTGGTAAGATAAGATATTCAGTCAGCAATGTATTACAGCAGCGTAATAAAAGGGTACTAATAATAATAATAATAATAATAATAATAATAATAAATGGTAAGAGGAAGTATTGCACATACCGCGCTCTCCTACCGCTCCCGTGACGTCCGCGTCAGGAAGAGCCAGCTTGAGCTCCCTTTGCAGCGACAGGAAGCGGGGCTGGGAGCCTCATGACGCGCTGTACGAAATCATCAACACAACAACTGGACTAGAGATCGTTCTCTTCATGACAAGAGTGAGTTCGCTAGTAGCACACTACAAATATTTGTTGATTTTATTGATCCGGAAGGAGATTCTTGTGCCAGGTTGTATAGCAATAGAATAACAATAGAGACATAAACAGTAGAATAATTAAAATAAAATAAGATTGACAAATTTACAGTAAGTAAGTCCTAGGCGAAGTATAAAAATACAGTATACTGTAGGTAAAATAAGAGATTCAGGAAGCGAAAACAATTTGGCAATGATTGAAGTGCAAATACTAGTACTCACCAGTATACAATGTGCACCCGTCTGCCCATTTTGTTTGTTAGTTAGTTTCGGGTTGTGCAGTGTTGAGTGTCTCTGGAGCAACTCTACAGACAACAGTGACCTGACTCTAAAGTAGTCGTCCAGGGTGGCTTTATAGGAAGACCTCAACCAGGCCACACCCAAGCTTCAAGCTTCAAGTTTCAAGTATTTTTATTGTCACGTCACAGTTTACACGTGAGTAGCCTATGAGCAGTGAGTGGAAGTCTTGTGTGCAAAACGCCCCGACAGCAGTTATAAAGGAATACAAAATAGAAATAGAACTAGAATAGAAATTCAGTATAAAATAAAATAAAATATACAACAAAATACACAACAAAATATCCAGGGGAGCAATACACATATAAATCAATGTAATAAAATATACATTGTTATATGCTGACATTCACAGAATGTCACAGAATACCTTCTCAGACAGTCAACACAACACTAGCACCAGCAGTTAGCACCAGGACTAGCACTAACACCAGTACTAGCACCAACACTTAGCACTACTACCAGCACTAGCTCCAGCACTAACACTAGCATTTAGACATTGATGCCGAACTTGTTCAGCAGCCTGATGGCCTGACTGTGGAAGCTGTCTCTGAGTCTGCTCGTCACTTGATACTGCGGTATCGCCTGCCTGACGGTAGGAGTGTGTACAGTTTGTGGCTGGGGTGGTTGTTGTCTTTAATAATCCGTTTGGCCTTGGCCACGCACCGCCTGGTGTATATATCCAGGAGGGAGGGAAGCTCACCTCCAACGATGTACTGGGCCGTCCGCACCACCCTCTGTAGTGTTCTACGCTCCAGTGCGGTGCAGTTCCCGTACCAGACGGTGATGCATCCTGTAAGAACACTCTCGATGGTACAGGAGTAGAATGTTCTGAGGATGCGAGGGCACATGTTGAATTTCCTCAGTCGCCTGAGGAAATACAGGCACACACCTGGGTGGTGGAGGAGGTGGAGGTGTGGGTGGTGGAGGAGGAGGAGGTGTTGGTGTGGGTGGTGGTGGAGGTGTTGGTGTTGGTGTGGGTGGTGGTGGTGGTGGAGGTGTTGGTGTGGGTGTGGGTGGTGAAACCAGCCCATCTGGAAACACAAAGAAGACACTGCAGCTGTCTTTGTCTGTTTTCAGTCAACACTGACGGACACCACTACTGCAGAAATAATATCTAATATCTGTGTGTGTCTCCCTTGACATTATATTAGGTTGTGTATTTTCGGTTATTTATTTATTTATTTTTATTATATGTATTTTTTGTACTTAGTATTTTTTTGTAACCCAGTTTTTTAAGTTGACTTACTTACCTATATATATTTAGTTCTTTATAAGTATATTTTAGATACTCATATTCATACATTTGATTTCAATATTGCAGCTTTGTTTACATATTTCTTTATTATAGAATAAAGATATATAATATAATATATAATATCTGACCCACCCAGAACGACGCATTGCACGGAGGTTCTGTTCCGTGTGCAGACAGTCATCGATCAGATACCAGGACGTCTCTTAGTGCCAGGTGCCTGGAGCAGATGTACCTGCGGTGTAGAGGCCTGGATAACAGAGCGTAAGGAGGGAGCAGGACCAGCTCTAGAGCTCTCACTCCCAAACCGTCATCAAGACTAAACAAAGCACACGATCAACCGGCCTTGTATCATTCCAATGTGGGTAGTTTATGCACATGAACAATGTGGCGCACCATGGGGGCGACCGGGCTTTTTGCTCGGCAGCACCGCGCCTATGGAACAGCCTCCCTGACCACCTAAGGGCAACACAGACACTGGACTCTTTTAAGACTAAAGCCTAAAAACCTTTTTATTCAGGAAGGCGTTTTTGATTTTGTGTTAAATCACTGTCAGCTATTTCTTTTGTGTTTTGTTCATTCACTGTTTTCTATTATGCTGATGTTTACTATGTTTAGTTTTTTGATTATAGTTTGTTTTAACTATGTTTTTAACTGTTTTTACTATGTATTGGCTCTATGGCACTCTGAGATTCCTGGAATGAAAAGTGCGTTACAAATAAAATGCATTATTATTATTATTATTAATGCTCCTCTCCTGCTCCATCTGACCCAAACTCCATCATTAACAAGCTGGGCTAAGAGTTATCATCTGTGCCCCAGAGACACAGAGCGCATCCGCAACCACTGCAGGCATTTTCACACTATATCTACACTTTACTATTTCACACTATATCTATACTACACTATTTCACACTATCTATATGATACTATTTCACACTATATCTATACTAGAGGGGGGAGGAGTTATAGAGTTTGATGGCCACAGAGGGGGGAGGAGTTATAGAGTTTGATGGCCACAGACAGAACCCGCTTTCCTGATGAGCTTATTGAGTCTGTTAGCGTCGGCTGCCTTCACCCTGCTGCCCCAGCACACAACAGCGTAGAAGATGACGCTGGCCACCACAGAGTGATAGAACATCTGCAGCATGGTCCTGCAGATGTTGAAAGATCTGAGTCTCCGTAGAAAATACAGGCGACTCTGACCTTTCTTATACAGGGCCTCTGTGTTTTTGGTCCAGTTCATTTTATTGTCTATGTGAACCCCCAGGTACTTGTATTCCTCAACAATGTCCACCTTGGTCCCCCTCATGCTGACGGGTTTCGGGAGAGTCGGTTGCTTCCTGAAATCCACCAGCAACTCCTTCGTCTTAGAAATGTTGAGTTGCAGGTGATTTAGTCCACACCACTCCACAAAGCTGTCCACCACACTCCTGTACTCAGACTCCTGCCCCTTTCTGATACAGCCCACAATGGCAGTCATCCAAAAACTTCTGCAGGTGGCAGGACTGTGAGCTGTATCTGAAGTCTGAGGTGTAGAGTGTGAACAGGAAGGAAGACAGGACTGTCCCCTGAGGTGCTCCCGTGTTGCTCACTATAGTGTCCGAAATGGTGCTCTGCAGCCTCACATACTGTGGCCGACCTGTGAGGTAGTTAGTAATCCAGGCCACTAGTGGAGCGTCCACCTGCATGTCCAGTAGCTTAGTCCCAAGCAGGGCAGGCTTTATGGTGCTGAAAGCGCTTGAGAAGTCGAAGAATGTGACTCTCACAACGCTGCCTGCCTCCTCCAGGTGAGAATAAGCCCTGTGCAGCAGGTAGATGATGGCGTCTTGCTCTCCAATGCAGGGCTGGTAGGCGAACTGCAGAGGGTCCAGTGATGGTTCGACTAGTGCACAGATGTGCTTCAGGACTAGCCTCTCCAGCAACTTCATCACGTTAGGTCAAGGCCACAGGTCTGTCGTCACTGTGGCTGCTTGCGTGTCTTTTCTTGGGGACAGGAACCAGGCATGATGTTTTCCACAGGACAGGGACGGTCGTCATGCTCAGGCTCAGGTTGAAGATGTGCCGGAAGACGCCCCACAGCTGAGTCGCAAGCACTCTGGGGCTGAGGCCGTCAGGCCCCGCGGCCTTGCCTGGGCGTAGTCTGCCGAGTTCACATCTCACATCCTCCGCCGTGATGGTGATTGGCCCTAGAGAGAGGAGAGGGGGGGAGGAGAGGGGGAGAGATGGGGAGAGGGGAGGAAAGGGGAGAGCGTCACAGGAGGAGTTGGGGGGAGGGTGGAGAGGAGCCACATCGTCAAACCTCTTTTCCCTCAGTTCTCTCTGCACCTTCTTCATCTCCTCCTCGTTTCCACTCCTGAAGGCCGCTTTCTTCCTGTTCAGTGACACCTTGATGTCTTTAGTCACCCAGGGTTTGTTGTTGGGGAAGCAGTGCACAGTCTTGGTCGGGATCACACAGTCCGTGCAGAAATTTACATAGTCCGTTATGCAGCCTGTGAGTCCATCTATGTCCTGCCCATGTCCATCACAGAGAACATCCCAGTCTGTCAGCTCAAAACAGCCCTGGAGAGTCTCCTCTGCATCCTGAGACCACCCCTGTACATTTCTGATGACCAGTGGTCGTTGCCTCTGAACCGCTGGATGTTAAGGTACAAAACGAATTATAATTAAACTATAATAACTATTGTAACTATAATAAAACTCATTATAATAATACGTTTGCTTCCAGGTGTTCCCTGCTGGCTCTTTCCCTTCTCTACAGCAACACGGCGGCAGAACCCGGTGAGAGACACAGTCCTACACTATCGATCAACTGTATCGATATTTAGCTGTCAAGTCTTATGTTTACATAATAGTCGATGTATCGATCGGTTTCCAAGGGTCGGATCTGAGGTGCACCAACGACTACGTCCGCCACATGTTTTGCGGGTTCGGTCGCGGGTCCGAGCGGCCCGACCCGAGCGACTGTCGCGAATATAAACTCCACACTGAAGTGAAGAATTCCACCAGGAGCACGTGAGTCCCCGGTCATCAATAATCAATAATCAATCATCAATAACCACACGTCACCATCATCACGCGTCATCCGCCACATCATATAAAACATGTTTGGAAACTTAGTTTAAAAGTTATTATTTTTGGTTTGTTCGCTATTGAAAGTGATTCCAATATAGGAAATATTGTGGAAATATCGATCGGAACATAAGACGTGTTTTGGTTTCACTTTTATCCCAGTGAGCGCAACTGCAGTTTCAGCCCCGACCCCCAGGACCGGTTGGGGACGTGCGGCTGCTCCGTGAACGTCAGGTTGGCTACACGTCTTTTATTTGATGTTGAGGATCCAAAATCTGTGTTGGGAACATCTGTGTAACTTTACGGTCTCCTAAAAGAATCGTCCCGGGGGAGGAACACACCACGACGCTGTGGAGAGCCGGGATCGAAGTGATCACCAAAACCATCCCAGTGAGAGAAAACAGTGAGTGAACGTTATCTTGTCCTAAGTCATTCTCAATATGTTAGCCTATTTGTAATATTTGGGAACCTGGAATCTGTATTCACACGGTCTAACCCCTACCCGTCTCTGTACTGTCTAACCCCTACCTGCTCCTTAATGACCTGTCTCTGTACTGTCTAACCCCTGCCTGCTCCTTAATGACCTGTCTCTGTACTGTCTAACCCCTGCCTGCTCCTTAATGACCTGTCTCTGTACTGTCTAACCCCTGCCTGCTCCTTAATGACCTGTCTCTGTACTGTCTAACCCCCACCTGCTCCTTAATGTCCTGTCTCTCTGTTCACTGCCCCCCAGTATTACCCAGAACCCCTTTCGACATATCAGTGGAAAGAATGTCAGAAAATGGTAGTTATATTGTGAAGTGGAAGAAAAACTACAGTGAAAACGAAGCCAACTTTGACCTGATGCACACAGTGAGCTACAGAAGAGGAGAGAAAGGCACGGTAGGTTATATTCAACAGACGCGTTCGAGGGCCGCTGTCTGCATTCACTTCACTTTGTAATATCATCACTTTATATTGTCACTCTACAGACCTCCAATCCAATCCAACTTTATTTGTATAGCACATTTAAAAACAACGAACTTGACCCAAAGTGCTTTACATTGAGTCAAACACAATTTGAAGAACACAATAAAGACAGTAACAAAACAAATCAAATAATTTAAGAGAAGTCTTAAAACTAAAGTACGTGGGAATAAAACGCCAGGGAAAATAGATGCGTTTTGAGGTGGGACTTGAAAATGGGCAGTGTGGGGGCAAGCCTGATGTGCAAAGGCAACTCGTTCCAGAGTTTGGGGGCCACGACGGCGAAAGCCCTGTCCCCCCTCTGTTTCAGTCTAGCCTTGGGGACAGTGAGGAGAGAGTGGTCCGCCGACCTCAGAGACCGTGGTGGTGCGTACAGGTGCAGGAGGTCGGACAGATACTGTGGGGCCAGTCCATTGAGGGCTTTATATGCAAACATTAAAATCTTAAAATCGATTCTAAAATTCACAGGAAGCCAGTGAAGGGAGGCAAGGACTGGCGTAATATGCTCCCGCTTCCGTGTCCCTGTCAGAAACCTAGCGGCAGCGTTCTGTACCAACTGTAAACGTGACAGCGAGGCCTTGCTGACACCAGCGTACAGGGCGTTGCAATAATCCAGACGGGTAGAGATAAATGCATGTATAACTATCTCAAGGTTTTTGAAAGAGAGGAAAGGCTTGACCTTAGAGAGCTGCTTTAGCTGGAAAAAGCTAGACCTGACCACCGAGTTGATCTGTTTGTCCAACTTTAACTCACTGTCAATTTTTACCCCCAGGTTGGTAACTATGGGTTTGACAAGGGAGTCGAGGGGGCCAAGGTCAGGGGGTGCAGCACCAGGACAAATAATGACCTCAGTTTTGCTGTCGTTGAAATTCCAAAAATTCAAAGCCAGCCAAGCTTTGATATCCCAGAGGCACTCTAGCAGGGCTCTAAGGGAGCTTCTAGCTACTTTCTGGCAGGAAGCCTTTTGGAAGTCAGGTGACGACAGTTGTAAAGAGCGGCAAAATATGTGTAGGGAGGAAGTGAAAGAACGTAAGAGTAGAGAGATGTCGTATAGAGAGAATATTGAGATTGAATGACAAAAATGAAAAATCTATCAAATATAATAGAGAAAGAAATAACAGTAAAACTAAAAAATAACAGTAAAACCGCAAGTCAAAATAAACTCATACTAGTTAAAAGCCATGCTGGGCAGCCAAGTCATGCTGGATGAATGGTTTTAAGCAGCAGACCTTTACACAGGAGACTGGGGATCACGTTCCGTCTCCTCTTTAGACCTTGACTTACTTATCCTTTCAGTTTTCAGCCGCAGTTTGATCTGGTTTAGGCAACACAATTACTTGGTTAACGTTGGACAACACAACTACTTGGTGAGGTTTAGGCAACACAACTACTTGGTCAGGTTTAGTTTTAGGCAACACAACTACTTAGTCAGGTTTAGGCAACACAACTACTTGGTCAGGTTTAGTTTTAGGCAACACAACTACTTGGTTAGGTTTAGGCAACACAACTACTTGGTGAGGTTTAGTTTTAGGCAACACAACTACTTGGTCAGGTTTAGGCAACACAACTACTTGGTCAGGTTTAGTTTTAGGCAACACAACTACTTAGTCAGGTTTAGGCAACACAACTACTTGGTGAGGTTTAGGCAACACAAATACTCGGTTAGGTTTAAGCAACACAACTACTTGGTTAAGTTTAGGTTTAGGCAACACAACTACTTGGTTAAGTTGAGGTTTAGGCAACAACTACTTGGTGAGGTTTAGTTTTAGGCAACACAACTACTTGGTTAAGTTGAGGTTTAGGCAACTACTTGGTGAGGTTTAGTTTTAGGCAACACACTACTTGGTTAAGTTGAGGTATTTGGTAGATGGGGCTTCCTGGCAGAAACGTCTGAAGGCAAACTCCTCCCATTTGCCACCAGCTCTGTTCTGGGTCACTCCGTCTTGAGGTGGGAAATGAGGAACAGATTTCCCCTGGATGTGGATCCCTGTTCCCATTCACACATAGGCCCATGCAGGAAATGTTCCAGAACATAATGGGACAAGACTGCATGTGTGAAAGGGGCTTTAGATTTAACTGGAAGTGTTGGGCATCATTTCTGAATGCATGCAGACTGCGTTTTTTTTGTAGACCTGTTAAATACTGTGTCAAACACAACATGACCATGAACATTTGAAGAAGAAAAAAACTTAAGTGGAGAATGGGAAAAAGTTTTTAAGATATTTTGTACACGTTTTTATGTCATGACTACATTATTTATATATATATATATATATATATATATATATATATATATATACTGTATATAAATGAAATTGCTTTAGTATCACTGCAAGAGGGTCAAGTATTTATTATGAATCATGAGAAGTTGCCTTGTTTTAAAAACAAAACGGAATCCGAGGATACAGTTGGAAGTGCTTTGTCTGTTACAGCAGGGTCTGCAGGGATTGCGGACGGTGTCACGCAAGGCATTCTGCAGTACCAACCATCCTTTTTATAACTGTTCAATATGTATAATAGCGCATTTTTGCTTTGTTCTCGCTTAATGGTAAGATATCAATTTCAATTTGAAAAATCTTGTAAAATATGGGCAGATTGCAATGCAACTTTAACAGTACAATGTAATGTATGTCATTTTATTGTATTGAACTCTTGATGTGTCCACCAAAAAATTCAGATCGTTTTTATTGTTTAAATGGTACTATTGCTATATCTTGGTCATCAACTATTGTATGAGCAAATTACAATCAAGTGTATCTTATAGATACTGTTATTTGACATGAACGGAGCAGATTAACTATTTTATGCAGGGGAATATAAAAACATGGGTATAACTGTATAATGTTTTGTACTGTAATCATTTAAACTAATAAAAACACACAAAACCGCTTTCAGTGTACACGTCCAGCTATCTCTCTCATTGGGGGGTCTTGTGGTGAATGGGTTCTTATTTTAAATGGATTAGTAAATAAGTCTGCAGACTGCAGCTTGGACCGTGGGCCAACACACGATGAGAAGATTTAAAAGGCTGTAGAAAGTGTAGGTGTTAGACTTTATCTTAAAGGGGAACCTGCGTTCACCCCACGCTCACCCCATCTCCCTCCACCCACAGAGCTGGGAACCAACTTGACCTGGTCCTGCGGCAAATGCCCTAAACGTACATGTAAAATACTGCAAAGTGTATGTCCAGTACATTCATTTTCATAGGTTGGCAGATTTTTTTTCTTTTCTGCCTTGCCGCCCCACACCTTTGCTACCCCCAGGTGAACCTGTTCAACTAAATTAATGGATAACTTTGCCACATTATCTCATCTATTTATCAGGCAGTTGGCAGTTGTTGCCGATGCTCTCTGTGTCTGAGGCACAGATGCAAAGTCTTAGATGGCGGACAATAGTATCGGGGAGATCTGGATGCAGGCGACATGGAGGAGAAGGTGAACATTGTTCATTTGCGTAAACTACTAAACCACATTGAAATAATTGTGGTTTTTGGTTTTGCTTTAGGTTTTCTTTATTCTTTTTTCTTCATTGTGTTTCTGGTTCCTCCTTGTCAAGCCTGTGTTCTTGGCTCTTGTCGTGTGTTTTGTTGTATTTCGCTGTATTTTGTGTCTTTGTTGCAGAGCCTGTTGGTGAGCTGCAACTTGCCTCACCTGGCAATGTTGTGAAAGAGTCGGCCCACAGTCAGTCTGGTCTTGCTGTCTGTGACGGCCTTTTGTATTTTTTATTTACACTAAACAGAAATATAAACGAGCATCGTTTTGCTCCCATTTTTCATGCGTTGAAATGGAAGATCTAAGACTTTCTATGCACAAAAAGGTCTTAATGCTGACGTTTTGTGCACAAATGCTTGTTGTGCAATCAAACTTGTGGCAGCTGTTGTGTGTCAGCTTTCAGGGTGACTGGTCCCAGACCGTCATGCAGGTTGAAGAAGCCAGATGCGGCGGTCCTGGGCTGTGGTCACGGATGGTGGAGTTGTGCGGTTGTGAGGCCGGTTAAACAAGTTGTCTGAAACAACACTGGAGATGGAAGATTCAATTCAATTCACGGACAACAGCTCTCGTGGACATTCCTGCAGTTAGCATGCAATTGCACACTCCCTCAAAACATGCACCTATGTGGCATTGTGCTGTGTGATACAAGTTGATATGCCACACCTGTCAGGTGGATGGATTATCTTGGCAAAGGAGAAGTGTCGAGGAGTCCCTGAGCAAGACACCTAACCCTAACTGGTTAGGGGTGGTTGTTACCTTGCATAGTTGGCACCGCCGTCGGTGTATGAATGGGTGAATGTGAGGCAACTGTAAAGTGCTTTTGATAAAAGCGATATATAAATGCAATCCATTTACCATTTAACTTCACCTCGCCGCTCACTCATTTGTTGCCTGTATCCTTCTTGTTCAGTCAAGAAATGAGAGATGTGTGTCTCAGGGGTCTGCCTACTCTGTATCTTTCAGTTTACACAAGCAGATGTTCATTTGAAGTAGTGTCTGTCGATTCTACTCTTACTGTTGTGTACAACATGACTACTTGAGCAGTTAAGAGCAAATTGCGCCCTTGGCTGCACACCTATCTTTGTGACCTTGTGTTTCCAGATCGGCTGGTTTCACCTCCCAGTAGGGTGCGGTTTAGTTCAGACATTATTAGAACTAAGCCATTCGTAATGACGCTGTGCTTTTAGTCAGGTAACTTTGTTTGTAGAGTGTAGACGCTCTACAGCTGCTCAAGCCGAAACATGGCTACACAAGTGGTATTTGAATACTGGTGAGTAAAAAATTAACTAATTTCAAGTCTTTTCATAAAGAGTGATCTATAGTCCAGTTCTTGTTGTTCCCAGTGGTGGATGAGGCTACGCTTCCTACTACGAACAACTGGGGTCGGAAATCAAGGATTTAATTCCTGATGCCGTCATATCCGGATTCGTAGGAAGAAACAGTAAGTCTGCAGTTGTTGTTTTGACGTTGTTCATTTATTCTGGGGCCCGCCTAATGGGCCTATCACTGACGATGTTTTGTTTTCTCCCGTATAGAGAGCTTCGAGGTGACTGTGAACGGGAAACTAGTGCACTCCAAGCTGGCCGGCGGGGGCTTCCCTAACGGAGCGGTGGTAAAGCTATTCCATCTAAACTACATCTTGTTGTAGGAGTGAAGGATTGGGGGGGGGCATGGTTTAGGTTGGCAGATGAGACAAAGGGGGCGGAGCGGCAAATTGCCTGGTATTGAGCCACACCCGTGGCTTAGTTCTGGGTCCTGTACCAGGTGGTCAATGTAGGTTTTAATGACAAATAATTATCGCCCATTGGCTTATCAAACACAAATTATATTTATGGTATGGATATATATTATATTATGATACATTATATACGAGATATATATATAATATATTTTATTTGTATATGATAATATGCATAAGAATAATTATTTTTACCTGACATTCACAATTTTGTATTTTCCCTCATCTTCAATGCATAGCATGCATTCAAAGTTTGTAAGCCTAACTCCTATAATACATCGTTGTGTGTAATCTTCTTATATTTATTTATTTTGTGTTTCCTGACTAGTTGGCGATGAGGATTCAACGGATGACGTAGGGATAATCCGGATTCCCAGGAGGACGGATGATGCATCCTTCAGGAGGAGGGAACTGGACACCAAACGGCTGTATTCATATTAGAAGAGAAAATCTGTCTACTGTCTTTTTACTGTCTTTCTTGGCCATAATCCCATTCCCTGCCCCCACTGTGACTGTAAACATGGATAGATGAGGTGTGTCAAGTTTAAATAAATTCATCAGGTTTTTTCCATTGACCTTTTAGCGGTTGCTATTGTCCTGAAAGGTTGTATAGTCCTCCATAAACAAAACTATAATATCAAAACATTAATTGTCCTCATTTTGGAGCTATAGTTGTTGTCCAGCTCAGAGATGGCCCCTCGCGTTCTCAACGGGGGCCAAATCTGTGCATCAAATGTTGTTTTTCAGATTGTGAGTTCTGCTCTGAGTACAGCCCAAGGCAGGAACATAACGGGATATTGTCCTTAGTGTCGGGTGGTGATCTGCTGCCTTTTAATGAATGTTCACACTTAAAACGTCAAGTGTGGTGTGTACACGATGCAAGCTAGGCAGGACCTCAGCTAACCCCTCACTAAGGAAGTACTCTGTTATGTCTCCTGTCTCTTTTCAATGCTTTATTTACCCATAACTGCCGAATATCTGCAGCTGCCTGCATATCACCGTATACGTATATTGGTGCTTTGGTTTTTGCTTCTCTGATTTAGAAAAAACAAATGTAGAATGGCTCATGCATTAATTATTGTTAAGCACTGTTTGCATATAGAATGATTCATTATGCCTAAATAGTTATTCTATTTACCATCTGGTTCCAAATATACGGCCTATTGTGACAAGCATTTGACACCATGAATAAAGCAATGCAAATAAAATATACCACCAGTTACATTCCTTTTACTGTCGTCATGTAACCCAAAAACCTGCATCACCATCTTCTGCAGCAGCACCCAGTTCATAAATGTGTATTCAGTATTTGTGTATATTCTGTTCATAACCTGCCACACAAATTATAGACTACTGAAATATAACTGAACCAAACGAAATCCAAATACTGTTATCGCTACTAGAAAAAAACGGCTGATTGTTTTTGTTAGCGATTATAGAATAACAAGTGCAAATGGCTGTTGCATTTGGATGTGCTTCAGCAATCAGCTGCTACAGCACAACGTTGATAGCACGACAGGATTGTTTTGCGAGCAGTGCACACCGCCGGGCCGTCAACTCTGAAGGTCAACAGGTCCCATTAACTCTTCTGAAGCCTGCCCACATTCAAACAGTTTGTGGACTGCAAAACCAGGGAAAATAAAACACTGGACCTGCTGTATGCCAATGTTAAGGAGGCATACAGCTCCACAGCTCTCCCCCCTCTGGGCAGATCAGATCACAACCTGGTCTACCTGAGGCCCCTCTATAATTCGTTTTGTACCTTAACATCCACAGCTCCATAGTTTCCTGCTACTGTCCTCTCTGGTCTCTCTGGTCTCTGGTTCCTGGAAGCTCCTCCTTGCTGAGGAAATATCCAGGAATTGTGCTATTACTGTATTTATTAAATTAATTTGTTTTCCTTTTTTGAATCAAACTTAAACAAACATTAACATCCAATGAGTAAAAAGATACACATAATATAACACAGTACAAACGTTGTCAAAATAGAAATAGAAATAGAAAATCGAATTAAATGAATTAGGCTATAATAAAATAGGAGTTTGTATAAAAATCAATATTAATAAACATACATCAACAATTTCTTCATCATATTGGCGCACAAATCAAAAGAACAATGAACGAGATAAACGAGATTAATGGCAAATACACACATCCATTAAATCCATCGTCTATTATATTTTATGTATTTATCTTATTATTTTTTTTTGTTTTATTTTTTAGCGTTAGTGTATTTTTATGTATTTGTATATTTTTTTATCTTGTAGTTGTTAGATTGTTTATTGTAGATTTGGGGTTATCTTCTCTTGTTCTGCTCTCTATTCTTTTAATGAGCTCCTTTTTATGGTTCCTGTATTCATATTCTCTCTTGTCACACAATCTGTCCTCAAACCCATCACTGTTTGCGAAACTAAATTATCAAATTGGTGTTTTGTTTAATTTCTTGCATCCTGAGTGCTTAATAATTTACCTATGAAAGTCAAAGAACCACCCACGCGAGCCATTTATAAAATTTAAAACACGAGTTGGATTTAATTGGGATGTGTGTAATTGACCCTCGAGTGAATTCTGGTTTGTTGTCTCGGTCGTGAGCTCATATGGGAGAGTTTGGTGGGCCGTCATATGAATGATAGGAAATTGGTCATGAGATAGATTAATGTAAGATTACGCATTGTACTTAGAATAAAAAACACTGCCCACCCGGTAGTTTAGTTGTCCATCAGCTAAATGATGTCATTTTGAATGTTTCGAAGTATGTCGTGATTCTCTACTATGAGCTCTTATTTTGGCGGGACAACCGGGATTTGTAACCGTGGTGGCCAAATATAATCGTGTAGTTCTTAGAATTCAGTTGGGATGTCTAATGTGGGCCCCGGTCTATGCCAATTAGCTTCGGATGTCCGAGCACAAAATGAAACACCGAGCACATATAATAAAATCTTAAACGATAATGCACAAATTATCTGGATATTTTTCCGCTCGCGAGCCAATGTGGAGGAAGCTTCTCAGGTAACCAGTAGAACTAGGTATGATCAATACCCAGTAAAGATGCGCGCGATCAAGTGAGCAGGTAATAGCTCATGGAATGTGGTGGGATTTTTAAGGTGACTAAATCGAGAGTTATAAATAACCTATAATAACTCTGTAACACTGCTGATAGCTATAAATAATGCTCATTATAATATCTATGAGGTTTGCCCCTCCACGTGCCTCGCCTGCATGGCTGGTGTCTCTTTTCTTTCTTCCCCTTTAATCAGCCATAACACGCGGCTGAACTGCTGTGAGAAGACCACGGTGGTTCCAATCGGATTCACTGTTTTAAAATCGAAATAATTTCTTCATCTTAATGCCTATTCTTTTACATAATAGTTCGACTGTATCGAGTCGGCTTTCCCTCACGGTCGGCTTTGGGATTAGCCATATCCACTGACTATGGTCGCCACAAATGATTTTTGTCGGGGTTTTCCGCGGATGTCGCGGGTCCGAGCGGCCCGACCCGAGCGACTGTTGCGAATATAAACTCCACACTGAAGTGAAGGATTCCTACACGAGCACGTGAGTCCCCGGTCATCAATAATCAATAATCAATCATCAATAACCACACGTCACCATCATCACGCGTCATCCGCCACATCATATAAAACATGTTTGGAAACTTAGTTTAAAAGTTATTATTTTTGGTTTGTTCGCTATTGAAAGTGATTCCAATATAGGAAATATTGTGGAAATATCGATCGGAACATAAGACGTGTTTTGGTTTCACTTTTATCCCAGTGAGCGCAACTGCAGTTTCAGCCCCGACCCCCAGGACCGGTTGGGGACGTGCGGCTGCTCCGTGAACGTCAGGTTGGCTACACGTCTTTTATTTGATGTTGAGGATCCAAAATCTGTGTTGGGAACATCTGTGTAACTTTACGGTCTCCTAAAAGAATCGTCCCGGGGGAGGAACACACCACGACGCTGTGGAGAGCCGGGATCGAAGTGATCACCAAAACCATCCCAGTGAGAGAAAACAGTGAGTGAACGTTATCTTGTCCTAAGTCATTCTCAATATGTTAGCCTATTTGTAATATTTGGGAACCTGGAATCTGTATTCACACGGTCTAACCCCTACCCGTCTCTGTACTGTCTACTGTACTGTCTAACCCCTGCCTGCTCCTTAATGACCTGTCTCTGTACTGTCTAACCCCTACCTGCTCCTTAATGACCTGTCTCTGTACTGTCTAACCCCTACCTGCTCCTTAATGACCTGTCTCTGTACTGTCTAACCCCTACCTGCTCCTTAATGACCTGTCTCTGTACTGTCTAACCCCTACCTGCTCCTTAATGACCCGTCTCTGTACTGTCTAACCCCTACCTGCTCCTTAATGACCTGTCTCTGTACTGTCTAACCCCTAGCCTGCCGCGAGGTATTAACACAGACAAACCTCCTTTGATGCACAATATACCAAAGTGAGAAAAACACCGAATGGTGCAGGGAAAAAGTAAAGTAGGTTTATATTTGTTTAAAATGGCAAAAGAAAAAATTCTACTACTGAAGATAACGTAAGCCAAACTTTTGACCTCGTTGAATCCACAGTGGGCTTCGAGAGGCGAAGCAGAAAGCCACCGGTCAGCTTCATATTCAAACATCCACGCCGTTCGCACCGCGGCCGCAGGTTCGCCATTTACTTCCATTTCTTGTAATATCATCTACATCAATTCATTGTCGACTTTGTGCACTGATAGACTCCTCAAATTTGCAATCCAATCCAACTTTATTTATATGCACATTTAAAAACAACGAAGTTTGACCCAAAGTGCTTTACATTGAGTCAAACACAATTTGAAAAACACAAAATTGAAAAACATAAAACAAATCAAGAATAATAAATAAATAATTTAAGAGAAGTCATACAACTAAAATACGTGGTACTAAAACGCCAGGGAAAATAGATGCGTTTTGAGGTGGGACTTGAAAATGGGCAGTGTGGGGGCCTGATGTGCAAAGGCAACTCGTTCCAGAGTTTGGGGGCCACGACGGCGAAAGCCCTGTCCCCCCTCTGTTTCAGTCTAGCCTTGGGGACAGTGAGGAGAGAGTGGTCCGCCGACCTCAGAGACCGTGGTGGTGCGTACAGGTGCAGGAGGTCGGACAGATACTGTGGGGCCAGTCCATTGAGGGCTTTATATGCAAACATTAAAATCTTAAAATCGATTCTAAAATTCACAGGAAGCCAGTGAAGGGAGGCAAGGACTGGCGTAATATGCTCCCGCTTCCGTGTCCCTGTCAGAAACCTAGCAGCAGCGTTCTGTACCAACTGTAAACGTGACAGCGAGGCCTTGCTGACACCAGCGTACAGGGCGTTGCAATAATCCAGACGGGTAGAGATAAATGCATGTATGACTATCTCAAGGTTTCTGAAAGAGAGGAAAGGCTTGACCTTAGAGAGCTGCTTTAGCTGGAAAAAGCTAGACCTGACCTCAGAGTTGATCTGTTTGTCCAACTTTAACTCACTGTCAATTTTTACCCCCAGGTTGGTAACTATGGGTTTGACAAGGGAGTCGAGGGGGCCAAGGTCAGGGGGTGCAGCACCAGGACAAATAATGACCTCAGTTTTGCTGTCGTTGAAATTCAAAAAATTCAAAGCCAGCCAAGCTTTGATATCCCTGAGGCACTCTAGCAGGGCTCTAAGGGAGTTTGGGTCGTTGCGTTTCAGAGGCAGGTATATTTGGGAATCATCTGCATAGAAATGGAACGAGATGCCATGTTTTTTAATAATAGGGCCTAAGGGGAGCAGATAGAGAGCGAAAAGAAGGGGCCCAAGGATCGAACCTTGGGGGACCCCGCACGGGAGGGGGGCAGAGGAGGAGAAACATTCACCAAGGCTTACACAGAAGCTTCTGTCAGACAGATAGGACCTTAACCACTCTAGAGCAGTACCTTTTATACCAACATAATGCTCTAGGCGAGAGATGAGGATGTCATGGTCTACTGTATCAAAAGCAGCTGTAAGATCCAAAAGCACAAGAATGACAGAGTCCCCAGAGTCAGCAGCTAATAAAACATCATTAAAAACTCTTAAGAGGGCAGATTCTGTGCTGTGAAGGGCTTTATAAGCTGATTGGAAAACCTTGAAAATGCCATGTGCATCTAGAAAAGACTGCAACTGTAAAGCTACTAGGAATCCAGACCAGGCTTCTTGATCAAGGGCTGCACCACAGCATGTTTATGACATACTGGTACCACCTGATGTCAGGCTGCTGTTTATGAAAATGTGGATGTACGGTCCAATAGTATCCCAAACTTCTTTGAAAAAGCGAGGGGGAAGAGCATCAGAGGGGGAGCCTGAGGGTTTCATTTGAGCAGTTATTTTCTTCAGGTCAGAAAGGGACACAGACTCGAATTTACTAAAAACAACAGCAGCCGCTGCGTTTACCGCAGCGTTTGTGGCGCTTCCCCCGGGAGGGTGGAGCCGGGGTGCGGTAGAAGTGAGCAGGTATATCCGATAGGAGTGGGGGAAAGAAAGCATCTGTCCATTCTGTCCACCCACGTCAAAACGCATCGAATTTTCAATAGAAAATCGGATATTCAGGAGTGCTTGGCGATCATATACCAGTAGAGAGTCGACTTGGTTAGTGACAGGCGACAGAAACAGCACAAGCACAAACAAAACTGACAGCTGCAGACGGCGAGCCACACACACTGGCGCCATCTTGCCTCGCCTGGACAAACGGTCCACGGTGGTGGAGGTGGTGGTAGTGGTGGTGGTGCTGTCATTTAGCTCTGTGCAGCTAAATGAGGTTAGACAAAGTCTTGGCTGGAGCCTAGCATGTCGTAGATTAATCCTCAAGCGATATTGAGTTCTGAGCCATGCCGTTGAAACTGTGGTCTTTCAGCCCCAGGAATTCAACACTTCGTCCACGTGGTACGAGATTCTGGCCAAGTCCCTGGAGTCGAGCACGGAGTACCTGGTCAACGTCAAAAGTTGTAGTTGGAGTTACTGCGTCGAAAGTACTGAGGAAAAACGGTTCACCACCCGTAAGTTCTAACCCTCTGGGCTACATCTATCAGGGTCTGCTCCAGTTCTAACCCTCCTCAGGTCTCCATCTCAGGGTCTCCTCCAGTTCTAACCCTCCTCTGTTCTCCATTTATCAGATGTGATCCAATGATCAAATGGATTGATTTCTTATTTCTTATTTGTTTGTTCACTTTATCTATAACCACAAAAATAGATTATATTCTAGTATGTTGTACTTCCTACAAATAACCACTAAGCTGCACGAGTTGCAAGATTTCAGGGACCTGGAGATGGAGCTAAGACTGTTCAGGGACCTGGAGGTGGAGCTAAGACTGTTCAGGGACCTGGAGGTGGAGCTAAGACTGTTCAGGGACCTGGAGGTGGAGCTAAGACTGTTCAGGTACCTGGAGGTGGAGCTAAGACTGTTCAGGGACCTGGAGGTGGAGCTAAGACTGTTCAGGGACCTGGAGGTGGAGCTAAGACTGTTCAGGGACCTGGAGGTGGAGCTAAGACTGTTCAGGGACCTGGAGGTGGAGCTAAGACTGTTCAGGGACCTGGAGGTGGAGCTAAGACTGTTCAGGAACCTGGAGGTGGAGCTAAGACTGTTCAGGAACCTGGAGGTGGAGCTAAGACTGTTCAGGGACCTGGAGGTGGAGCTAAGACTGTTCAGGGAACACTGAGGAGAGTTGAGGATTAAAGTTCAGGGACTCATGGAGACCGTGGATCGCTAAGACTGTTCAGTAAGAGGAACCGTGTTGTTTCTTATTAGGTACATATTTATATAGATGATAAAGGAAACAGAAGTTATTCCTGGTAATTCCTAGAGTGTCCGTAGGGTCTTGCAATGCTCTGGAAAGTATAAATTAGTTGAGTAGCATCAATCCACAAGTGTTGTGTACTCGCACACCATATATCAAAACGTACAAGCTAAATTCGCAGAGAGATATTTAATAGTAACTTGTTAATCCAAGCAGGATATCGTCTCAAAGCACTAATGGTCTCGGCAAGTGGTTTGTTTTAGTTCATGTGATGTTAAACTCGGTGATCTCTCTCAATCACCTTAACAAAGTAAACCAGAAGTAACAGAGTAAGAGAGAACGGATGGCTATCAAAAGAGAGGAGTTCCAAGCCAAATGTCGCAAATAACAAGAACATCAGACGCTAACCAAATAAAAACAATAATAAGGACTAAAGAACCCACACATTGCCAAATATATGGTGTGGGAGCTTGAGGGATAAGACCTAGCATGCATCCGCAATGGTAAATATGTACTTAAATTATTTTGGTATATTGAACTACATATGAAATTAGTGGTTGACCAAACTGTATGGTGACACACAATCAAAACCCGAGGAGGACTAGATAAATGTCTCAATTACAACATAAGATCCTCAAATCTTCCCAGACCCACTCCCCTTAAACACCTTCTACACTCGTGGATGTGTGTAGCTGGTGGGATACAGGTGGAGAAGCCTCCTGGGTGTTCGACATTTGTATCGAGAGAAAATGACAGGCGGAAATGAAGGAGACCAAGTTGGCCAAAGAAGAAGCGAATCAGGGGCGATACGCTCGTACAACCAGACTACTTTCCATGCTACATACTCGCTCTTCAGAAGCGTACACAGCTGTTAAAAGCATTAAAACTTCTTGTAGGGCTAAAATACCAAACTCCCCGCAAAAAGCGTCCTCTAGAAAGATAAAAGTAATTGCAAGTTACTGAAACTTATTCGGAACATTTCCCCTTTCCACTCCAAAGTAAAAAAAGTTTGAACAAAAACTAAGATTCCCTGAAACAGTCTTAGCGTAACAATCTCTAGCAAGAGTACCTTATGGAAATAACCAAGTCTGTAAGCTCCATCCAGTCTAAGGTTCCCCTGAACTCAGTTCTTAGCTTAATCCACCAAATCCTATATGTGCGTCCCGAGGTCATGATCACTATAGCTTCCATCAGTCCGCAGCGGATATCACCATGTTAGATAAACAAAGAACTAGCTTTAAATAAGCTTGCAAAAAATACCAATCTCTCAGACATAGGTTCACAACTGAATCAAAAAGTCACATTATAGTACAGTCAATATTAAACAACTATAAAAATACTAACAACCCAGGTCCCCCAAATTGGACAATAAGATCACTTATAGAGACAATCACCACACTGAGACTTACAATATCAAGCAAGACATAATCTAAATGAAGAATAATAATGTACAACTAATAGGATCTATTCCCCATCAATTGTAAAAGGTCCTATAACGCAAGGTTAGTTTCCAACCTACACTAAGTACTCTCGAGCAGTTCTTGAGTAAGGCCATGAATACTTACGAGATTAATTCCTTGTGACAAGAGAGGCAAAGGTCCATAATCACCATCATACACAACAAGGGTCCTTGAAAATCCGTTTGGTCGCAACTTTGGTGACTCGGTTTAGTGCTCTCGAGCTGTGAGCTCGAGTGACTTTAATTAGTTGTAGGAAAGTATTCGACAAAGCGAGTCACTCTCCTTAAAAAACAAAATTGTAACTGCATTTCCATATGTTTAAGTAGGGGCTGCATTAGTTATATGAGTGAAAAAAAAAGCAGAGTGACCCTCGAAAACAAATCTCAAAGAGAGGCACTTACATAAATCAAATTAACAATTGTATATAAGAGAATGTCAATTATGGAATTGATCAAGGTTACGTAACACGTGTTCTGACAACACGGTACACTACGAGGAGTTTGTTAGAGGGTTTAAGCGTATATACAGAGGAGGCGGATGCACCTCCCTGCAGAAGGAGACCAGAGGAGGTTGACTGGATAACATTATGCCGTGACCGCAAGTCGTATACCCACAGTGCAGGGCGTGGCGCATGCGGCTGTATGCACCAGAAACTGGCAAATTTGTATATATTTTGAAATAGGAGAAAAACAAAGACTGTGTGTGTAATTTTTACGGGCAAATAATGAGTCAGTGTTGTAAATTAAGGCAGGATCTTGTAAGAGAGAATTGCTGAGTCATAAGGAAGTAATAACTGCTTTAAAACGTCTGTGAGGGTTTGTGAGCTCTATGACGAAATAAAAATGTGTTTGTACAGTAGTGGTATTAATGTTGTTGCCATCGACTTAGCGCATGGTACTGAAACCAACCTACCAGTTTCGGGAGCAGATAACGATCCTCCGAAAAATAAGAAGTGTATGGGACCCTATGGGAACTCAAGTCACGCGCAGGTGAGCGTCCATGCGAGCGGTGGGCGGCCATTATAGAGGGCGTACACGACGCGGCACATAGTACCTAACTAGTCCCTCATGTTGTCTGTCCTGAGGCACTCATAGTTCAATGAAACCCCACGAATAGCTAGTAGCGCTAACGTGAAGCCGATGAAAATCCCCGTACGGAGGCTTCCGGTACCATCCTGCATAACTAGATATCTGCCATAAGAATTCGTGTGTGTTGTGGTATGTATGTGTTCGGCTAGCGTCGGGCGGCTGAAAAAGACCAACAGTTTCAAACGGGCATGGCCTCAAGAAACTCAATATTAAGCTTGAGGATTAATCTAATCGACATCGGCTAAGGCCGCAGCTATGAGGTACTCAACGCGTACTAGTTAGTATTAAAGAGTTCGGTCTCGAATAACAGCGTTACTTGAGGGTTTGTTACAAACAGATAAGAACATTGGACGAGAAAAGCCGCTAATATGACATCAGCATATTTATCACCAACTTAGCTGTTTTTGAAAGCAAGCTCCACATGGGGGACCCGCAATTCCAAAACCTACCTCGTTTTGTAACCTTCGGGGTTTGTGGGTCCCACCGTGGGAGCGCCTGAATTGCTTGCGCGCGGAGGGCCGGCCACCTCCGAGATGGCGCCCCAGGGCTAAGGGATCAGGTGTGTTTGTCACTTCGGGACGGTCCTGCATCTTCTGCGACCTGTTCAGACGGCCATGTTTTAAGATAATCTATTGTTCAGTCTATCGGCCGGCGCTGGAAAGTCCACTCGAGTCGTCTTTAGATCCCCACACGGACACACTTAAAAATTGAGCACTCACACAAAAATGGTCAAGTTACTTCTTTCTTACCTGGAAGGCTAATTCAGACTTGGCATGAGCAGACCCCAAAAGCTATCGCCTTGAATATCCGAATTTTCTATTGACACAACTGACACATGCGGTTATTTTTGTGGCGAAAACGGGTATGTGGAAGAGTCGGAAAGAGCCGAACGAGAGCGTAAGCTATGGAGAGAACAATAGGATCTTGACGTCTACTGTTTTGCTGGACGGCCCTTGAGCGCTGTCATGAGAACAAACTACCAAGTTCTCGGGCTATCGTTACAGGCGCGCCGAGAGTATTGGCGACTTTCAGCACTTAAAGTTCCCAGGCAGTTTTGCTCCGCAATGGCAATCTCAACATTCATCGGCAGTCGAAGGCCCGCTCATCATGCGAGGCTGGCGGTAGGTTGCTAATGTCAGCACGGACCTCGTGCAAGGATGTTTAGCTTGCTGAGGTTTTCAAACCTATTGTTAGCATCAATATGGAGGAAGACAAAAAGAGTGATAATTTTCTGGGAGGAAGAGTGAGCTTATGACATCGTGGGGCTTTAGTGGTCTTGTTTGTGCTCTCTAGAGAACGCGGCCCTCGTCTGCTAGAATAAGAATAATTTCAAAGCTCTTACAACATGCGGGAGAAACCCTACCAGCGGGTCGGGATTCTTCCACCCGCCACCACCACCCTTGATATTCTCTAGCCCGTGTTTTTTCAGAGAATGGCTCCCCGAAAAACATGCAGAATCCATTTATCCAAGTGAGCGCTCTTCTGGGCAAAAATGCTAACAGGCATTCTTTGTTCTTTCACAGGACTCAAAGAGTTTGGGGCGGATAGCGACCAAAAATTGGAACTATTATGAGAAGAATTGGAAAAACCGCCGAACCCTCTGGTATATTGATCTATGCCACAAAGAACCTTCTAAGAATGCAGTCATTATTCTCGCAAAGGCAAACCAGCAACGGCTGCAAGATGCGCACCCGGGTACTCTAGGCAAGGTGATAATCCCTAATACGGATAGGTAAACAAGATGCCAGGTGAAGTGTAAGAGTACATGTCTTATTGCAAACACTATGAATAAATCCACAGGCTGGTCAGGTGGGCATTCCACGGTCTGGATGCTCCACAGGCAGGCTGCTAAGTATTTCTAGAGGTCGAGGCGTAACCAGAGAGCTTGTTTGTTGTTCTTGGGATCAGGTTCCACATGAGTGAAGAGGCTTTTGCCGTGGTGGGTTAGCAGGTGAGTCAGTGGCATTGTTAATGATTCCAACCTATATCAACAAAGCCAGCCGAAGGAAAGCTTTTGGGCCTCTCTTAAGAAGTTGGTCTCACAGAGAACATCCCAGTCTGTCAGCTCAAAACAGCCCTGGAGAGTCTCCTCTGCATCCTGAGACCACCCCTGTACATTTCTGATGACCAGTGGTCGTTGCCTCTGAACCGCAGGTTTATAGAGGGGCCTCAGGTAGACCAGGTTGTGATCTGATCTGCCCAGAGGGGGGAGAGCTGTGGAGCTGTATGCCTCCTAATTGGCATACAGCAGGTCCAGGTGTTTTATTTTCCCTGGTTTTGCAGTCCACAAACTGTTTGAATGTGGGCAGGCTTCAGAAGAGTTAATGGGACCTGTTGACCTTCAGAGTTGACGGCCCGGCGGTGTGCACTGCTCGCAAAACAATCCTGTCGTGCTATCAACGTTGTGCTGTAGCAGCTGATTGCTGAAGCACATCCAAATGCAACAGCCATTTGCACTTGTTATTCTATAATCGCTAACAAAAACAATCAGCCGTTTTTTTCTAGTAGCGATAACAGTATTTGGATTTCGTTTGGTTCAGTTATATTTCAGTAGTCTATAATTTGTGTGGCAGGTTATGAACAGAATATACACAAATACTGAATACACATTTATGAACTGGGTGCTGCTGCAGAAGATGGTGATGCAGGTTTTTGGGTTACGTGACGACAGTAAAAGGAATGTAACTGGTGGTATATTTTATTTGCATTGCTTTATTCATGGTGTCAAATGCTTGTCACAATAGGCCGATACAGCAAGTATATTTGGAACCAGATGGTAAATAGAATAACTATTTAGGCATAATGAATCATTCTATATGCAAACAGTGCTTAACAATAATTAATGCATGAGCCATTCTACATTTGTTTTTTCTAAATCAGAGAAGCAAAAACCAAAGCACCAATATACGTATACGGTGATATGCAGGCAGCTGCAGATATTCGGCAGTTATGGATAAATAAAGCATTGAAAAGAGACAGGAGACATAACAGAGTACTTCCTTAGTGAGGGGTTAGCTGAGGTCCTGCCTAGCTTGCATCGTGTACACACCACACTTGACGTTTTAAGTGTGAACATTCATTAAAAGGCAGCAGATCACCACCCGACACTAAGGACAATATCCCGTTATGTTCCTGCCTTGGGCTGTACTCAGAGCAGAACTCACAATCTGAAAAACAACATTTGATGCACAGATTTGGCCCCCGTTGAGAACGCGAGGGGCCATCTCTGAGCTGGACAACAACTATAGCTCCAAAATGAGGACAATTAATGTTTTGATATTATAGTTTTGTTTATGGAGGACTATACAACCTTTCAGGACAATAGCAACCGCTAAAAGGTCAATGGAAAAAACCTGATGAATTTATTTAAACTTGACACACCTCATCTATCCATGTTTACAGTCACAGTGGGGGCAGGGAATGGGATTATGGCCAAGAAAGACAGTAAAAAGACAGTAGACAGATTTTCTCTTCTAATATGAATACAGCCGTTTGGTGTCCAGTTCCCTCCTCCTGAAGGATGCATCATCCGTCCTCCTGGGAATCCGGATTATCCCTACGTCATCCGTTGAATCCTCATCGCCAACTAGTCAGGAAACACAAAATAAATAAATATAAGAAGATTACACACAACGATGTATTATAGGAGTTAGGCTTACAAACTTTGAATGCATGCTATGCATTGAAGATGAGGGAAAATACAAAATTGTGAATGTCAGGTAAAAATAATTATTCTTATGCATATTATCATATACAAATAAAATATATTATATATATATCTCGTATATAATGTATCATAATATAATATATATCCATACCATAAATATAATTTGTGTTTGATAAGCCAATGGGCGATAATTATTTGTCATTAAAACCTACATTGACCACCTGGTACAGGACCCAGAACTAAGCCACGGGTGTGGCTCAATACCAGGCAATTTGCCGCTCCGCCCCCTTTGTCTCACCTGCCAACCTAAACCATGCCCCCCCCCCACTCCTTCACTCCTACAACAAGATGTAGTTTAGATGGAATAGCTTTACCACCGCTCCGTTAGGGAAGCCCCCGCCGGCCAGCTTGGAGTGCACTAGTTTCCCGTTCACAGTCACCTCGAAGCTCTCTATACGGGAGAAAACAAAACATCGTCAGTGATAGGCCCATTAGGCGGGCCCCAGAATAAATGAACAACGTCAAAACAACAACTGCAGACTTACTGTTTCTTCCTACGAATCCGGATATGACGGCATCAGGAATTAAATCCTTGATTTCCGACCCCAGTTGTTCGTAGTAGGAAGCGTAGCCTCATCCACCACTGGGAACAACAAGAACTGGACTATAGATCACTCTTTATGAAAAGACTTGAAATTAGTTAATTTTTTACTCACCAGTATTCAAATACCACTTGTGTAGCCATGTTTCGGCTTGAGCAGCTGTAGAGCGTCTACACTCTACAAACAAAGTTACCTGACTAAAAGCACAGCGTCATTACGAATGGCTTAGTTCTAATAATGTCTGAACTAAACCGCACCCTACTGGGAGGTGAAACCAGCCGATCTGGAAACACAAGGTCACAAAGATAGGTGTGCAGCCAAGGGCGCAATTTGCTCTTAACTGCTCAAGTAGTCATGTTGTACACAACAGTAAGAGTAGAATCGACAGACACTACTTCAAATGAACATCTGCTTGTGTAAACTGAAAGATACAGATTAGGCAGACCCGAGACACACATCTCTCATCTCTTGACCCGAACAAGAAGGATACAGGCAACACTTCACTGAGTTAGACATTAGGCTAAAATGGTAAATGGATTGCATTTATAGAGCGCTTTTATCCAAAGCACTTTACAGTTGCCTCACATTCACCCATTCATACACCGACGGCGGTGCCAACTATGCAAGGTAACAACCACCCCTAACCAGTTAGGGTTAGGTGTCTTGCTCAGGGACTCCTCGACACTTCTCCTTTGCCAAGATAATCCATCCACCTGACAGGTGTGGCATATCAACTTGTATCACACAGCACAATGCCACATAGGTTGCATGTTTTGAGGGAGTGTGCAATTGGCATGCTAACTGCAGGAATGTCCACGAGAGCTGTTGTCCGTGAATTGAATTGAATCTTCCATCTCCAGTGTTGTTTCAGACAACTTGTTTAACCGGCCTCACAACCGCACAACTCCACCATCCGTGACCACAGCCCAGGACCGCCGCATCTGGCTTCTTCACCTGCATGACGGTCTGGGACCAGTCACCCTGAAAGCTGACACAACAGCTGCCACAAGTTGATTTGCACAACAAGCATTTGTGCACAAACGGTCAGCATTAAGACCTTTTTTGTGCATAGAAAGTCTTAGATCTTCCATTTCAACGCATGAAAAATGGGAGCAAAACGATGCTCGTTTATATTTCTGTTTAGTGTAAATAAAAATACAAAAGGCCGTCACAGACAGCAGACCAGACTGACTGTGGGCCGACTCTTTCACAACATTGCCAGGTGAGGCAAGTTGCAGCTCACCACAGGCTCTGCAACAAAGACACAAAATACAGCGAAATACAACAAAACACACGACCAAGAGCCAAGAACACAGGCTTGACAAGGAGGAACCAGAACACAATGAAGAAAAAAAGAATAAAGAAAACCTAAAGCAAAACCAAAAACCACAATTATTTCAATGTGGTTAGTAGTTTACGCAAATGAACAATGTTCACCTCTCCTCCATGTCGCCTGCATCCAGATCTCCCCGATACTATTGTCCGCCATCTAAGACTTTGCATCTGTGCCTCAGACACAGAGAGCATCGGCAACAACTGCCAACTGCCTGATAAATAGATGAGATAATGTGGCAAAGTTATCCATTAATTTAGTTGAACAGGTTCACCTGGGGGTAGCAAAGGTGTGGGGCGGCAAGGCAGAAAGAAAAAAAATCTGCCAACCTATGAAAATGAATGTACTGGGACATACATTTGCAGTATTTACATGTACGTTTAGGGCATTTGCCGCAGGACCAGGTCAAGTTGGTTCCCAGCTCTGTGGGTGGAGGGAGATGGGGTGAGCGTGGGGTGAACGCAGGTTCCCCTTTAAGATAAAGTCTAACACCTACACTTTCTACAGCCTTTTAAATCTTCTCATCGTGTGTTGGCCCACGGTCCAAGCTGCAGTCTGCAGACTTATTTACTAATCCATTAAAATAAGACCCATTCACCACAAGACCCCCAATGAGAGAGATAGCTGGACGTGTACACTGAAAGCGGTTTTGTGTGTTTTATTAGTTTAAATGATACAGTACAAAACATATACAGTTATACCCATGTTTTTATATTCCCCTGCATAAAATAGTTAATCTGCTCCGTTCATGTCAAATAACAGTATCTATAAGATACACTTGATTGTAATTTGCTCATACAATAGTTGATGACCAAGATATAGCAATAGTACCATTTAAACAATAAAAACGATCTGAATTTTTTGGTGGACACATCAAGAGTTCAATACAATAAAATGACATACATTACATTGTACTGTTAAAGTTGCATTGCAATCTGCCCATATTTTACAAGATTTTTCAAATTGAAATTGATATCTTACCATTAAGCGAGAACAAAGCAAAAATGCGCTATTATACATATTGAACAGTTATAAAAAGGATGGTTGGTACTGCAGAATGCCTTGCGTGACACCGTCCGCAATCCCTGCAGACCCTGCTGTAACAGACAAAGCACTTCCAACTGTATCCTCGGATTCCGTTTTGTTTTTAAAAACAAGGCAACTTCTCATGATTCATAATAAATACTTGACCCTCTTGCAGTGATACTAAAGCAATTTCATTTATATATACAGTATATATATATATATATATATATATATATATTATATAAATAATGTAGTCATGACATAAAAACGTGTACAAAATATCTTAAAAACTTTTTCCCATTCTCCACTTAAGTTTTTTTCTTCTTCAAATGTTCATGGTCATGTTGTGTTTGACACAGTATTTAACAGGTCTACAAAAAAACGCAGTCTGCATGCATTCAGAAATGATGCCCAACACTTCCAGTTAAATCTAAAGCCCCTTTCACACATGCAGTCTTGTCCCATTATGTTCTGGAACATTTCCTGCATGGGGCCATGTGTGAATGGGAACAGGGATCCACATCCAGGGAAATCTGTTCCTCATTTCCCACCTCAAGACGGAGTGACCCAGAACAGAGCTGGTGGCAAATGGGAGGAGTTTGCCTTCAGACGTTTCTGCCAGGAAGCCCCATCTACCAAATACCTCAACTTAACCAAGTAGTTGTGTTGCCTAAAACTAAACCTCACCAAGTAGTTGCCTAAACCTCAACTTAACCAAGTAGTTGTGTTGCCTAAAACTAAACCTCACCAAGTAGTTGTTGCCTAAACCTCAACTTAACCAAGTAGTTGTGTTGCCTAAACCTAAACTTAACCAAGTAGTTGTGTTGCTTAAACCTAACCGAGTATTTGTGTTGCCTAAACCTCACCAAGTAGTTGTGTTGCCTAAACCTGACTAAGTAGTTGTGTTGCCTAAAACTAAACCTGACCAAGTAGTTGTGTTGCCTAAACCTGACTAAGTAGTTGTGTTGCCTAAAACTAAACCTGACCAAGTAGTTGTGTTGCCTAAACCTCACCAAGTAGTTGTGTTGCCTAAAACTAAACCTGACCAAGTAGTTGTGTTGCCTAAACCTCACCAAGTAGTTGTGTTGCCTAAAACTAAACCTGACCAAGTAGTTGGGTTGCCGAAACCTCACCAAGTAGTTGTGTTGTCCAACGTTAACCAAGTAATTGTGTTGCCTAAACCAGATCAAACTGCGGCTGAAAACTGAAAGGATAAGTAAGTCAAGGTCTAAAGAGGAGACGGAACGTGATCCCCAGTCTCCTGTGTAAAGGTCTGCTGCTTAAAACCATTCATCCAGCATGACTTGGCTGCCCAGCATGGCTTTTAACTAGTATGAGTTTATTTTGACTTGCGGTTTTACTGTTATTTTTTTGTTTTACTGTTATTTCTTTCTCTATTATATTTGATAGATTTTTCATTTTTGTCATTCAATCTCAATATTCTCTCTATACGACGTCTCTCTACTCTTACGTTCTTTCACTTCCTCCCTACACATATTTTGCCGCTCTTTACAACTGTCGTCACCTGACTTCCAAAAGGCTTCCTGCCAGAAAGTAGCTAGAAAGCGATGAGGCAGGAAGGCAGACTCCTCTGTGTGTCCGGCTGTGTTGTGAATGAAAGCCGTGACGTTGCCGGGAGAGGCACCGACCGTCTGGCGCTTCAACGAGGAGCGAGTGAACCAATCACAAGACTCCGCCCATGAGGTCTTCGAATCTGCGACTGTTCATCTTACAGTGCTGATGCTTTTCGGGTCATCGAGAACAAGTTCAATACCATGGCTTTTGTTTGCACACAAGGTCCTTTTTTCCAAGAATGGCTGGAAACTGGACAGATTCAGAAATAAGGGAGCTCCTCAGTCAGTCCTCTCAGTTCTTCTTCTGTTGCGTTTTATGGCGGCTGCCACCCACAAGTGTTGCATTACAGCCATCTGCTGGACTGTCCCTAGGCCCATTTATTTCGGCATTGCGAGGCCGTGTGTGAAAGGGCGGAAGACGGATATTTTCCAGAACCGAGCTGCATGTGTGAATAGTGAGAATCACAAGCGGTGGTTATCCCAGTGATTAACCAGGAATGGCGTGTGAAAGAGGCTAGACGCGGCAGCCATCTTCTTCTACTCTCCATCCCCGTGGCTTGGACTCAGTACGCCATAACAGTGCCGTCTCTCACCATGGGCCAATTACAGCATGAGTTTGATTGATTGGCGTGTCTCCTTAGGCCCGCCCCCCGGGTCGCTCGAGTCTTCCTGTGGGAACGTCACCTTGTCTGGTGTGTAGTCATTCCGCTTTAGATCTGCAAAAAATAAAATAAAATTCAAATTCCAACCTTTTATCGAATGTCTATTTTTTCCCCCCAACTGTTAATACAATGACACCTTTTTCCCATCCTTTACTTGCCAATCAAAAAACTTTTTTACTATTTTATGATTAAATGTGTATAATTCTGGCTCAACCATTTTATCAGCAAAGTTAACTAGTTTTAAGATGCCCTTCAGAGCAGCGGACTCATTGTTTACCAGGAAGTTTGAGTTTCCGGCAGCAGGAGTTGCAGTGGTGCTTCGCCCGGAAATTCCTGATGGCGTCATCTCCCAGGTTGGCAGGTCCAAAGATCATATCATATGACCTGAGGAAGTACACACCAGGATGGTTCAGCACCAGGACAAACAGCCTCACTGCTGGGTGTTTTGTAAGGGAAGGGCCCGCTCACACTCACCCCTTCTCACCACTCTTGATAACAGACGGATCCGTCAGAATCTCCCCGACACCTACAGAACAAAGAAGCGGTATGTTTACGTGCTGCTGAGGGGAACCAGCTTGCTGTTCCATGTGCTCCACACCGGGCACGCCAGGAACCGTTTCTTGTGATCATGGTTTCCGAGATGCTTTTGGTGCTTTTTTTTGGAGTACCTTCCACTGACGGCAGCGTTTCTCAGTCAAATAAAAATGCTGATGGAACGCCCACTAAGCTGGGTGCTAGACGGCCGAGGCGTGAGGGGTCACTGTATTGATTTATTCTGTTGAGGTTTATAAGATATTTAGATTTCCGACGTGAAAGATCGAAAGAACCGCACTGGTCTAAAAGTGTGTTGAATGGTACGCCATATCATATAAAGAGGAGGACCTCTTCTACGTGTAAACACACCATGCATCATTCCAAACATTACCTCATCCAAAGACTTGCATCCGCTGAGAGACAGCACAAGCCTGAAGGTATGTGGAGACTTACAGCTCTACATGCAAAACAACTTGCGATTAGCAACACACATCTTTCGACCTGATCCCTCCTCTACCACAGGTATGTGGTGTAGCAGGAAAAACAATGGCACTTAATTTGGTCTTTTTAAGAGACAATGAGTCCATGTCCGCTGTCCAACGTTGTTGAGGGACAGAGGTGCGTGGGTGGTGGGGGTTGTGATGGTGAGGGGCTGCAGGTGGAGGTGGGGGTGGTGGTGATGGTGATCTTGGGGGTGCGGTTGCGTTACCTTGCAGGTCCAAGACCAGCAGGTCTCCTCGGGTGTACTCGTAGCTCCAGTGGCTGAAGGCCAGCATGGTCTCCTCCAGCAGGTTTGTGGGGACGATCTCGTCCCCGTTGTTGTTGTTAAACTTGCGGAACTCGCCGGTGATGCATTCCTCGATGGCGAACCACTGGCCCGCAGAGTGGCAGTAGAGCAGGAACACCTCCAGGAACCTGCGGGGGGCGCCGGGGAGACACACACTCAACATGGATGGATGGATGTATGGATGTAGCGCACACAGCCTAGCCAGCATCCCCCTCACCCCACCCCTCTGAACACATGATGGCACTTGAATCTAATGTCAGTGATTGCCGGGAGCCATACAGCAATACGATGGCACAAGAAGCACAAAGGCCTCAGCGTGAAAAGCATTTCAGGTCCTGGACTGCGTGTCTCTCCCAGGCCTGTGGTGGTTACCTTGGGGAGTACGGGATGGTCTTGGGCCGGATTTGGTTAAAGGCAAATGTGAGCTTCTGAGCTGCTCGCTGCTGTTGGATTTCCTGTAATGGAGGACAGATACAGAACAGGTGTGAGGCAATGCTTAAAAGTTAACCTCAACTTTGGTTTATGAAGTGTGTGTGTGTGTGTGTGTGTGTGTGTGTGTGTGTGTGTGTGTGTGTGTGTGTGTGTGTGTGTGTGTGTGTGTGTGTGTGTGTGTGTGTGGGGGGGGGGTACCCTGAGACAAAGGTGCAGCACGGTCTCCTCTTTGTAGATGCTCTGCCAGGTCTGCACCACCTCGGGCAGGAAGGACTTGACGATGTAAAGTTGTCCGGGCTTCAAGATGTCGTACTCGGACCAGGTGCACAGCACCTTCAGAGCCCTCCTCAGGCCCCCGCCCATCTCCTCCTTGCTGAGGAACTCGATCTTGGCACAGAGGCCCCGCTGGGCCCAGGAGGACATACTGTTGTTGATGGTGTTGGGGGAGCTCTCCTCCAGTCTGTAGACCGTCACTGGCTCCCCTGAGGGACACACAGCGATCAGGGGCAGGCGTCAGCATCACCCGTTCCTACTGCTTTACTTTGAAAACGTTATCCCAATGGTAATGTACTTTTAATGTGCACTTTTTATGCGTTAAAAGAATCAGAAATTCCTTCTCATTACTGGCCCCTGTGGCCGGTAAGGGACCTGCAGCCTTTCTCATATTTGAACAACCTTCGTGTGACAGCTCATATAATGGCAATTTTAAGTGATTTATGCACATCAAACTAAACTACACGTAGTCCCTTTAAAGAGACAGAATCAACACACCCCTTTCAAAATCATCAACGTTAATGTTTGATGCATCGTTCTATGCCTAAAAGAGCAAATAAATAAAAGAAAAGTTAAAAGAATTGTAAAAAAATTAATAAATACAACACTCAAGTGTTTTGATGTGCAACGTACCAGGAACAAGTACTTCAGGGTGTGGTGCATGGTGGGCATATCTTAAATGCCTGTTCTCTAAGGTTTGTGGTTGGGCTGTACAAACAGGGGTGTGTGAGCGAGACGCAACCCGCAAGCAAACTGTTTGCCAACACGTTTTGAGGACGAGTCAACCTCAAACCGGTTGGTCCACCTCGGCAGACAAGTTGGATAGACGGTTAGATAATGACAAGATAACGATAATGAACGGCCTCATGAACAGGTCACGTCAAGACACCAGGCTTCTCAACCAGCAACACCAATCTCATTGACCATATTGATCACTTTACATTTAGTTTATTCAATTACTTCTGGATACATATGCTTCTGACTCTTATCATTATTATGCATATTGCTGCTATTCCATGCCATATGCCATACTTCTGCTACCACTGCCCTCACTTGTTCATCTGCCCTTACTTGTACATTTATAATACTTAATATTCATTACTTCTGGATTCATAGGCTATATTCCCCATCTCTACATTCTCTAGAACAGCTGATAGTGTTTTCTCTTTTATCTTTAATATGTATATTGTGCTACTCTCAATATATATGTATATATTTTTCTCTTCTTGCTATTTTTGATCTACTTTTGACTATGCCTCGTGCGTCCTGTCACCTGTCATGTCACAAGAGTTCCATTGTTCAGAATGGCGCCGTGTTGTGATGTACACGTGACAATAAAACACTTTGAGGGCATCAGGTCAGCCCTGAACCCTTCATTAAGTCGGTCAACCTCAGGGCAGTGGACACAGGGATTAATCTTTTTGTGTTTGGCGACCAGCAGACTATTTTAAGGATCAAACTGGCAGAGAACAGGATCCTCAACTCTTGCAAAAAAAACCCCCCAAAAAACAAGGAGCCACCAGCAGTACCGAGCCTTACCTCTAGGGGGCACCGGGGTGAAGGGAATACTCTGCGATAGCCTCATCAGGTTGTTACGCTCCACAGCTATGGAAACACACACACACACACACACACACACACACACACACACACACACACACACACACACACACACACACACACACACACACACACACACACACACACACACACACACGTCAACAACACAGGGAACTTGAAAAGGATTAACCATGCAGGGTTGTGAACGCGTGTCTTCTAATCAGCACTCATACTAATACTGCAGGCAACCGCAGCCTCACCTGAATACTGGTAGCTCTCCATGGGCTTGAATGGGGAACCAATTGCTGCAAAAACAAAACACACATTAGGTATTTAGTTGCTTAGCTTAGTTCACTTCATTGCATAACCCTGCTACTCAGCGAGACTGAACGACATTTGAATATGTCCAGTTAGACCAGTGTCTACCAGCAGATGGCGGTATATGGAGTACAGTGAGACCAATGTGTTCTCTCTGGTCTCAAGCCTAAACTTTCCCCGCATTGAGTGCCACAAAAGAAGAAGACTATAAACTGCTACTTATACTAATAGCAGAATAGCGATAGAATTGCTTTATTATCAGGAAACGATGTTCAACTTCTTGCTAATTTATCGTTTTAGCACCGCCTATGAATTGACTGGAATTACAGCAATGTCTTCAACCAGTGGTAGACAAATGGCATTTTCAGGGCACATGGAAATCAATATTCCTCAGACTGGAAACACTGCTGAAGAAAGCTGTATAGAAATCCATACTTGAAAGTGGTTCTGGATAAGGTTCCGGCACAGTTTTTAAGTGAACCATGAGCCCCAGCACAGGGTTTAGTGAACCATGAGCCCCAGCACAGGGTTTAGTGAAACATGACCCCCAGCACAGGGTTTAGTGAAACATGACCCCCAGCACAGGGTTTAGTGAAACATGACCCCCAGCACAGGGTTTAGTGTACCATGACCCCCCCCCCCCCTCCATCTAGATACTCACAGTCCTTTCTGGAGCCCAGGTGGGCATGGCGGGAGTTGTAGAGACAGGCCGCAGCTGTAAACAGAAGCAGGGCAGGATAACCATGACGCTGGTGTGAAGCTTCCATTCACTTTGTTCAATCAAACTGGTAGCTGGCATCGGAGCATCACCTCCCCAACAGTGTGAGTCTGAATGTTTGTTTTCATTTCTTGTGTTGTTGTTACTTTCATTGTAGGTTACTATTGTTTTTTGTTTCATAAGTAGAGTAATTGTACTTATTTTCTGAGTTTTGTTGCTTTATTGATACTGTGTGACTTTAATAATTGATTGTTTTATTTGTTATTGTTTTTGTGTGGACCCCAGGAAGACTAGCAACCACTTTGTGGAAGCTAATGGGGATCCAAATGAAGAATAAAGAATTCTTCCTAGCTTTAGCCCCATTTAATGGTTTGCACTAAAGCATGTTACAGATGGACAAAAATCAATCAATAGAACTAAAAGGTCATGTGTTTAAATATAAACAAGATATTCCACCATGGAGCCTCCGCTCTGGTGCAGACAGACAGATAGAATGACAGACACCAAGGTAAAGAGAGAGGGCTGCCTACGGTCTAGTGACAGACAGACAGAAGTCCTTCTTACCATTCAGTACGTCCTCACCCGGGGCTCGTCTGGGAGAGGAAAGATGTTCCCAGGACAGGACATGAAGACATGAACTCAAACCAACACTAAATTGACACTAAAACTAATAATGAACCAACAAATATGTATGATTACCATACTATACATTTAATTTAGTTACACATTGCCAAATTCAGCATAGGAATACCAGTTATCATTTGAGTTGTTAAATGTGTGTTAATCTAATCTACCAGACAATAAATCATACTGTTCATCTGATACTTACAGGCTGGTGGCCTGAGCTGACTTCACCTGGACTCTCTCCTGGTGCAGCTACAAACAGGGGAACGAGATTGTCATTATGGGATGGAATGTTAAAGAGGGTTCGGTTAATTGGTATTCAAGTCTTAATGTCATAACATGACCAACAAATGTACATGGGCCAGCAATGGACCAGCCAGTGACTCATTAATGTGGAGCCAATTCTATAAATGTGTTTGTATAGTCAGGAAATTAATTACAAAACGGCTGATAAATATTCATATGCGTTTTACTGGCTTAATATAATAAACAATGACATATGTAACCATGAAACACCTGCTTTATTCAGGGACCAAAATGATCAGAAACAAAAAGGTAGCATTTTTTTTTATTTAGCCGTTACTGAAGTAGGTTTGTCCCGTGGAGATGAAAGATCTCTTTCACAAGGGGGGAGACCTGGCCAAGAAGGGAGACCTCATTTAGTAGTTTATATTAGAAGTTATAACATAATCATGTATTCACAATGACACATCCACCAACTATCTTAAGGTCATCTTAGAGGAGGCTACTGAACTCTGCCTTGAGAACCAGGGATGGTAGAGGTGTGTGTGTGTGTCTCACCGTGACGGTGGCGCGGGGGTCTTCATGCAGCAGGATGTCTTCGGCAGACACTCGACTCCTCTCCTTCTTACTGAGAACTGAGGACGGGGACACGCACACACGCACGCACACACACGCACACGCACACACACACACCATTTTCCGCACCCATGTGAGAGAGCTAGGGGGCCTTTAACTGACAGAGGCATAATGAAACTAATTCAACGCGTGCCTAATTCAGTCAAAATCATTGGACACACTTCAGTCGACCGAATGATTGTTATCAGGCATTCTTATCTATGAAAATATTTTAGGGAGGGAAATTAATAATTCGAAAAAACTCTTCTCAGAGTAGCGTGTACTCAAGTACTCAAGTAACAATACGGCCGTCAGATGTGTCAACATGGTGTCCGTATGAGGGGGGCTTACAGGTATCCGGGTGCAGGAAGGGCGGAGCGTGGTCAAACTCTGTGAAGCCCGCGTACGAGTTGACTGCCCTCATGTGGGGCCGGCCTTCAGACAGAGCCTGGGGTCACCGTGGGGGGGGGGAAACACAGGCCAGTGAGGAGAGAGGAGAGGAGAGGAGGAGGCTTGAACCGGCCTCCTTAATGGAACATCTGGAGTGGTGGGCTTCCAAGTTGGAAGCTTTTGTGATGCAATGTAGAGAGACAGTCATTTCAACTTAACCATAGCCAAAGGCAAAAAAAAGGCAAAAAGGCACATCTTCATAAGACTAAAACTGAAATTATTTGCACATTAAAACGCACACACACACCCCCAACCACCCACCCACCCACCTGAGGCCTGCTCCTGGCAGAAGGGCTGGGCTGCCAGCCGGAGGAGGGCGTATCTTGGGGAGCGGAGTGCTGGAACTCAAACACGTCGTCCTTGTGACCTGCAGGAGCACAAGCAGCCGTCAGCGTTTCCCAGCGGAGGTCCGGACAGCACAGCAGGTCTGCACAATACCCCCCCCTTAGACCCTCTAACAGTCTTCATTACCTAAACTGCAGTGAATTTATTTTCCATTAAATGTTTTAATATTATCCAATCATGCAACTATTGTGTTTTAAGACCCTAAAAAAAACTTTGCAATAATCACGTTTGATTGACAACATGCAGCCCCACTGAAGTGTTTGAAAGGGAGTGGCTGAAACATTCAACCCAGCCCTGAAGTCACGGGTTAAATCAATATGCCTGATCATTCTAGGGTTTGGACCACTGCAAGGAGTGCCACATTGGAGGTCTTCGTTATCTTTGGATCATCTCTATAAATCAGATTTGCCTCATGGCACTCCAAGCGGGCTCAAACACACACTCAATACGACCCGTTCCTCCTCGTAGCAGGTCAGCCCTGAACCCTTCATTAAGTCGGTCAACCAGTATGGACATTTAATATCATGCACCAAACAAGACCAAGGAAGATTGCACATTCCATAATTTCTTCAACAATAGACGCCGTCAAAGGAGTTTTTTTGTTCTTTCTTATTGCCGTCATCCCCAACTAAATCTTTACATCTTTACACACATTTTGGCTCTTACATGTTTCATCAGGGATATCAGCAATAAGAAACGCTGGATTTCACTGCCCACGTCTGTTTCAGTGAGGACGCGAAGTCGAGGTTCATTTCAGTCATTAGGAAACTCCTCTCCCCTCACCGGTCATTCACTAAATCCTAAACCAATCACGTTTGAGACAGACAACCTTTACCAAACAGCCAACCAATCACTCATTCTCAGAGTCACGTCATGCTCAAAACCTCCACCAAGAATCCCCACAGAACCAGGCAACAGGAGAGGAGGAGGAGGAGAGGAAGACTATGGAAGCGGCAGGAAGAGGAAGAGGCTCCTATAGGAAACGTGATCGGAGTAATGCGGAGCCCCCCCATGCCCCCGCCCCCTCCTGTACTCAAACCAAACCTCGGCTCCTGATTGGCTCTCCAGGCGGCTCTGCACGGCCGTCTGCCCTGCCCTTCTTCTTCTTCTTCTGGGGTCTCCTGGGAGCCACGGCAAGGCCCGGAGGGGCGGGGCCTGCCAGAGCGATGCTCTCCCCCCCGGGGTCGCTGTGCGAGGACGCCGAGGTGTTCTGTTCGGTCTCACCGGTGGACATGTCAACCACGTGGCCGTCGCCCAGCCTCACCTGCTCTCTACGAGGGGCGGCGGCCATCAGCGGTCGGCCGTCGTCGTCGCAGAACGCCTCGTTCACGAAGCCCCCGGCCGTCACGCTCGCCCACGCCCCCCCCCCGCCCGCTAACCTCTCACCACACGCAAGCGCCTCAGCGTAAGACGGCAAGCCGGCAGGCGGAGCGGAGTCGGAATGCTTGGAAACCACCACAACGGTAGGATATACACACACACAGTTTGCACCATCCTGCTTTTCAACATCACCGCCATCACGCCCGCCCTTTCGGTCGTACTTACCGACAAAAGCCCCAAACTCTACCACGGTGCTGTCTGTTTGGATGGGTTGTGGGTAAGGCCCAGCTAGGGTGAGCTCTGGGTGGCTGGAGCCACTGGGCTGGGAGGGGGTGCTGCTCACATAGAACTGAGCCCCTGGTGAGGGCACGTTGGGCAGGCTGGCGGAGGAGTCGGAGATGCCCGGCTCCTGTGGACGGGTCAGCTGCCTCTGGGTGAAGGAGTTCCCTCGGTGACGGAGCTCGGGCGGGGACGCTGCTGAAGCCCTGTGGGGGAAGCCGCCGGAGCCGCCTGCCTCAGGGCTCCCCAGCCCCATCCAGCCCCTCCTCTCGGAGCTCAGGGTCCCGGGGTTGATGCCGGGGTCCAGCCCCAGACCCGGCCCGTGGCTGAGCCCCACTCTCCGGCCGCCCTCCGGCCCAGAGCCCCCCCCTGCCCCCAGCCCGAAGAGGGAGTCTGCCAGGTTACCCCCGGCCTGAGGGAAGGAGGAGCCGAAGTAGGACCCGACACTGCGCTTGGCCAGGACCGAGGGCTTGGACTGCGGACCTGTGTCCGTGCAGGTGGGCCCCAGGCTGGGCACCACGTTCTTGGAGAGACTGAGCTCCCGGGTGATCTGGTTGTGGACCTTGCTGGCCTCCGAGGCCCTCTGCGCGGTCAGGGACTTCAGGGTGTCCACGGTCAGGGCAGAGAGGTCTTGGAGGTGGCCGATCTGGGAGTCCAGCGTGTGCAGGGAGCGCTTGATGAAGTTGACCTTGTTGCCCACCTCCTTCAGCTGGATGCACATGGTCTCCACGCTAGGGAGGGGGGGGGGGGGGGGAGCGGGAGAACCAGAGCGAGAGTCAGTGCTTTCCATCCAACCACAACCATGTCGGCGGTCGTTCAGGAGTAAAAGATTGGAAAGATTACAAGTAATTTTTGCGGGAAAAAAAGCGAGAACAAATAAAATCCCCTGGAACTAATATTGGACCAACAAGACGGGACCCAGGTGGACCGTGACTCACCGGTCAGAGGTGATCCGTATTCTCTCCTCGCTGCCTGAGTGGAACTCGTCGTCTTTCTCGTGGAAGTACGTCTCCAGACACTGGGTCTCAAAGTCATGCAGCTTCTTCTGGTCCTCCTCGGTGAGGAACAGTTCTGCACAACGTCAGGGGACGCACATTAATTCGTGTGGACACGCACACGCACACACACACATGGTAACAGCATAGTACGGTAACTACACTGTATCGTAACAGTACATTATGGTAACAGCATAGTACGGTAACTACACTGTATCGTAACAGTACATTATGGTAACAGCATAGTACGGTAACTACACTGTATCGTAACAGTACATTATGGTAACAGCATAGTACGGTAACTACACTGTATCGTAACAGTACATTATGGTAACAGCATAGTACGGTAACTACACTGTATCGTAACAGTACATTATGGTAACAGCATAGTACGGTAACTACACTGTATCGTAACAGTACATTATGGTAACAGGCATAGGTACGGTAACTACACTGTATCGTAACAGTACATTATGGTAACAGCATAGTACGGTAACTACACTGTATCGTAACAGTACATTATGGTAACAGCATAGTACGGTAACTACACTGTATCGTAACAGTACATTATGGTAACAGCATAGTACGGTAACTACACTGTATCGTAACAGTACATTATGGTAACAGCATAGTACGGTAACTACACTATCGTAACAGCACAGGACAGCATGGTAACCCTGTTGTTAGCAAATGGCCCGGAGCGCTTAGCGTCGTGGTATGTATAGACAGAAACGGTGCGGTGCGGCGACACTGGAAGTGAGCTTCATCGTGTCACTTCCTGTCCTGTGACTCATACTTGGACCGTAGGTGTTCTCCTTCTTCCTCTTTCGGCACATGCAGTAGAAGAGGGAGAAGAGGTGGCAGAGCAGGATGAAGGGCGGCGGCAAGACAGGCTTCTCGTGGTAGGCCATGATGAAGTGGTAGCGCTGGTACTTCCACACCAGGTTGGAGATGGACTTCACCTGCAGATAGATGTTACTGGAAGGGATAAATGGACAGAAAAGGCAAAAAAGGCAGATAAGAGGCACTGTCACTGCAATTTCATGGTAAATGGATTTCATATATATCGCGCTTTTATCCAAAGCACTTTACAGTATTGCAGGAGCAGTTAGGGTTAGGTGGCGTCTTGCTCAGGGACACCTCGACACTTAGCTAGGAGGCGGAGCCCGGGGATCGAACCAGCAACCTCCCTGTTGCCAGACAACCGCTCTTACCTCCTGCTAGGAGCAGTTTTGTGCGGTTCTGATTCTAAATTTGGCAGCGAAAGAAGTTTGTGGGTCATCTTCCAAATATGGGCATTCTCCGTCAGGCATTGTCAGAACAAGCACATGTAAAGTAGCCTTGAAAAAGCATCTGTTCAACATCTGTGGAGAGCTCAGAGAAATTTACGAAAAAAATGAAAAATAGTAACGGGTCGTTCCATAATATACAGGGTAAGGCCTGCCTCAGTCACACTTCCTTTATTTGTACCATTTTTTTTTTACCTTTTGGAAACTGTGCACCCCGACTTGATAGTCAGTTTGTGGACTGAACGGAGCCCTTACTTGAAGAAGGCGATGAGCAGGTTGACCATCAGGATGTACTGAACAAAGAGGTAGACGGCTTGGAGGAGTGGGGTGAGCCACACACTGGAGGTGCACAGCTTCTTGATCAATGGTTCGGTGTTGTTGGCACACACTGTGGGGAAAGAACGGCCCGCTTTAACACACACACACACACAAACAATCTGAACAAACACCAATATTACAAGTATTGCAGTTAGACAAACAAACAAACAAGAGAATATGCTACATGGATTCAAAACATATTGGTGCACATTCAACAGCTCACGAATAAATACCTGATCACAATGATCTGTGATTAAAAACATTACAATTAATTACAACAGTGCGAGAGAAAAATTCCGGCGGGCGCCGTGCGTCCGAGAGCCTGAGCCCGGGCTTCCTGTTCCACCTGAACCGTGGGCCTCTCATCCCAGACCGGAGGGTGAAAAGTGAAGTCGGGGCACGGTGGTGAACACAAAAAGCCCGGCCCGTGCATCGCTCACCAGCGGGCCCAGCGGAGTGAGTGAGAGAGTGAGAGAGAGAGAGAGAAACTAGGTGAGGGGTAGGATGATCAGGATGATGATTATGGTCGTGCTGGTTTTGATTCGCACCGGTGCTCGCCTCGAGTGAAGAATCAGCAGCCATGCTGTGGTGAGAAAAGGGTTAATAAAACATTTCTTACCGGCATAGTCCTCCCCAATATCATCATCGTCCTTACCATCGATTTCGTACGCGTATACTTCCCCATACATCATCCAGTAGGGCTGGAACACCACGTCTTTGGCCAGCGTCCAGCTGGGCTCCTCCTCAGGGTACAGGATGGCCTTCCTGGGAACGCCATAGCTCAGCAGGACGATGGCCATGATCACCACGATGTAGAACATGTTGGCCACCTGGAGAAGAGGGTGCACAGACAGACAGACAGAGAGACAGACAGACACAGACACACAGACCTGAGTGCTGAAGGGATATCGGCGGAATGCTTTACTTGTCAAACACATCAAAGTCCTCACAGTGGGAACACGCGATCCTGTTGTCTCTGTGCGTATGCGTGCATGCGTGCGCTCCAGGAGAACTCACCATCTTGGCGATCATCATGACGTAAGGTCCGGCCTGCTGGTTGACCGCCAGGATGTCGAGGAGCCGCACGTACCAGAAGACAATGTTAAGGCAGTAGACCGTCCTGCCGGGTATGAAGGCCTGCCCCCCCGCCAGCCGCAGGCCGAAGCCCGCAAAGAAGGTCACGATGGCCAGGAAGTCGGAGACGTTGAAGTAGTCGCTGAACCACACTTTGATCTTCTGGCTTATCTTCCCCGCTTCAGACATGAACATCTGGGTGGGGGGGGGAACAAAACAAAACTTGTTAAAATACTATTTCTATTCAAAATGGAAATACAAATGATAAGGAAGTTACATTTGGTAAATTATTATTTAGAATTTTTTTTAAATACATACAAAAAATGCTCTAATTTGTACAGAAACTGCATACTTCTCGGATTTTCTCCACGGCGGAGGTGAATATGTAGAGGATGACCACCCACTCCTGGGGAGAGGGCCACTCGGGCATCTTCACCAGCACCACGTAGGAGTAGAACATCAGGAAGGTCAGGTAGAACAGCTGCACATGGGACACACACACACACACACACACACACACACACACACACACACACACACACACACACACACACACACACACACACACACACACACACACACACACACACACACACACACACACACACACACACACACACACACACACACACGTTGAACACTTACCTCATTAATGGGTGCAGCTACAGCGGACGGGTGAGGCATTAGATGTCAAGCCAAGTTAATTATATTTGTATAGCCCTTAATCACAGTTCCAGTCTCAAAGGGCTTTACAGGCCCATATGATTATGGGTCATGTGATTATGACACCCCCCCCTAGCCCTATAGCCCCCCTAAGGGCAAGAAACGACTCCCTTAATTAACAAGGAAGAAACCTGGAGAAGGAACTCAGAGTGGGGGATCCCTCCTTCCAGGGACGGTTTGGAGTGAAAAAAAATAAGAGATGTTTAACAGCGTGCACACTCTGACACACACACACACACACACACACACACACACACACTTTGTGTTTCGTAACTCGACATCCGGCAGCCTTGAGGCAGTTGCATAGCTTCAGGGTAGACTCGCAAATCATTAGATTCTGGTTTAGCAGGATCACTGCCAACTTGTCCCGCGCCACGCACACGCTCAGTAAGATACCATACACCTTGCAGAGTGATACCAGTAGGGTCACAGCAGGACCAGTACGCCAGCATTTACGATCACACTGATAAAGCAGCACTTGGAATTCAGCATGAGGCTGTTCACATACCGGCCACATGACTCCATGACACTATGACTAGCCTCTCAGGAGCTTTTATATGTCACACAACAGGAAACACGCAAAAGACATATAGAGAAAAGACCAAATGCCAGAAGCAATGGTTCAAATGAGGAAAGAGAGAACAAACACACTTGAAACAAATAATGTATGTTTTCTTTGCTTCCTTTTTCTTGGCTTCTGATATTTGGGCTTGTGTCTGTAGTATGCCGTTCTGTTCCTTAACCCCCCCCCCTCCCCTCTATCCTCTTCTGAGCAACACTTGGGCCTCCACGTCCACGCAGGGAAGTATTTTTAGATGAGGTCGACCCGCCAAGTCCAGCGGGGACAGAGCCTCATTGTGGACGTCAGCGCTGGACGGACCCAGACTTGACATTTCCACCGAGGGCCAGAGCTCTGGACTAACACTGGGGCTAGAATAGTGAGAGATCGACAGGGAGAGACCGGCTACAGGGTTTTACTGAACTCCTTTAACAGAAACATCGACAACTTACAGAGTAAATTGTACAGAGAGGCGAGGGAGAATTTGTGGTGCAGGAGCGTATAGAGAGTCCGTTGTAGATGGATTGTGTTCAGAATGTTCTCTTCTCGCCTCGTTTATATTCCTGGTGGAAGCAGAAGGCTCTCTGTGTGGTGATTAATTAATCTACTGAACCACAGCAAGATGGAAATGAAAAGCACCAGAGTGGCAACAGCAACTTTTTAACATCAACTACTTGCACACCGTGAAGCAATAAGCAACAAAATACACTTCAGCCCACTGGATGCAACATAAATTATGCAAGAAAAACTAGTCACAAAACAAATGCTTGTTCCGTTTGCTGCACAACTTGACATACAAAACACTAAGCTGTCACTCCGAACACTCCTAACACTGTGGCATGGAGTCTCCATCAACAGCTTGTTACAACAACAGTGCTAGGCCAGGCATTGCGAACCCGTCTCTTTAGGGCAGATGCCACACAATACACACACACAGCTTAGTGTGGGAAAGCTTAGAAAGTCCTTATTTCAGAGCTCCATCATGGTGTGAAGAGTACTGCCAAGGGCCAGGAAGACTGTGTCAAAGTTACTGGACCCTGACCTACAAGGCCAAAGTGCTGGGAGAAAACAAAACAACAGGTCTTAACGCCCACAGACCATTAGCACTAGTGGCCTTTAAGTGCTGCCTGGAGCAAGCGCTCATCTGTGTTCAGATCAGGTGTGAGGCAGGTACCGCGGCTGCAGATCACCCTCGCCATCGGCCACTTTATGGGGGACTCGGCAGTTTCGGTGACTCTTATCAGCACGCCTTGGAGCACTGACCGGGCCGGAAAGGCAACACATTAACCCCCCCATCAGTGATGCCTGGAATCTGGAGCCACTGGGCATGAATATGTGCTCATGTATGGCATGTGATGGGAGGGAGAGACAAGGCCCAAGGGACCGTGGGAGAGTTTGTGGTGTTGGCCCATTTAAATACAGTAAAAATACAGGAAATGTACAAACATACACTGCTGCTCATATGTGTAGAAATGCAAGCGTTTACTTGTTGGTTTTTCATGAAATAATATCATGTCATTTCAAACTTCGCTCTGGTAACTTGATGTGATGGGCCCTTGTCATATTACAGACAAAATTATCACAATGGATAAAATAATATTTGCATTGATTAATCAACAATAGTTTCAGTATACATAATTAGATGGAAATGCCATATATCCTAGGTGTATTGTGAATACTACTACTACTACTACTACTACTAATAATAATACTAATAATACAAAGTGCATGTGTGATGGAGCTGTGTGGGGTGCGTACCGTGTTGGACCAGAACTTGACGATGGGGGCGTGGTAGAAGGCGTAGATCTTCCGGGTCAGCGGCAGCTTCCTGGAGCGCACGTGTGTCTCGCTGTCGTTCTTGACCTCCGTGTGATCATGTGACCTGGCTTCCTTGAACACGTCCTGAAAGGAGGGAGGGGGGGCGGGGGGGAGATAACGTCAGGAGGGGAGACTTTAAAAAAAGGTTAAATATACAAAAACAGTTGTGTGCTCTAAGGAAATGAAATAATAGGGTTAGGGTTAGGTCGAGAAAGAAATAAAGAAATGTGCTCTAAAAACACATTCTGCCATGTAGACACCAACATTAAAGCTACAGGAAACTGGGTTTATTGCTCCAACTCTGCAGCAGTGTAGAGAAATCTCATGTAAACCTTTTATTCGGGTGGGCAGGATTTGGAGAGACTTTTCAAAAGGTTGACACTAGCTTGAAACTAGCTAGTGTCAAACTACAATATGTGAAAAAATAAGTAAAGAAAGTAAGAAATACATAAAATAAAGAAAAAAACAAAAATAAAAGGGTGTAGGTAAGGGTAAGGGATGTGTGGAGTGCAGCTGACCATCTGAATGTCGTCCGCCATGTGGTGGAAGTTGTGCTCGCTGTCCTCCATGGTCATCTGGTGGTCGTCTTGGCTCTGAGGGATGTGGGCCATCTCTGCCTTGGACTTGTACTCCAGCAGCAGAATGGCAGGAGGGACCAGCATGCTCAGGATCACCTGGAGAGAGAGAGCGAGAGAGCGAGAGAGAGAGACCAAATCGCTTTTATCCAAAGCGACTTACAAAGAGTACATTTGTTGAAGGAGACGGCGATATGTCGCTGTGGAACATAAAGATAAGAATAGAGCAGGTTTCAAGCATTCATAGTTACGAGGCTAATAGAACGAGTTTCATAATTGCTAAGTTGCCTGTATAATAGCTGGGGTAATATCTATCTGCCAATATCCAAGAACATATAATATGCCAAGCAATGCCAAGTACTATTAATAATAGCAAGACGTACACGCAAGTTAGTGCTAGGGATTCGCAGAGGAAGGTGGGTGGGGGATGGGGGGGGTCTCTTGAGTCTCCTGCGGAAGCTGGCGAGGGACTCGGCCATCCTGACATGGGCCGGGAGCTCATTCCACCACACTTGAGTGTAATAGAGAATCTTTGGCAAGTAGGTTGCAACTTGCATCCATAATCAGCCAAACATTCAAAGGGGATCCGCGATGCATTCCAAGTGTACATTGCGGCCGTGTAATATACTTATGTAATCTCTCGTCACCACCCACCAGCAACCCGTCCCCCTGAAAGCAACGCCGCAGCTACCTTGTACCAGGAGTTCTTGCGCATGTTCAGCCTGCCCATCCACATGTCTGACAGCAGCATCTGCGTGCAGGTGTGTGCCACGAAGGGCCGCAGGTGCGAGGAGACGGCCAGCTTCAGGCAGGTGGAGTTGCTCCAGTTCTTGAGCTCGTAGGTCAGCAGCTTCATGGCCAAGGTCTCGTCCTGCCTGAACGACTCCTCCAGCAGGTCCACCGCTAGAGTGCCAAACTCGCTGCGGGCACATTTTTATATTAATTTACTCGATTTTCAAATGCATTATCAGAAATAGTTGATCGCAGCAACGTCTGCAATCACACTTTGCATCACCACCATATGGACCCCGAATTATCATGACCGCATTCATGTATTCATTAAATGATCCTTCACCGAGTTTGGACAAGTTTTGCATTCATAAAAGTCACAATCTTTTTGCAAATTGAACAAATCACATTTCCTCGTAAAACACCTCACTGAAGCAGAATGTCAGCTGGCTGCCGACAAGTCAGTAGCTTGTCATGTGACTAAAATTTCCATTGTGACGAAGTAACATCGCAAGTCCACCTAGATGGATCAGACTACCAGCCTACCCAGTGGACTCTACTAGCCAGCGAACTGGTCTAATCAGCATACATCTAGGCGGTTTAAAGGACAAAGCCAAGCCGTACTTGGAGTACTCCTTGAGCTCCTCGGAGGTGTCGTCCACCAGGTCGCTCTTCTTGGCCTCGAAGCACATGGAGCGGCAGAGCTTGCAGGCCACCAGGGCCTTGGCCATGTTCTCCTCGCCGTGCTGCCAGAAGAACAGGGCCATCTTCTGCCTCTTCATCAGCACGGCCCACACCAGCAGCTCGTTGAAGGGGTAGGGGAAGCGCCGCGTCTCCGGGTCGTCGATGTCCACGATCTCCTCCTTGCTCCTCTTTTTGCTCTGCTCCGTGGAAGACTCCGGCTGCGGGAGGGAGGAGGAGGGTCATTAATACTTATATAGATCATCATTAGAAAGCCATTACATGGATGTGGTTTCTCATAAATCTTAGCTCCTCGTCAGAAAACTAAAGTTAATTTCATTAATTGAAAACAAGTTAGGGCTCTAGTAGACCTGTCTATATTATTATAAATTACTTCACTGATTATTTAGAGATTTGATGGCAATTTGAAGGGTTGGAGGGGGCGTACCTTGGGGGTTGTAAGGGGGCATACCTTGGGGGTTGTAAGGGGTGAACCTTGGGCGTTGTAGGGGCGTACCTTGGGTTTGTATGGCTGTGCGGTCTTGATGAAGTGGCTGTGTCTGGTCTTCTCCTTCTTCTCCGCCTGGATGCTGAAGGTCTCATGGTTCTTTCTCAGGTGAGAGCCAGAACCTACTGTGTGGCGACCCGATCTCTGTGACACCAGACACGACACACACACATATCATACATAACACGCACATCAATAATCAACTCTTCACAGGGCCTATTCGTGGCGATTGACGGGGAGGCTGTTGTCCCAAGACTTCAAACCTACCCTATTGCTTCCATGGAGACTGTTGTAAACCGTCCGAAAGCGTTTCCTGGTATAGTTGCACCTGTAAGTCCCGCCCATCAGGTACTCAATTACCAGGCCCACGTCAATCAGGCTGATCTTATAGTTGGGGGGTAGGTTACCCTGGAACAGATCAATAACGGCCACAAAGCACAATGAGCAAGGAGAAAGCGTCACTCTCATTGATGCTTTAAATGCTGCATTTGAATCCACCTACCTGTTTAACATCCCTGACCAGGTGGAGCAAGGTCGGATTGTTCGAAGGCTGTTTCTATAGCGACAAATATAAACAGACACAACACACGTTTGTTACGGGAATCTCATTGCGCTACTCGTGGTTGTCGTTTCTACACTCGCGTGTGCGTGTTACCGTGTTGTAGAGCTCCTCCAGCCGGTTGATGGTGAGGAACCGATGTAGGCTCACACCGTTCTCGATCAGCAGCTTGACAAAGTCCACTCGGTCCATCACCAACGCATCCAGCATGGCCTGTTCCAGAGAACCCACCTAGAGACACACACACACACACACGCACACACACACAATTAAATCTTTCCTAAGACTATGCATTAGACTATTAGACGGCAATATACAATAATCTAGTCAAAATAACTCGAAACTATTATTGTTTTGATTAAAATCCTACCAAAAATATGATGGATTGTAAACATGACAGACGGAAATGGATAATTATTTGCCCTGACATTTGACCGAGAGCCAGGCTGCCTTCATCCTAAATCAACATGAGCACTGAGGGGATCCTAAAAGGCTCTTCTTAAGAGCGGGCTCACGTTACAAACAAGACAAACTGTTGCGTGGCAGACGGCCAGGTCTGCTGCTCCCCCGGCTCAACCCACCAGAACCTTGATCCGGCCGAGTTTAAAGGCTCTGGTGTTAAGCTAAATAAGTTAACCACTGAGACAATGCAGCTAATACAGACACAGACACACAGACACACACAAAGTCTGACGTACCAAGAGCTGCTGTCCGTACACAAAGACGTGGTTTTTGGCGATGTCGACGCGGTCCCAGGCCAGAGTCAGGACCAGCTGATCGAAGGCTAATGCATTTGTGCCTGGATGGACAACAAAGGACGAAAAAAGATATTAGACGAATTACAAGCAACAGAAGCAGTTGTTCAGGATTGCCACAGTCTCCCACTCGGACGGTTACGAGGACACTGGGGCACAACCTACACGGTGGCACAACCTACACATTTAGTGGGACTGATGGATTAGTTTCACTTTTCCTCAGACGCACTAATTCTAATTAACCGCTATGAATGTGTTGTTCTTGCCATAAAAGTATAGTATAGTATAGTCCAGTATGATCATAATGCCAACCAGTCTGGATACAGAATCAATAGTTCTACACGCAAGAGAGCGTTTCATGTTGAGAGACAAGCAGTGTTTGGCTTTTGAAAACATCCATGGCCTCTCTCTCCAGCGGCTCATAGTCATCTCTCAGTGTTTCTCCTCGGGGGTTCAGCAGAGGATGGGTTTCTGTTTGACCAAGATCAGATCTCCATGTGAAATATGTGGTTCTGTACGATGGGTGTGGCTGATCATCTCTACTGGGGAAAGCGTTCTGGTCGTCCTCACCAGCTCCTCAACCAGACCCAGCGGTTTGGCCTCTGTCCCTCCCAGATCCAGGAAACCACACAAATGTAATAATTCACCCGCTAAAAATAAGCGTAATGCAATAATAAAATAATGCATTAAAAAAGCAGAAGAAAGTCGCACGTTCTACTTTTATTTTGGCAAATACAGCTTGAGGGAAAGCAGCTTCGACGACAGACTGGGGGAGGGAAAGGGAAGGCACACAGTAGTAAGCCTTGTGTTTAGCCTGCAGGACACAGGAACCACGCAACAGAGGGAACAGAGTACACACTGCTACACGAAAATAAATACCTCCCGTCCTCTCAGATTTCCCATCCTCTTTCCCCCTCTCTCTCTTTCTCTCTCAAGACAGACTGCACAGAGGGTTGGGGTCAGAGGCATGCAGTGTAGAAAAAAAAAAGACAAAATAAAACAAACAAATAGAGGTGAAAATGCTGCCAACATGAGCTCTTTCACTGCAGTAGAACAGGAGTACACATGGGGGGTGGGGGGAGGACATATCTGTAAGGCTTGTGAGAACAGAGAGGGTCCGGTGTCCTTCCAACGGCAACAAGTTAAGAGTCTAGCGCAGGGCTCCTGGGGGGGGGGTGCAGCGATAACATGACCGGATCGGATCACCGCCTCGTTGGGATGGTAGAGAGCGTATTGGTACAGTAAGAGGAGGAGGAGAGACAAAAGGAGCAGGGAGGAGGAGGAGCCGTCCTTGAACCAACCTTTGAGCAAGGCTCGCAGAATGGCGACGTCGATGTCCTGGTGGTCCTCCGAGCTGATGTGAAACACGGTGATCTGTCGAGGAGAAGAGGAGAAGAAGCAGTGAGGATGCTCCAGAGAGGATATGTGCATCGCACATTGGATATCGGCTGCTGCGGTTTGAGCAGCATTTAAGCACAGCTACATTCTTGTTTTGATTAGCATCAGTATTAGCATATGCTTATTTAATTACTTATGACTCAAGTGTCCCGTTATCTTAAATAGTTCATAAAACTAATCGAGAACACCGTGGTGCTTCAGGGCAACGATAGTAAACCGTGCACACCTTTCTTCGGCTTCGTTGTTATTGTCGCTGATGTTAAGACTGTTATTGACGCAGAATACCCTGTTACCACTCACCAGCTCTTTGCTCTTCATGCACTCCATGAGCGTCTGGAAGAGGTGGATGGCGTCGCCGTGGCTGAAGTTGAACGTCTTCTTGATGGTCGCGATGATGTCCACCTCCACGCCATCAGGAAGACCTCTGCACCAGCGGCAAGACAAACAGGTGGCGACGGATGAGTGAGGATTCACGACACAAGACCCGTATACTGGTGCTCCATAACCGGCATTATTGGTGCGAGAGAGAGAGCGAGAGAGAGGGGGCGGGACTTGGGATGGAGCGATCTACAGTCCCAGCTACGTGGGTTTAGCGGAGAGAGGTGGGAGAGACCGAGGAACGTTCTGATAGAGATATCAGCCTTTGTTGCACGTTTCAGATATTGCTTTGACAAATGTTTTGTTAAAAACACATTTATTTTGTTGTTGTTATTATTATTCTCACTCCGGGGGACTGCTACCTGGCATACACGGCTGATAAAAGGTGTTGTGGTCGACCTGACGGGTCAAATATTAATTCTGGCTATTAAAAATACCTTCAATAAATTCCTTGTCAATATCTATTAGATTGAGATTAGATGTACCGTATTGTGCCGAATATAAGACAAGATGCCAATTTTAAGACCATGGTGATCAACGAAGCAGAGTCATCAAACAACTGTCGAGCAGCCAAGAAATACGATGTTACAGAGTGTAATGTTAGAAGATGGCGAGCCCAAAAAGACCGCCTTAAAAATGCAAACAGTCAGAGAAAAGCTTACCGCGGTCCGCAAAGCGGCCGCTTCCAGGAGATTGACAGGAGGGTGTGTGAATGTGTGACTGAAAAACGTAATGACGGTATGCCCATTACCAGAGCTGTCATTCAGCTGAAAGCCTTGGAAATCGCCAAAGAGCATACCACATACCACCATACCACATTTTCCAAAAGATGTTAAAAACAACAGCCTACATTGTTTTATTCAATGTGTTTTTATTATCATTATTTTCAAATAACATTATTTTCATTATAAAAACCAGATTTGGTCTTCAAAAAAGTATTTTTCCAAAAATGAGTCTTGTAATCAGGGTCGTCTTATATTTGGACCAATACAGTATATATCTAATTAATTTGGCTGGATTTTCCGATGTAAAGTCTTATTTATTATACATTTTATACACTTTTAATTCATGATATCTCCACCACCACTATTTTCCCTCCCACTACCTCCCCCCCCCCCCCCCCCACCACACACACACACACACACACACACACACACACACACACACACACACACACACACACACACACACACACACACACACACGCAGGTGATAGCGCCATACCAGACGCTGCTCAACCCCCTCAGCAAGCTCAATGTCCTGAACAACTCCCACTCCCACTTCCTGCTGGTGGACGACGGTACGGTGGGCCGGTACGGAGCCGAGGTGCAGCTGAGGAGGGCAGCTGGAAGAAGCACATCCAACCTGCAGGAGGAATGCCACGCCCGTGAGTCTCCTCTCTGTGTTGTGGGTGTGGGGGTCTCTCTCTGCTCATCTCTCTCTCGTCTCTCTCTCTCTCTGCTCCTCTCTCTCTCTCTCTCTCTCTCTCTCTCTCTCTCTCTCGTCTCTTCTCTCTCTCTCTCTCTCTCTCTCTCTCTCTCTCTCTCTCTCTCTCTCTCTCTCTCTCTCTTATCATTTCATTACTCTTGACTATGGACCTCATTAGTCTCATGTGCTCATGGCCCCACCTTATGTTTCCGTTGTCATTTCCATGGAAAATTACTCAGTTGTCACTGAGTGGTCCTACAATCACTCTTCACTTTTGACTCGACCACAGGGACTCTGAGCAGCTGTACATTTCGTAAAGTCAAACATTTATTTAAATCGTGTGCCCCTTGCTGTCAAAATCCTGTTCTAGTCAATGATTGAACACAAATATTCCTTTAATTTGGAAGAGGAATGTGGGCATACATTTGGACCAAACCTGAGCCAAGCGTGGAGACTCCATCTGTCATTTTGAGCAGGACTAGTGTGTTGAGCAGTGAACAAAGCTAAATGGTAAATGGATTGCATTTATACAGCGATTTTATCCAAAGCGCTTTACAGTTGCCTCACATTCACCCATTCATACACCATAACCATGCAAGGTAACAACCAACACGTCAGGAGCCTCCTGAGCTACTGCCATCCAGCTATTAAGATTCATTCTACTGCTACCACCCCTGCTACTGCTCCTTGTGGAGCTGTGGACACAACTTCATGTGACGTTCTGCAGAAGAAGGCCAGGTTACTGTTGCTTGCCCCCCCCCCCCCCGAGTGGAGGTCCTCTGATGTATCTTCATCCCTCCGGGCTGTCATTGTGTAGCAGGGGGGGCTGGGTGTCTCTGTGGCTGAGGGCCTGAGATAAGAGCAGGCGGGTAGGAGATAGCTTGCACATCTGCTGCCCGCCTGTAGCAGGCTGGGGGGGGGGGGGACCAGGAGATTAATGGCCCTGGACCACCAAGAGGCAGGAACTGATCGTGTGTGTGTGTGTGTGTGTGTGTGTGTGTGTGTGTGTGTGTGTGTGTGTGTGTGTGTGTGTGTGTGTGTGTGTGTGTGTGTGTGTGTGTGTGTGTGTGTGTGTGTGTGTGTGTGTGTGTGTGTTCTCTCCAGGTATTGGCCAGGGGGTCCCCGTGGTGGCTCTGATCCTGGAGGGGGGTCCCAACGTGATCCTGACGGTGCTGGACTACCTGCAGGAGAGCCCCCCGGTGCCCGTGGTGGTTTGTGAGGGCTCTGGCCGCGCTGCCGACATCCTGGCCTACGTCCACAAGCAGACCGAGGAGGGAGGGTAGGACACACAAACACACACACACCCACGTAGAGCGAGGACGGGCGTACGATACACACACACACGTAGAGTGAGGAGGAGGTGTCCCTAATGTGCTAGTCAGAAGAGCTTTACCACCTGTAGTATGAGTCACATTTCCTTTAATCTAATCTCAATCTAAATAGATATTGACAAGGAATTTATTGAAGGTATTTTTAATAGCCAGAATTAATATTTGACCCGTCAGGTCGACCACAACACCTTTTATCAGCCGTGTATGCCAGGTAGCAGTCCCCCGGAGTGAGAATAATAATAACAACAACAAAATAAATGTGTTTTTAACAAAACATTTGTCAAAGCAATATCTGAAACGTGCAACAAAGGCTGATATCTCTATCAGAACCTCCTCGGTCTCTCCCACCTCTCTCCGCTAAACCCACGTAGCTGGACTGTAGATCGCTCCATCCCAAGTCCCGCCCCCTCTCTCTCGCTCTCTCTCTCGCACCAATAATGCCGGTTATGGAGCACCAGTATACGGGTCTTGTGTCGTGAATCCTCACTCATCCGTCGCCACCTGTTTGTCTTGCCGCTGGTGCAGAGGTCTTCCTGACGGCGTGGAGGTGGACATCATCGCGACCATCAAGAAGACGTTCAACTTCAGCCACGGCGACGCCATCCACCTCTTCCAGACGCTCATGGAGTGCATGAAGAGCAAAGAGCTGGTGAGTGGTAACAGGGTATTCTGTGTCAATAACAGTCTTAACATCAGCGACAATAACAACGAAGCCGAAGAAAGGTGTGCACGGTTTACTATCGTTGCCCTGAAGCACCACGGTGTTCTCGATTAGTTTTATGAACTGTTTAAGATAACGGGACACTTGAGTCATAAGTAATTAAATAAGCATATGCTAATACTGATGCTAATCAAAACAAGAATGTAGCTGTGCTTAAATGCTGCTCAAACCGCAGCAGCCGATATCCAATGTGCGATGCACATATCCTCTCTGGAGCATCCTCACTGCTTCTTCTCCTCTTCTCCTCGACAGATCACCGTGTTTCACATCAGCTCGGAGGACCACCAGGACATCGACGTCGCCATTCTGCGAGCCTTGCTCAAAGGTTGGTTCAAGGACGGCTCCTCCTCCTCCCTGCTCCTTTTCTCTCTCCTCCTCCTCTTACTGTACCAATACGCTCTCTACCATCCCAACGGAGGCCCCACATCGCCTGCGAGCCTTGCTCAAAGGTTGGTTCAAGGACGGCTCCTCCTCCTCCCTGCTCCTTTTCTCTCTCCTCCTCCTCTTACTGTACCAATACGCTCTCTACCATCCCAACGAGGCGGTGATCCGATCCGGTCATGTTATCGCTGCACCCCCCCCCCAGGAGCCCTGCGCTAGACTCTTAACTTGTTGCCATTGGAAGGACACCGGACCCTCTCTGTTCTCACAAGCCTTACAGATATGTCCTCCCCCACCCCCCATGTGTACTCCTGTTCTACTGCAGTGAAAGAGCTCATGTTGGCAGCATTTTCACCTCTATTTGTTTGTTTTATTTTGTCTTTTTTTTTTCTACACTGCATGCCTCTGACCCCAACCCTCTGTGCAGTCTGTCTTGAGAGAGAAAGAGAGAGAGGGGGAAAGAGGATGGGAAATCTGAGAGGACGGGAGGTATTTATTTTCGTGTAGCAGTGTGTACTCTGTTCCCTCTGTTGCGTGGTTCCTGTGTCCTGCAGGCTAAACACAAGGCTTACTACTGTGTGCCTTCCCTTTCCCTCCCCCAGTCTGTCGTCGAAGCTGCTTTCCCTCAAGCTGTATTTGCCAAAATAAAAGTAGAACGTGCGACTTTCTTCTGCTTTTTTAATGCATTATTTTATTATTGCATTACGCTTATTTTTAGCGGGTGAATTATTACATTTGTGTGGTTTCCTGGATCTGGGAGGGACAGAGGCCAAACCGCTGGGTCTGGTTGAGGAGCTGGTGAGGACGACCAGAACGCTTTCCCCAGTAGAGATGATCAGCCACACCCATCGTACAGAACCACATATTTCACATGGAGATCTGATCTTGGTCAAACAGAAACCCATCCTCTGCTGAACCCCCGAGGAGAAACACTGAGAGATGACTATGAGCCGCTGGAGAGAGAGGCCATGGATGTTTTCAAAAGCCAAACACTGCTTGTCTCTCAACATGAAACGCTCTCTTGCGTGTAGAACTATTGATTCTGTATCCAGACTGGTTGGCATTATGATCATACTGGACTATACTATACTATACTTTTATGGCAAGAACAACACATTCATAGCGGTTAATTAGAATTAGTGCGTCTGAGGAAAAGTGAAACTAATCCATCAGTCCCACTAAATGTGTAGGTTGTGCCACCGTGTAGGTTGTGCCCCAGTGTCCTCGTAACCGTCCGAGTGGGAGATTTTGGCAATCCTGAACAACTGCTTCTGTTGCTTGTAATTCTGCAGAAGAAGGCCAGGTTACTGTTGCTTGCCCCCCCCCCCGATTGGAGGTCCTCTGATGTATCTTCATCCCTCCGGGCTGTCATTGTGTAGTAGGGGGGGGGTGTCTCTGTGGCTGAGGGCCTGAGATAAGAGCAGGCGGGTAGGAGATAGCTTGCACATCTGCTGCCCGCCTGTTAGCAGGCTGGGGGGGGGGGGACCAGGAGATTAATGGCCCTGGACCACCAAGAGGCAGGAACTGATCGTGTGTGTGTGTGTGTGTGTGTGTGTGTGTGTGTTGTGTGTGTGTGTGTGTGTGTGTGTGTGTGTGTGTGTGTGTGTGTTGGGTGTGTGTGTGTGTGTGTGTGTGTGTGTGTGTGTGTTCTCTCCAGGTATTGGCCAGGGGGTCCCCGTGGTGGCTCTGATCCTGGAGGGGGGTCCCAACGTGATCCTGACGGTGCTGGACTACCTGCAGGAGAGCCCCCCGGTGCCCGTGGTGGTTTGTGAGGGCTCTGGCCGCGCTGCCGACATCCTGGCCTACGTCCACAAGCAGACCGAGGAGGGAGGGTAGGACACACAAACACACACACACCCACGTAGAGCGAGGACGGGCGTACGATACACACACACACGTAGAGTGAGGAGGAGGTGTCCCTAATGTGCTAGTCAGAAGAGCTTTACCACCTGTAGTATGAGTCACATTTCCTTATATTCGGCACAATATGGTACATTAACTTCCATTACATATACAGTCTACATACAGTAGAAAGTACATATAAAAGTACAATAAATTTGTCATCTTGGTATTCAGAACACCAAAGCTCTCCATCCAGCTCTGCCGATCCAGCTGTCCAATAAGAAGCCAGCATCAAGGCCCCGCTGCTTACGTCTCGTCCAATGAGGTCGTTCCTGTTCTCGATGACCCCCCAGGGAGCAATACCGATAGTGCAAATCTTCTTGGATGATCTGGTCGAGTGCTCCTTCAGCGCGTCGCCAACGTGCTTGGCCACACCTGGGAGGAGGAGGAGGAGGAGGAGGGAGAGGAGGAGGAGGATCTGTATGAATGGACTATGACTGGAGAGAGTGATGGACTTTACTTTGCTACGGTGATCACAAATACACTCACGGGGACAAGACCCAAACAAAAACAATCTGTTGGAGTTGCTCACGGTCAACAGATATTACACAAACATAACATTTTTGTGAAGGGAGTTCTGGGGAAAGCTGCAGGGTTTCAGAGAGCCGTGGCTGGCTGGGAACCCTCTTGGACGTCCTTTGAAAGAGTCAAAATAAAAAAAGCAAATTAACACACAAGGCGTTGCTTTTAAAACGCGGTCCTGTCCGTTCCTGCCGTGCCTGGACAGGGAGCACCAGGCATTAGCAGTAATCTGGGCTCTGGGTAATTGAGCGTGTGAGTAATGATTTAAACACTATGATCGGAGCAGCGCCACCTGAGCAGCCTGGTGCGGCTCCCCGGACACGCCTGGACCGGGAGACACCACACAAATGACACACCGCCAGCCTCCTCCTCATCCCCTTCATCAACATCATCAACATCATCAACATCACAACCTGCCGATGCACAGTCAGCACGGAGATACAAGAGAGCGTTTGGTGTGTGTGTGTGTGTGTGTGTGTGTGTGTGTGTGTGTGTGTGTGGTGTGTGTGTGTGTGTGTGTGTGTGTGTGTGTGTGTGTGTGTGTATTATCATAGCGTCCTTGCTCCTGCCCATCTGTTTGTTTAGCTGTTCTTGTTTAATCAAGTAGAAAGGGAAAAGAAATAGAAAAAGAAATTAGCTGCTCATCCACATGCCACTCGACACTGAACGTCCTTGGCTCCCCAGCAATATAGCAGCCAAGTGTGATGTCAATTGGATGCGAGGTTGTTGAGAAAATTTATGGAATCATAGGCAGACTCCTCCTCTAATTATAAAGAAATGTAACTTTATTCTCCCACGGTAGGCATTGGTATGTAGCAGATGCTCATTTACTAGCAGGGCCTCAACCTGGTTCTCTGGATGTGGCAGTAACGGCCAGGCCAGGCCACCTTGGCCAGGCGGGTTTGAACAGACATGCTCACCACTAAGCCGGGCAACACTTTTGCGCCATCACCCAAATTCTCGAGGCCTTGGCTCCTTGTCCACCGTGACCCCAGCTAAGCTAACCGTGATGCAGTCTCTGTCTTAGTGTGTTGCTGTGATCAGGACTGGACACCTGACCACTCCTACCACCCGGCGACCAGCTTACCCACAGACAGCACCTATATACCACCAGGGACGTGACTCACTTTCAACTGAACCATTTAATTTGACCCAAACTGTGTTGTTTGTGATGCGTAGCCCTGGAAGAAGGGGTTCTCTCTCTCTCTTTCTGTCTTCCTCTTCAATGTTCCTTCCTTGATAATTAAGGGACTTTCCTTGCTCCCAGGTCGAGGGCTAGTAGGGGGGGGGGTCATAAATTGTGGACTGTGAGGCCCTTTGAAACTGTAACTGTGGGCTATGCTAATAAAATGGACTAATGTGTTGCTGTGCCAACCAACCGGGACTCCAAAACTACCATTCGTCCCGTGAAGAGGGCAGCAGAGCTGGGACACACAGGCCTGCAGCGGCGTGGCGGCGAGGGAGCCATGCGACAGCCAGAGAGATATTTGATCTGTTCCTACCCGTGTTGACGCCGCCGGTGAGGATCCAGGCCCCCGTGGTGACGGCCGCCTTGATCAGCCCCTTGCCCACCACCTGCTTGATGCGCGGGTGCAGCTCGAAGTTCTGGATGCCCCCGTGCACCGAGATGAGGATCTTGGGGAGCTCCATCTGCCACTCACGGAGCAGCAGGCGCAGGATGTGATCCGGGGGGGAGTCGTGGGACAGACGCACGTACTGGAGGACAACAACAATAACAGGTCATGTCAACAAGACAATAACAACACGAGACATCCTACCGGGAAAAAAAAAAATCATATTGCAATTATTTTGACAGATCTTGTGATTGAGACATGATTCACTATTAGTGGGAATTATACTTTTTGGCATCACTGAAAAATATTTCCAGACTATATTCAGTAAATAAATAAAATATACAACATATATTTTTATATAACCAACCAACCAACCATGTTTTCTGACATGTGGAGTGAAAGAAAATGGCATCTCTGCAGCACCTCACACATTTACAAACTCATCAGAGGAGCAACTGCAGTTGTGCAGTCCTTTTAACCTGCTGGTTGGCTCGTCTTTACGAAGAATAATGAGTGTTATGAGAGTCCCTTTCATTTGCAGTCCTTATGAAAACACATCCAGTCAAGATGGATGCAAAAAACCTTTGTTAGAGAGAGAACTGTGTTCCTGGTGGCAAAGAAAACAAACATTGTGAGGAGAATGGCCGCTCTCCCCCCTGACGGAGCTCTAGGATCACAGACCACAGCCACTCACCTTCATGTCCGCGTGGTTTATACACAAATCAAATTTTTGCCGACAGTACCAATCTGCTTTATTCCACTTGACAACGTGTGGAGAGGTAGAGAAAAACCCCACAAAGCACACCGTTTGTACGCTTTAAGCCTACCGACTCCCACCCCCCATGGACACTATTGTGTTACATTAACACACAACTTTACTTTAAATTGCGATTTTTAGAATTTCTATATTATTACTTTCTGTTTAATGCTATGCACCAATTTCACAAAAGAGCATTCCTTGTTTGTAAAAACTAAGGCAAATCATTTTTTAACTAAGGCAATAAAGAGGATTCTGATTCTGATTGGGAGGCTGTAGCATAGTCAGTGGCACAATGCCACGTGTGTGGCTTTAGTTCGGGGCTCCTCCAAGGACACAGGCAGGTAGTGGTGTAGTCATCCGGTTTATTGTAAAGTTTGATGGTAAAGTAAAATGATATGGAGCAGATGGTATATATGCTAGCTAGCATGCTAGCGTTCCCTTGAGTGTGTGTGCTGGTGGCTGACTTAACCTGTGGTGCACTGATTAGCCAATGCACCACAGGCTTGCAGCCCCACCCCCCCAGACTCTAACTGGGCCAGGTGAGGCTGTAGCCCCACCCACCCCAGACTCGAACTGGGCCAGGGGAAGTCAATTAAGCCAGCCACCAACCACACATTCCCACAGAGACGAAATACTTATTTTTTTTGAGAAAAACCAAGAAAAGGGGGCCCATTCCCGCTCCGAGCTGCAGCAGAGCCCTCACCTTGGCCCGGTAGGAGTGGGAGCCGCCCTGGAAGTTAACAACGCCGTACGCGTCGGTGGGGCTCTCCTCCGTGTGCCGGTCCACGGCCCACTCCTGCAGCTCGGGCTGCGCCGGGCCCGGCTCCTCAGCCAGCTTCCCCACATCCGAGTACCGCGCGGCCAGGCTGGCGGTGAAGCCAGCGTGCTGCCGCACCAGGCGGCCGCAGCAGCACCTGGGGTGGGGGGGGAAGAGGACAGGCGGGTTGACTGGTGGTGCCGGTATGGTTTATGTCCTCGTAAAACGGCAAAAAAAAACAAACACTATGGGAAGCTTTGTCATTCCCTAATAATTAATAACAATAAATGACAGTGACACTGACACTGACAATGACAAACAATGTGTACTGTGGAACGAAAAGGGAAAAACTAAAGTAATCAGCTGGATGTGGAAGTGTGAATTGAACTACCCTCGGTTCTAAATCTTCCAAGTTATTTATTAAGGGGCTGAAAAGCCTCCATAAACATGACTGTGTTTCCTCTCTGCATTAGTAACATATGGGGGCAGCGAGGTCAATGGGCATCACAAGTGTGTCTGTCCCATTATTCATTTTGGAGCTTAGTGGTAACGTGTTCTGTATTTTCTGTAATACAGTGGCAATAACATATGGGCTCGCTTCATATTCAAGATATTACTTCATTCAACGCTAATAGGAAATCTGTCCCAATAAGTTACAGGACAGTTAGTGATGGGAGGTAAATAAATAAGTCAGTAAAATGTTACAATCTAATAAAATATGATTTAAAAAATAACTAAATAGCATGCGACATGGACAAATACTGCATCATATTCTTTGGAAGTGCATATCTGTACAGAAACAGAGCTGTGAAATCAAGTTAACGAATAAAAATGGAGTATCTGGTGGCTCGGTTAACAACGTATATGCAAACAGAGCCAGAGGTGAACTGTGCTCAGCAGGGCGCTGCACAGGAGGAGCGGCCGGGAGTCCCATCAGTGCAACAGGTTGGCATGGTGACGCGCACACGCACACGCACACACTTACCGCACCAACTGCTGGCAGATCTGGCATCCTGGAAGGCATCTGTAGACGTACAACACAAATACAAAAAGACAGCAACTTTAGTTCTGGTTCAATCACATGTCATCGGTCACAAGCTCCTTTTACACAGAAATGGTAAATTGATTGCATTTATACAGCGCTTTTATCTAAAGCGCATTACAGTTGCCTCACATTAACCCATTCATACACCAACGGCGATGTCAACCATGCAATGTAACAACCAACACGTCAGGAGCAGTTAGGGTTAGGTGGTGTCTTGCTCAGGGACACCTCGACACGGAGCCCGGGTATCGAACCTGCCCGTTGCCAGAGAACCGCTCTTACCTCCTGAACGACTGCCGTCCTTAACCCTTAAGAGATCCCGGGATCTCTTAAGAAGATCTCTTAAGAAGTCATTATGCTGGCTAATTATGTTGCCTTTTTACACTATTTATCAAAAGTCATGCAAATGTCAGCATAATGCTGGAACAGTGCATGTCCTTCTCCATAACATGCCGGTGATCTGGAGTCATCGGTGTGACATGTAACACAGCACCAGCGTCTAGTGTGATGTTATATAACATACGCACCAGGCAGCGACATTGCTTCCTACACAATAACGGCTTTATTATTTTTGCCAGCCATGTCCCAGCTACTTATGCAGGAAACCGAGCAATTCTGAAACTCGTTCTATTAGCCTCATAACTACGAATGCTCGAAACCTGCTCTATTCTTATCTTTATGTACCACAGCGATATATTGCTGTCTCTCTTTCAACAAATGTACTCTTTGTAAGTCGCTTTGCATAAAAGCGTCTGCCAAATGCACTAAATGTAAATGTATCCTATACCAGATGTTGACGATGCGCAAGGTTAAAATAGCAGAGTCACGTGAGCCACATGTTCGGTTCTGTTCAGAAATTTGTGAATTTGCTCGCCTCCCTTCCCGTCATGCTGGCTAAGCTTCGCCCGTTTATACAGCCATTAGCCTGGTGTTGTTAGGACCTCCTATGCCCGCATGAAAACAGAACGAAACATGATAACACATGTGTGGGAGTGTGTGGTTGGTGGCTGGCTTAATTGGCCTCACCTGGCCCAGTTAGAGTCTGGGGGGGTGGGGCTACAGCTCACCTGGCCCAGTTAGAGTCTGGGGGGGTGGGGCTGCAAGCCTGTGGTGCATTGGCTAATCAGTGCACCACAGGTTAAGTCAGCCACCAGCACACACACTCAAGGGAGCGCTAGCATGCTAGCTAGCATATATACCATCTGCTCCATATCATTTTACTTTACCATCAAACTTTACAATAAACCGGATGACTACACCACTACCTGCCTGTGTCCTTGGAGGAGCCCCGAACTAAAGCCACACACGTGGCATTGTGCCACTGACTACGCTACAGCCTCCCAATCAGAATCAGAATCCTCTTTATTGCCTTAGTTAAAAAATTATTTGCCTTAGTTTTTACAAACAAGGAATGCTCTTTTGTGAAATTGGTGCATAGCATTAAACAGAAAGTAATTCTAAAAATCGCAATTTAAAGTAAAGTTGTGTGTTAATGTAACACAACAGTGTCCATGGGGGGTGGGAGTCAGTAGGCTTAAAGCGTACAAACGGTGTACTTTGTGGGGTTTTTCTCTACCTCTCCACACGTTGTCAAGTGGAATAAAGAAGATTGGTACTGTCGGCAAAAATTTGATTTGTGTATAAACCACGCGGACATGAAGGTGAGTGGCTGTGGTCTGTGATCCTAGAGCTCCGTCAGGGGGGAGAGCGGCCATTCTCCTCACAATGATACGTGGCGCGCTTACACGAGGAATACCGGAGTAAATGTGGAGTAACAGCGAGCGACAAATTGCCTTCAGCCTTCACTGATGGTAGGTGCGTATATGTCTTCTCTTTTGCCACCAGGAACCACAGTTTCTCATGACTCGTGGACACAGACAGGGGTGGTGTAATATGTGGTCAATTCTCTCGCAGACTCTTGGACTGGATGTGTTTTTATAAGGAGCTGTGGGCACACCTAGTCGTGACAAAGGGGGACTGTGCATATATGACTATCATCTTCAACTCTCCCGTCTATGAAGGTTCCATGTCGTTAGATGAGCGTGGACCTGAGGGAGGCCACCACTCCACGTATGAGTCACAGGTTTGGTCGACCAAGGCAACAGGACCTGCCAGCATTCTTAGCCAGGTTTTTTGCATCCATCTTGACTGGATGTGTTTTCATAAGGACTGCAAATGAAAGGGACTCTCATAACACTCATTATTCTTCGTAAAGACGAGCCAACCAGCAGGTTAAAAGGACTGCACAACTGCAGTTGCTCCTCTGATGAGTTTGTAAATGTGTGAGGTGCTGCAGAGATGCCATTTTCTTTCACTCCACATGTCAGAAAACATGCTTGGTTGGTTGGTTATATAAAAATATATGTTGTATATTTTATTTATTTACTGAATATAGTCTGGAAATATTTTTCAGTGATGCCAAAAAGTATAATTCCCACTAATAGTGAATCATGTCTCAATCACAAGATCTGTCAAAATAATTGCAATATGATTTTTTTTTTTCCCGGTAGGATGTCTCGTGTTGTTATTGTCTTGTTGACATGACCTGTTATTGTTGTTGTCCTCCAGTACGTGCGTCTGTCCCACGACTCCCCCCCGGATCACATCCTGCGCTCTCGAGATCGATTAATCGCCCAGCCCTAACACACACACACACACACACACACATAAAAAAAATATAGTCTAGTGTAGGCTGTCAGGCTCTTGGATGTTTCCTTTGAGGTCAGGTTTTGACAGGTTCAGTGCGAGCGAGGCTTCTTAACATTGGGCCTTGTTCACAGGTCACAGTGAACTCTGCTTGGCCTCTCGTGGCTTGCATTGCACTTAGCCCTAAACAGATGTGAGCAGTTGAAATACAGACATGCAGGCACACACACACACACACACACGCACACGCACACGCACACGCACACACACACGCACACGCACACGCACACGCACACGCACGCACACGCACACGCACGCACGGAAGGGCAGGAACGAGACGGCAGTGTAGGAGGGGCTACAAATACCAGTAAATGTGTAACAGAGGAAAGCTCAGCTGTGGTGGGCTAATGCTTAAAAGAGGCAAGGCGGGGGGGGGAAAGGTTATCTGTGAGCTGGGTGGGCAGCCTGTCTCGGGTTGACCTTTAACCCCCGTCTAGAGGTCAGGCTGCTGCCTGGAGAGGCCCCCTCGTTATCACAGTGTGGTTCGACACACAGACGTAGCGCCCGGCGCCTAACGTGCTCCACCGGACACACACACTAACCAAACGCCTTGCGATCATCAACCGGAGGGCGCCAATAGCTGACGCAGTAAAACTCCAGCGGCAAATTATTGATTGGAAAGAAAAACAAGAAGCGAATGAACAGCGGAGAGTGATGGTGTGAGGAACGAGGAGGACAGGTAACCAATTGCAGAGTGTGAGACGCAATCCAGAGGACGACAGTTGAACCGTCTTCATTTTTCTGTGATTTGTGAAATTTGTGAAAATGGCAGAGAAACTGCACCCGTTCCAGGTTAGAAAACAACCACAGAATAATTTGCATAATTTGACATTTATACAGCAGTTATACATGTCCGTATAAAACACACACACAGTGACTACAATAGCTTGTAAATATGTACCAGGGCACATGGCCTGGTCATACAAAAATCACGCTACCCTATCAAATACCATCCGGTCCAGACAGAGAAATGTGGCTGTACTATATTGGCACCAAGACTTCCCTATACAGAAATACACACAAATGCACGTCCCCCCCCACACACACACCATTCCTTGCAATATAGCGAACTGGAAATGGCTGTGGCCGTGGAAAATGTCAGCTTTGTGTTTAAAACAAACGGGAGAAACTATATGAAGGGGCAGGCACCCGCTGGGAGGAGAGATGATGCAACTGTTTATCATGGGCATCGACTAGAGATGGTAATTACAGTGAGCGCCATAAACAGTAAGATCATGTGGGGACCGCCTCCACAACCACCCCCCTGGCAGAGTGGTGGTTAGGGCGCAGGGCTTACCTTGAGACACACACACACACACACACACACACAACACACACACACACACACACACACACACACACACACACACACACACACACACACACACACACACACACACACACACACACACACACACACACACGAGGCAGCAAACAAAACGCATACCTGTGGGGGTCTTTGGACACGGGCAGTATGTACACACATTCCCTCTTGGTGAAAGTACTTTCTATCCAGGATTTCTGGGACTGCAGAGAGGGATAAGAACAAATACATAAATGAATGTGTACAAAATTCAAAGAATAAGCAGGATTAATTTGTGGGTTAAGTCGCATACATCATTGCAAGGATAGCTGTAACAATCATTCTAACATCATGTGCCACTCGTCACAAAAAACCCCCCAAAAACAAATAAATACCCAACACACAAAACTCACAACACAATCCAGAAAACCTGTCCCTCCTGAGAGCAGAAAGGCTCACAGCACACCAAACAAACAGCCTCAGAAAACTATTCCCATAATTCCACAACAGCTCAACTACAGCGACCGCAGCTGGAAATTACAGAGGCTGCCCACCGTGCCCCAGTTCCTGTTAAGTCTCGAGGAAAACCACCCTCACAAGTCTGAGTGTGCTGAGCTTAATCCCAGCGTGGCGAGACGGAAGAAACCAGCCCTGCAGAACACAGCAAGCTGGCGTTCTCTAGCCAATACCTGAATACAGAACCAAGCAGAACCGCAGAAACAGAAGAATCGAGAACCTAACTTCTCTCAAGTGCAGTAGGATGGCGCCGGGCCAGAACCGACCGCAGCGTGACTGACCGCAGCGTCCCCCCCCTTGGTGACTGAAAGGTGATCCGCGGCGAGCATGTACCTGGATGCAGTCCTCCTCGTCTCTGTGTTTAAGGGCTTTGTACAGGAACATAACCGGGCAGCTTCATGCATCGCCGGGGACAAAACCACCGGAACCGCAGCCTCGCCACAGGCTGGCAGCCGCTCACCGGCGACAAAGAGAACCCCCACCCGGCTACAACGATCTCTCGCCCGTCGTTGAGTCCGTCCCTGGCGTCGCCTAGCAGAGATCTTCCAGAGCCTTTTGTCAAACACAGGTCTCAGAAGGTCTTAGCAGTGGAGCGGGTTGCGTTCAGAGCCAGCTCTGGTTAAAGGCTGAGTGATGCTGAGTGATGCTGAGCCTGTAGGCTGCTCCCCGACTCCTCTCTGCTGTTAATCTGTAAGAAGCTACCGAGGGGTCTGATGAATGTGTCTGGGACACCCTGGATATTATACTTACTTACTTGGGTCATGAACAAAAACACATACACACACACACACACACACACACACACACACACACACACACACACACACACACACACACACACACACACACAGTTTATGGAGAGAAAGAGATTGCGGTGTTACCGGATGGAGTGAAGGCGCTGTTGTCGCAAATACACAACTCCATCATTGTGATAATAAAGCTCAACTATGGCGGGACGTTTTCGTTTTGAGCAAAGCAGAACCACTTGTGACTTGAGCCAAGAGGAGGACTCCTCATTGCCAGCTACAGGCTAGCCTCCTCCAGCACAACGCTGGGTCATAATGAAGCATTCACACGGGCCCATTACACTGGGGCTCAGCAAACCTGTAACCATGGTACCTGAGAATGTCAGGCAACAAAGACTTTCGGGCTTTAGAACTCCTGACACACACACACACACACACACACACACACACACACTTACTCTCTCTCGCTCCTTCCTTCCCTCCCTCCCTTCCTTCCTTCCTTCCTTCCCTCTCACTCTCCTCTACCACCACCGCTCCTGTCTCGTGCTTGCAGGCAATAAGGCTTTTATGAGTGTAGTGTTCCTGTAGGAAACCCACCACTATGCGTCCACCGGCCGACCCCCCAGTGTTTACACGCTACACACGGTCACTGCTGGTGGTTCTCACCTCCGCGCATGCTAGCACACGTCCGTGCCCAACGCTCCAGTTGCCAGGAGCACGCACACTCTCTCTTCAAGTCACACCAGGAATGAACAGATATTGCAATACGAGTCACTATTAGTGGGAATGATACTTTTTGCGTGACAATTTTAATTTTCCCTGAAAAAGATATGATTGTGTGACCAATGTGTCCCTGCAGCAGTACAGTACTTTGTTTATAATGCCGTTATGAGCTTCAATTGCCAATTTACCCTGACCCCAAAAAAAATTGTAGCTCCTGTGACTTGGATGAATTGTTCAGGCCTCAGTCACGCCCACCTTAGAGACAGCTAATGAACCCACCTTTCAGGGCTAGGGACTGTCGGTATGTTGCACCCCACCCCCCACCCCCTCCCTTCTACTTCCTTTTCTCCTCAAAACATTCCACAACAAACTTGTGTTGCTTTTGACGTTGGCCATTTGCCCGCTCAATTCAGTAGCTGAAAAGAGACGATTACTGACGTATGACAGCATTAGGTCAGGGAATATGACTATGAATATGACAATGCTGAGGACACCAGGTGAAAACAGTCTTTTTATGCAGTGTTTAAAAACACATCATCAAATCGCCAATATAGACACAGCTTTTAACTGACTGTCAATGTAATCATTTTAATGTTTACGGCATATTGTCGTTGTGCAAGGCACAAAGGGTGGAAAAGTTCAAAAAACGAATTCACATTAATAACAGGCCAATAACAATGAGAAAACATGAATGGCGAACTAATGGACCACATATTTTCTGCATCACGCTTTAGTTGCATGTTGATCCTCAAGCGACTGAAGTGACCACTTGAAGTGACTCCACCCAGTTCATTCATAACACAGGACAGCAGGATCAACTGAAGTTGACTGAGTAAAGCAATGTTATGAGCATGCTTTGTTTGCTAGCCCCGGTCAGAGGAAAAGTACGGAACAGCCCATTCACTCACTGCATAGGCCTACTACATAGCGAGCACCATGTGCAGAATATCACAGTTATGAAAAAGGAAACTAAAAATATAAAAACGTGATAATAAGCCTCGACAACAATGTTGAAGCCAACCTCCAAATTGGATTAATTCAACAGCTTCGAGAAAAACATAACACACCCCCCTCTCCTAACCCTAGAACTAACATGCGTGTTTGTACGTCTTGGCATTATTAATAGTACTTACTTAGCATTGTTTAGCATATTGTATGTTCTTAGATGTTGGTACTGCACTCAGAATGGCACTTCTGCTCTTATCCCAGCTATTTACTGTAAATTTGTAAATCTGTTATTTTATTTTTATTATTCTACTGTTTATTTCTCTATTGTTTTATTCTATTGCTTTGCAACCTGGCACAAGAATTTCCTTCGGGATCAATAAAGTTCTGGCTTATCTAATCTTATGCAGGCTACCTAGCAATTATGAAACTTACAAAAATGTATGCTTGAAACCTGCTCTATTCTTATCTTTATGTACCAGAGCGAAATATTGCTGTCCCTCAACAAACTTACTCTTTGTAAGTCGCTTTGGAGAAAAGAGTCAAATGCCCTAAATGTAAATGTAAAAATATGTCTTGACATCGTATTAACAAAACAAAAACATCCCAGAGTTTGTCTGATCTTTTGGAAATATTTCTCCAGGACGGGCTAGTTCATTGGAGGGGGCCCCCCCATAACTGCACTCCTACTGTACATTGTAAGGGGACACCCAGCCAAATATGTTGAAATGTAGGTTTGTAAAAATTGTAGAATAACAAGTTGCTCCGGAATGCCTGTACAGTATATCGTGTCAATGGGGCTACGAATGCAAACATTTGACACCGATATTGGCATCAGGTATCAGCCCTTTAGCATGACTAAAATAACCTGCAAGCCATCGATGCATCCCTGCTTTAAATACAAGTCTGTGCACCTTGACATCACATTGTTAACATAAGCTAAAACAGTAGACTAGAGTAGAGGGTGATTCTGATGAGGCACGCAGGCAGAGAGGATGCAGGTCAGGTTCATCACGAGACCCACATGCTCACCCTGAGCTGATACAGCTCCACAGAGATGTGATTGTCGTGCCCTGTCCTGGCATTCAGGTCCTAGAAGCCAAGTGTCTTTATAACCTCGTCATTTAGACTACAAACAGGAACCCATGATGCCTTTCTCTCTGAGCATATGCTACTCACCGCTATGGAGGGCTGGTACAAACCACAAGAGAGAGAGAGCAGATGAGAGAGGGAGAGAGAGGGGGAAGCTGGCAGTAAACTGGCAGGCTTAATACTGGCAACAAAAAAAATGGCAACGTGTAAAAATGACAGGGTGAACCTTGGTCTAGCAAATAAGAAGGGTGACTTGACTATTCTTTTTTTTGTGCTTGCCCGAGCCGGCTGCCACGAGGGGCTGTAACGCACTACAGTACAGCATGACTACGGGGTGGAGTGGGGTTCGACCGAATGGGCAACTCCATTCATAAAGTCAACAATCACAGACTGTGACTCTTTCCTCCACTGGCCAACGGCACGAGAACATACTTTATCAAACCACTGTATCAGGTCTCAGGGTTTTTTTTACAAGTCAGAGAATGACGTTGCCCCGTTTCCGCCTGCGTGAGATTTACTAAACTGTGTAGGGAGGGGGGCGGAACCCCAGATCCACCCAGGGGGCCGGGGAGCAATTTTAAATGTTTATGGTTAAGATTCTGGTTCACTTTGAAAGGGGGCTTACTAGGATAGTCAAAGTCAAAGTGTTTAATTTGTCACATGTACTGTACACAACACAGGGCCATTCTGTACAGTGACATCTGATATCTACTAAACATACACTCAATAGTAGTCCTACCCTTATTCTAGTTACCTTTTCGATTCACTGAAAGAGTGAAACATTTGGGCTCCATTCTGAACTGTGTTGCACTGCCACAGTGAGGTGTGTTAACAGGAGGGTGGAGAAGAGAAGTGACACCTGCCTAAACGCCAAAAGGTTGTTCCATATGGGAGGGACACACAGACAGCTAGTTTTGATTCAATTCAAGTTCAGCTCACAATATGTCCACACACACACACAGTGACCAAAAAACCCCCACACGTTACCGTTGCATACCTGTTAACAGCATGGTTCCGCCTGCGATTAACAACAACGATATCCACGGTGGGGACACAATGACATGACAACACACCAAGTCAACCGCTTCCCAGTACACTAATAAAAGCGCCGGTTATGTAACCGCAGTAGAGATATCCCTTTATCTGCTTTCTGGAGCCCCATGCAGTAGAGGAACCACAGCAGTAGCACTTGGCCTGTTATGCAGGGCAAGCCAAAGCCAGGGCATGTGACTGGTTCAGGCCAGAACCGTGTGGGAAATAAGGCGGCTTCCTCTCCTACAGCCCCCCCAGCCCCAGGGCTGACTGGGTGGGTCGGCTGGAATACGGCACATACCGTATTCCTGGAACACTGCATGTCATCATAAGGCATGTTAGTTAGTGTACACAACACTTCATCACACTCGCAGGATGAGGGGGGGGGGGGGGGGGCACAGGCTTCATATTTGCCAGAGTCCTCAAGACTTCAAAGGGAGCGAAGAAGAAAAAGCTCACAAACTCGCATTGAAAAGTGAAATGAAAAAGAAAATAAAGAAAGAAAGGAAAGATCTAACACACATTAACAGAGAACTTGAAAAGCGGGGTGGCATGGCACACCTGGGAACAATGGTGGGGAAAAACAAAATCATGCGCAAAAGATTATGTGAACAAGAATGATGCTACATTTGGATTTGAACTGTATTACGAGCGGCCAAGTCACCACTCACTAACCATCACAAACACAAGATAACTCATAATTACACAGTTGTGTTGTGTAGAGATTCGGATTTAGATCCACACTCTCTCTCTCTCTCTCTCTGTGTGTCTCTCTCTCTCTGTGTGTGTGTCTCTCTCTCTCTCTCTCTGTGTATGTCTCTCTCTCTGTGTGTGTGTCTCTCTCTCTCTGTGTGTGTGTGTCTCTCTCTCTCTGTGTGTGTCACTATCTCTGTGTGTGTGTGTGTGTGGTCACTATCTCTGTGTGTGTGTGTGTGTCACTATCTCTGTGTGTGTCTCTCTCACACACACACACACACACACACACACACCCACCCCCCCCCCAAGTGAAACCAAAGCAGTGCTGTCACAGTCAACGACAGCGCTATTAGTTGTAGAAATAACACAACACAGACAACTATAATAGTGGAGTGTCTTCACTCCACATCTGACCACTCCAAGCCTCGGACACAGTGACAGTGAGACTAACATGACATCACATCACAACAACATAACATTGCAGTGTGTAGGAGATGTAGCTTAGCATTAGCCAGCCAGCCAGCTAGCTTAAGCAGCTAGCGTCATGACAGCAGCAGTGACTGAGCCGCGAACAGAAACACGTTACAGACTGATAGAGCTCACCATGAGCAATAATAATAAGAAGAAGAATAATAATGCTGGACTGAGACTGCAAAACATACACCAGTCGATTATATAAAATAATAAAAATATATACAATAATGTTTGGTGTTGGTGGTCACGTACCATCCTCTTCACCGTTGAAACTGAGGAAGATAGATGAGATGATCCATCTATCAGCGGTGCTCCCGGTGAACCCTGGAGGAGGAGGAGGAAGAGGCAGGAGGGATGAAGAAGAAGAAGAAGAAGAAGAAGCCCGCTGGACGATGTCGTCGGAGGTGGTGAGTTGTGTCTCGGCCGCTGCAGCTCCTCCGACGGCGAGAGGCGGCGTTTTCATAATGCTGCGACTCTGCCGTTCAGACTGACGCTGCCGCTGCCGCGCTGTTGCCGCTGCCGCTGCTGGTGACGACGAGGAGGCTGAGTCAGCCCCGCGCACCGTCACGTGGTGCCGGGGCTGCTGCTGCTGCTGCTGCTGCCTGGCGGCGGGGGGGGGGCGGAGTTTAGAATCAAGCCACACCCCCCCCCCGCTACTCACGCGCTCGCACGCACGCTCGGTCGCACGCACACGCACACACACACACACACAGAGATTGTCAATCACCTGTCAATCCCCCGTCATTATTATCGTCAGTATTTTTATTTTTGTATTTATTTGTATTATTATATATATATTATATATAGGTATATTTCTTTTTTTTTTATTTCTTGAAAAAACGTAATTTTTTATTTTTTCTCTTTTCCTTTTTATTGTATCTTATTTTTGTATTTTTGATATTTTTACTGTATATATTTAGTTCTTTATAAGTATACTTTGTATTGACCACTCGCTTTGGCAATGTAAATGTACATTTCCCCTATGCCAATAAAGCTCTTTAAATTGAATTGAATTGAATTGAATTGAGAGAGACGCACACACACACACACACACACAGGCACATACAGAGAAAGAGAGAGGAACACACACACACGATGGCTGGGAGTTGACTGTGAGATACACAAATAAGATGTAAAATAAGTCACCTGCACCATATATTCTGCCAGTCTGGTTTCATGTTACTATTGATCTGCATGGGTATGGTTACTGCACTGGCATTGAACTGTATCCGCTTAATAAGGCCCCATTACAGTTAATTACAAGGGGGGGGGGGGTATGTAATACAGAAAGAATGTCAGCTTTGCACATTGCCCCACTTGCAAAAAAAACTGGCTTCATAATCCTCTTAAGACTTTTGTTCTGTTCTCCATTATATCCTCCTCCAGAGCGACCCCCATAAAAGCTACAGTACACCGATTTGCTTGATATATCCCTCTGCCTCTGTGGCCGTTCCAAAGCATGATAAATCTGTGGTTATATTATGGATAAGAGGCACAGTTGAACTTGGTGAATCTGCAGACGTCCAAACTCTGACCAAGCTGTGAAACGTCAAGGGGAACATTTGGACGAATAATGAAGGAATGCAGTTTGTGAAATATATACACTTTATTTAAAATAAGGCAAAGAAAGAAAACACAATCCTGTGGAGTAATTATTATTGAACAAATAACACAAAAGACACTTGTCAAAAACATTCTAGCTACAATTTCCCCCCGTTGGCCGAAGCCCCCCCTGCAATCTTCATTTGTTTAATCAACCGCCCAGATAAGTAGAATAAAGTGCGTTCTCAATGTGGATCATCGCGAAGGCATTCTAACTGTACGTCAAAATCGAGAACTGTAGGCATCATAATCCATCGCGCTCTCAACCCACACTTTTCAGGAAATTAAAAACACTGCGTATCAAGGATAAGCATATTCCCTTGTTTTTAGAATAGAAAATGTTTGTATTGATTTATAAAAATGACAAATATAAAAAAAAAAACGAAACAAAAATACATCGTTGCGCAGTTTGGAAATTCATTGAGCCGTTGCTGGGAGTCAGCATTTTTCTCCACCTACGGATTCACCAACTCTTCCATCTGAAGAAACAGAACAAAGCAGGAGAAACGTTCAGTCTTCTGCTCTACCGCTTAATGAATATGTAAGCGCAACAGCCATTGTAATGACAATACTGTCGCCAGCAGAGAGAATCTACCTCCATAATGCCAGGCAGTGTTACAAGCAAACGACAAGGACACTTAAACACAGATGCAAAGTCCATTCCACAACTGTCCCTGGACAGCTTCAAGCAAAGGCATGCCAATGGTAAGAGCAAGAACTTAACGGCAGAGAGAGGCCTAATACATGACGGTTAGAAAGAAAAAGGTGAAATACTGGGAGGAAAAGGGGGACCACAAAATAAAGCAAATCATAATCAAACATTGATCAGTCTGAGACTGCATGAATTGAGGGATTACAGTTCATGAGATGCTGTTCCAGGGCCAATGTTCTTGAGGTGACTTTGATTTTGATTTAAGATAAACTTGCATTAAGTTAATGTTGTTAGTCATTTTGTTGAATAAAATGTACGTGTACACAATTCATAAATCCAGATGAAGTTCTTGAAGATTCCATGGTCATTAATAGGTAAAAATGTTAATTAATTGGTGAACATTCATTTCTAGCATCTCGACTATTCAGTAATCTGGCGACCGCTAGTGGTCGATCAATGCCACAACAGAGGATATGATGGGGGTTTGCCAAATGTAGGTATAAAAACACAATACATATAGCTTTAATTAATACACGAATGGTGTGTTTTTCTTGCATGAACAAACTGGCCCTGGATATTGGAAGGTCAACATTTGTCAGCAAAAGGCAGGACTGGAGGACAAAACACAACATAAAACAGTTAAAAGCGCAAGGAAGCGATGGGAGGGGAGGTTTGGGAAGCAGGTCTAGAAGGATGCACACCTGGCAACAAAGGCTCCCTGGATGAGTCCAACACCTGGTGGAGATGGAGTCAGGTCAGAGTTTCATCTCACCTACTCCCCAAACATATCTCTCTCACTCACACCACCATACACCAATACATCCTGCCTAGTTGGTAAGGCTGGGTATTGAAATTCGGTACTTTTTTGGTACCGACCAAATCACTGCGGTACTACCGAGCACTGGCAGAGGTCAGAACATTCTGTGCCAATTTTTTTTTCTTGTCTCTCATCCAATCACTATATTTGTTCTAAAATCTAACGTGACTGCTGGTTTAGGTGGCGGTATCAAGGGCGTATTTTTGTTTTGGACATTGGTGGACATCATAGATATTGCGCCATAGGGTTAGGGTTAGGTGTTAATTCGCGGTTCTGATCGCGGGGGGGCTCCATTAATTTGCGGTTCTGATCGGGGGGGGCTCCGTTAATTTGCGGTTCTGATGGGGGGAGGCTCCATTAATTGCATCCTTGCGTTACTACGTCACTACGCATGTAAACACCGAGCCATGTGGATGTCCGCATTTGTGGAGAGTGGAAAAATGTCAAAACCACGGTCCAAGGTCTGGTTACATTTAGTAAAAAGTAGGGACGTGCAAAATGCAATATTTGTGATCAGACCATAGCTGGCGCGGGTGGCAACACTTCTAATTTAATGAAGCATTTAATCTCGCACGGCATTAACCTGAGACAAGAGAGCTGCACTGTGTTTGACTGCAAACACCGACTACTGACGTTACTACTAGCGGTAACGTTAACGATCACGGGGAACAGACTGCTTCCTCAACATGGATAGAGTAAGTTAAACATTTTGACATTTGAAACTTAAAATGCATCAATCTGGTGCAATTTGAGAGCTTCTTTCTCTGTGTCTGAAAATGTTAGACATTTTCAAGTTAAAACTATAAGGCATAATCTGGTGAACTTAGAGGCGGGTGGGATCATTAAAGCTCAGTTTTCATTCTGTTGTGGGCCGCCACAAATAAATATGTATGGGAAACATGGCTTAGTTTACAAATTGTCTAAGTGAAAAAGGAGCAATAAATATTTAATACTTGAAATGAATGACACTTGGACTCTTTCTATTTGGAAAAACTAATGTAAAAAGACTTGTATTACAGTAAAAACATGTTCCGGCAATTGCATTATGAAATGTGCTTTTATTTACACATAGGTATGGAAAAAAGTATCGTTTTGGCACCGGTATCGAAACTCAGGTACCGATACCGGTACCGGTACCGGGGTACCGGTATCGAAAAATTTGAAACGATACCCAGCCCTACTAGTTGGTGAGTGACACCTGAGCGAGGGCCATCAGGATAGACTGGGTAGAATGGGACAGATGGCTATTGCTCAGAGCAAGTGATATTGGGAGAAAGGTGCAGCAGTAGCCCAGGAGGTAAGAGCGGTTGTCTGGCAACAGGAAGAAGGTTGCTGGTTCGATCCCCGGGCTCCGCCTCCTAGCTAAGTGTCTAGGTGTAACTGAGCAAGACACCACCAAACCCTAACTGCTCCTGACGTGTTGGTTGTTACCTTGCATGGTTGACACCGCCGTCGGTGTATGAATGGGTGAATGTAAGGCAATACTGTAAAGCGCTTTGGATAGAAGCACTGTATAAATGCAATCCATTTACCATTTAGAAAGGCATATTGTTTAGCTCAATAACAGGGTGGACAGGAAGCGGCTATACAAGCCAACTCCATTCCTCCCCCCAGGTCAGTCCTCCATGGCATGGTTGCAGCACATGTATGGCGAGTGATGAACCGTGGAACCATTTAACTGCAGTACCCCGCAACTCACCAGGGGTGGCGCTGTCCCCTCACGTTAAGATTATTTGAAGGGGAGCTTCCCTGTAAGAGACGGTCGCCAGGGAAACCGCAGCCCTTTCATCTGAACAGAAACACAATCTGATGCACTTACTGGCTACTCAGAAGGTGAAGGTCACCCACTTCCACTGGTTAGTTACACCTCAGAGTGTCACACGAGGATGTCAACACTAGTGGCCACTTTGTGTATGTGAGAGTTGGACCATGGGACTGACAGCGTCAACATGCCTAAATACCCGTTTTGTTTGCTAAATATCTTACCCATATTTTTCTTTTATGCTTATTATTATGCATATTTTATGTATTTATGCTTATTCACTGTGCATTATTGTTCTTGTGTTTTTATTCTTATGTTGTTGGTAATTTTGAGCAACCTCTGGCATTTATTCATTCCTTCGGGATGAATAAAGTTCCATCTTATCTTATCAACTACTGCTTCAACCAAAACAACTACTACTATTCTACTATGACTGCTACAACAACAACAACAACAGGACATTGTATGGCACATAACACGTTGGAAAGATAAAAACTAAAGATAGTAACTCCCCCCCGTCGGTGACCTCACCTCGTAGGTGCTGCCTGTCCAGAAGTGTCTCATCTCCTTCCTGCGTGCGGCCACCAGGGCGGTGGTGGTCAGGGTGAAAGGCACCAGGTACAGCAGGGCGGGCTGGCCCAGACCCGACAGCAGCATCACGGTAAAGGTCACGACCATACCCAGCACGTAGGCTATGGTGGGGGCGACACACACACACACACACACACACACACACACACACACACACACACACACACACACACACACACACACACACACACACACACACACACACACACACACACACACACACACACACACACACACACACACACACACAGGGCATTTGGCAGAGGCTTTCCAGCATTCATCATTGGAACGTTAATAGAACAAGAACGCACACACACTCACTTCAAGTAGGTAATTATAAAGCATTCATAATTCCAAGGTAAATAGGTTAAGGTTAACAGGTTAATGTAAATGTAATAGTTTGTGTAAAATGTAAAAGTTTTCTCATTGCTAGGCAGGCGCACACGCAGACACTTCAAGTTGGTAATTTGCACATTTGCAGATATGTTATACAAGGGTTTGTTATTTTGTTGCTATGCTTATGCTGTTGGTATTTTGAGCAACCGCTGGCACAAGCATTTCCTTCGTGATTAATGAAGTTCTATCTTATCTTAATTTATTACATTCACGTGAGAACAAAAAGGTTTTCCTAAATAATTCCACTTGGGCTGGGAGGTGGAAACAACAAAACAGTGCGTTACCTATACAGCAACTGACAAAGTACACCTTCCTGGAGCTGTTCACCCACACGTCAAACCTGCTGCAGTAGGCCACCAGCAGACCTGTACAACAAGGAACATCATCGCAGATACAATGAAAAGTTATTCAATAATTATCTAAATCAAAATAATCTTTTTTCATGTCTGACTGCAGTGGCACTACCAATCCTGCGGTGGCGCTGTGCCACAGTTGGATGCATTTCAGGGAAACGCTGGCAGTGTTACTAGGCAACCGTATTTGCTTTAACTAAACAACATGAGTATGCACGTTTTCAATGTGTCACTTATTTTTTTAACAATATTCGTCAACATTTAGCTCCAGTATTTGTCACCGTCATCATATCATTGTCCCCAACTGCACCCAAACCCCTCCTAGTTCGAGAGTTACAATGACCAGAGCCAAAGAAGAGAACAATTGCTTTTGCTAGGAAAACATTCAAATCATTGATGGGGAACTTGCGCGATTTTCAAACGGCTTTGAATGATTTCACTGTGGATCCAGTTCACTGTGGATCCTCCACCGTGTCCTCCCCGCTAGTCTTGTCTTACTGTACGTCTTATCCGCCATCTTAGCCCAACTCTGTCATTAAGTCATTAACTCTGAAACCACAGAGTTGGGCTAAGGTTTAGCTTCTGCGCTGAGCTGCGTCCAGAGACACAGAGAGCAGCGGCAACTACTGCAGCTGCTTTTCACACTTCATCCCAAATGTGGATAAATATAAACACCGGTAAGTTTGGTGAAGTTATCCTTTTAAAAAACAAACAAAAAAACCACTTCTAATTCTCTGACGCCGAATTATGGCTATGATTTGAATTCATACCCAAACAAAGTATGCAAACAATTTCCAATGAAGTCACGTGAGGTTTACCTGGAATGATGATGTCTCCGTAGCCCAGAATGGAGAACTGCATTACACACAGGTTCTGGGCGTATGCAGAGAAGCGAGGAACTCTCATCACCACTGGAAGCTAGTCAGGAAAGGCACAACACGAATTAAACACCAATTCCTCGGCTCTTTGTCTTCGGTTAGAGGGAACAGATGGATTGACAATTCTTTGCCATTTTCCATCCACATTTTCATCCAAGTGTTTTTATGCGCTAAATATTTGTACTTATTTTTGACACAATGGTGTGAAGAAATAAAATGTTATGATGTTTAAATCAATTACATGTGCTTTTTGTTTTGTTGCCTTATGGACAAACTCATCACACATCACACATTTAACAGACAAGGCAAAGCTTTGCTCCATGCCACCCAAGTCGCCCTCTACAGGCTGTTGGACACATTACACATCGAAAGACATCTCAAAAGCTATGCAGTGGAAGGTATGGCACTAACAACTCATGAATTAACATCCATTATAGGCAAGCATGACCATTTTGGGGCGTTGAAGGAAGGTTTCAATTCAAGATGGAGTAGAGCCATGCGGTTCTGCTCATGTGACCCGCGTGGCTCTCAGTCCCGTCATGATTATCATGTCATGTCATGATAATCAAGTAATCACTTTGATCCACTTGTCTTTGCTTATATTTAGAAGCGATGTGTGTGTGTTGCTATAGTTGCCATACATCATACGTTGCTGTGAGATTGTAGTTGGAGTTCTATTGTCTAGGAGATATGAAACGGTGGATTATGTCCTTACTTTCTCTGAGGGCACGTGGGGTTCGGCAGGGACCTCCACCATGTTATCTTGTGTCTATGACAGAGCCCCCCCCGACCAACACACAGCGTTAGTGAGCAGAGAGACACAAGGACACACCACACTCCACAGCCTCCCAGCTCAGCTTGCTGATGTTAATGAAGCGTTCACACTTCCCCTGCCTCAGGGGGCGTCCGTATGGACACAGCCTCGCAACGCCTTGAACACAATGTCTCAGGTATGAAGAGCAAACTGGTTGTGCTTCTGTCGCATAGTCACCTACATGGAAAGTATGCAAAGATATTTTAGGTCCGGATTTACAGTACATCCATGCTAATTCCCTCTGATTACCTGCTCTGCACTGAGGGAACGCTCTGTGGATCTGTGCACCTCTGCCTCTCAAATGAATTAATTACATATATTAAATAACCAAGAGTGACTTCTGTATCTTGCTTTTAATTGATTATACACACAGATATACTTTTATTTCACATCCCATTAGATGTAAAAGGGGCTCTATTAAACCACCAGGCGTGAGCGTGATTAGCCATGACAAGCCGTTTCAAAATTGTGACTTCCGTCAGATGTATCCTGACTAAATCGGTTTACCAGATGGTACAGTCCACTGGGTAGGCTGGTTGGAGGATCTAGGATCTATACCTAGTGCACATCTAGGTGGACACACCCACTTGTGATGTCACTGTCACAATTACAATTCGTAGTCACATGACAATTTTGAAACAGCTTGTAATGGCTAATAGCGCTCACACCTGGTGGTACAATAGGCCCCCTTTAAAGGAGCAGTAGGCAATACTTCTGGAAAACAATGAAGTAAAAATGAAATCATAACCTTCCGGCAGCTATCGACAAATAAAAACTGTAAATTCTACGAAAGCCTTATGACTGTGTAGTAGGCCCGGTTTCAATCCGCCGTCCTTCGGTCCTACTATTAATCGGGGCTAGTTTGGTAGCTACCAGTCATCAGTAACATTCTCTACAAGGTCAACTGCCTGGTTGGCCTTCTCTGCCCTTGTTTGCTGGCCTGAGTAACTGGTTTTTGCTTTGTCTGTTTGCTTTGTCTGCCAAAGCACGTTGTAAAAGGTCCTATAAAAAAGTCCTAAAAAAGCTGTTATCATTATTATTATGATTGCTTAATTGCAAGACACCTTCACAGACAAGGAAGGTCATGTTGGTGGTTGCGTTCCCCTGAGGCAAGAGGCAGCAGAGCTGGGTACCCACCTTCTCTCCAGACACATCAGGTCCCAGAGCCACCTGCACCATGATGCTAACTCCGTTCTGTGGACGGGAGAAAACGACAACATGCCTGAAGACTACGACAGCATTGTCATGGAAAAGCAGGTCAATGACATTAACAAAAACACTTTGGGGCACATCCTGGAAGAACTCTCCCTATTGCTAATCAGACCTTGATTGATCAATATCCGCATCCCACCGATTACCGTTCACTCAGGCCCTAACTAGTTATATTTCAGGAGAACGTTTGTTGCACATCCCGTCACTGTCAGCAAAGCATGATTGTACGTTTGAAATACCGTTAGAAATACAGTGTTTAGATGCGGTGGATCTGAAAAGAATTGAAAGAAAAGGAGGAAAACAAAAGAGACTTAAAAGCTCTGCAGAATATGAATGGACAGAATATTCTCCTGGTGAATACAATTAACTTTCCAGTAACATCATGAGCAGCCCCCCTTTACCTTTGTCAGTCCACGGTCCAAACAGAGAGGAAGAGAACTTGGGGAATACCTTTGTGAAGAAGGGCGTGATGAAGACGAAGAAGACATCATAGATGAGGAGGAGGCACAGCAGAATCACGCAGATCTGCAAGATAGATTGATAAATAGATTCATAGAAGGGGGGGTTAAACAATATATCAACAACAACCACAGCCTTTTCACAACAGAGTGATGGAGAAGACCCTAGATCAATAACAGATCGCAGGTTTGCAGACTTTAACCGTGTCACTGTGTGTGTGTGTGTGTGTGTGTGTGTGTGTGTGTGTGTGTGTGTGTGTGTGTGTGTGTGTGTGTGTGTGTGTGTGTGTGTGTGTGTGTGTGTGTGTGTGTTAGGGGTTGCACGACTTCTGATTTTCTCAAGTCGACTTTTCTATCAATAAAGTCATCACATACACACGCACGCAAAAAACACAGACAGAATGGGCTGTCCAAAAAAAAAAAAAAGCACGGGTATCCTCTGCGCAAACAGCCGCTCGAAATCGCTTAATTTCCCCCCACCGGCCAACGCATTTGCGCCAAGTCCCACCAAATATCTTAAAGTGTAAAAAACAAAAAACAAAAAACATTCTTAAAGTGTGAAATCACATGGTCAACAACACGTCAACGTCTCCCGGTAGGCGTCGACTTGTGGTAGTGACGTTGACGCGTCGATAAGTCGACTTTTCTGTGCAAGCCCTAGTGTGTGTGTGTGTGTGTGTGTGTGTGTGTGTGTGTGTGTGTGTGTGTGTGTGTGTGTGTGTGTGTGTGTGTGTGTGTGAAAGAGAGGCAGAGGGGCACACAGGTGTGCTACAGACAGACAGAGCACAGGCGCACCTTGAAGTTAGACAGTGAGATGGTCTTCAGGAAGTTGAGGCAGAATGCGATGCCAAGGAGGTCCTGCAGGATCCAGACCCACCTGCAAGTACAGAGGAAGACTGATGTATACAAATGACGTGTAACAGGGCAGCAGTGAATTTTGTTTTTATACTTTTATATTTTTTATGTTTTGTATTTCTCATTGCGGCAGGGTTTTTTTTTCTGTAAATATTGTAAATATTCCGATTCTGATCCCTCCAATTCAAGTTGTCTTTAGTATTCCTTTGCGCATCACCACTTTTCATTTCACTGCATATCCTGACGAATAAAGTTCTTGAATCTGGACTCTTAGCAGTGCAGTGTATTATGACCAGAACATTATTGTGTCTATATATTTAGGACTTGAGGTGTATTTGTGCCAGATTACGCACGGTATTCACGTCCAATCATGGCAAAACAATCACAGATAAAGAGAATGTATGAGAGGCTTATTTAAAACTGAATTGTAGAGCTTATGTGAATGTTACGTGTCAAGGTCAGCCCTATATCACAGCAGGTTAGTGAGCCTGAGAGGTGAGTGAGAGATACGAGTCCGAGGTACAGCACCTGTCTTCATTCCTGTACACTCCCCAGACAACAGCAACACTGATGCACACCGCAGCCAGGAGGAGAGACCGCACGGAGAACGCTGACCCTCGCACAGAGAAGCTAGACACACACACACACACACACACACACACACACACACACACACACACACACACACACACACACACACACACACCACACACACACACACACACACACACACACACACACACACACACACACACACACACACACACACACACACACAGTGGCATTTATGGGTGTGTAACAAGCCATGAAACAATGAACACTGTAGATAATTGAGTCCAGAGTGCAGTATGGGCAAAACATTTGAGAAAGCCACACCTACCTTCCAGTAGCACAGCCTATCCTCTCCAAAATGGCGTCGAAGCAGCTGAAGAGGGCCGTTGCAGATGCCAGGCAGAAAATGGCAATAATCACATACACTGCAGAGAGAAGGATCAATAATCACATACACTGGAGAGGGAAGGATCAATAATCACATACACTGCAGAGAGAAGGATCAATAATCACATACAGTGGAGAGGGAAGGATCAATAATAACATACACTGCAGAGAGAAGGATCAATAATCACATACAGTGGAGAGGGAAGGATCAATAATCACATACACGGCAAGAGAGAAGGATCAATAATCACATACAGTGGAGAGGGAAGGATCAATAATCACACACACTGCAGAGAGAAGGATCAATAATCGCATACAGTGGAGAGGGAAGGATCAATAATCACATACACTGCAGAGAGAAGGATGAATAATCACATACACTAGACAGAGAAGGACTAATAATCACATACACTGGAGAGAGAAGGACTAATAATCATATACACCACCTACTAAACAGAGAAGGAACAATGATTTTCTGTCAAATTAAATGCAGACTGACACAAACAGACGCACAAATCGCGACATTGTGAAAGCGGCTTATTTGTCGTTGTTGAGGCATTTGGTGTTGAGGCACGTCCGTCACATAACTGAGGTCCCAACAGAGACGGGCCACTGTTTGCTTCCATAGAAGTCTGTTATTTACGGTATGTTATTGCTATTGTGTTGTGTGTGCGTTTGGTGTCTGCAGCCGGGTGGGGCTGCACACGTGTGGTGCGTTGTCTTATCAAGGCGAACAGGTTAAACCATCCATCAACACACAGTTCACATTCGAATTGTCAAAAAAATACGTACCAATTCCTTCCCTAACTACTTCCTAACTACGGGGTTACTACCGTAAGCCTGTTGTGAGGTCAAGGAAAGATGAAAAAGGACAATTCATAAGAACTTAGGCACTGTTAAGAGAATCCGACTGCACTTACACCAAGATACGTCATCAGTATGCGATGGCGCATGTTAAGGACGTGTGTCTGCTGTGGTAAAACTACAATCATCCAAAGATGGACTACACAAAGCGCATGTTAGATTATAAATATATTAATTCATTACCAACATTCATTACCAAAAGAGCAATATAGCCGACCAGTATAAGTAATAAAAGTGAAACGAAATGCTTGTCACATTGAGAAAGGTTGCCGACAGTCATTATCCTGTCCACTTATACATGAATCCCAATTAGTGTTATTGTTTACATGATGATCGGCTGTATCTCTGTTTACATGATGATCGGCTGTGTCTCTGTTTACATGATGATCGGCTGTGTCTCTGTTTACATGATGATCGGCTGTGTCTCTGTTTACATGATGATCAGCTGTGTCTCTGTTTACATGATGATCGGCTGTGTCTCTGTTTACATGATGATCAGCTGTGTCTCTGTTTACATGATGATCGGCTGTGTCTCTGTTTACATGATGATCAGCTGTGGTCTCTGTTTTAGCATGATGGATCAGCTGTTCTCTGTTTGCATGATGATGCAGCTGTGTCCCTGGTTTACCATGATTGAATCAGCTTGTGTCTGTTTGCAATCCTGTGTCTCTGTTTTGCATGATGATCGGGTGTGTTATTGTTTTCATTATGATCGGCTGTTTCTGTTTTGAACAGCCGAATGGACTGCCACAAGGAATTGTGGGAGGGCACCATCTCCTTTCCTTTCGTAAAGGAAGGTCCAGTGTATCCTATGCTAAAGGAGATATAAAAGGAAGCATTGACAAGAGACAAGATAAGATAGAACTTAGTGTTTAGAGAATTCAAACAGCCCTTGACAGCTCTTATGCTGTACTCGTCACACAAATATAAGTAACTTAACCTCACTTTATATTGTGGTTGTTGTTAATATAAGCCAAAAGATGTGAAGGGCAGCTATTCTAAAATGCTCCGCCCGCAAGAGATAAGACCCTTAAGAATAGGCAGCTGCAGTCTCTGCTCTCTGCTATTATACAGCCTCTATATTGCCCTGGAGCCTTGGTGCTTGTGACCTTGGTGATTCGCCAGGTCACCTGGCCAAGAAGGAGTCTAAGGTCTGTTACTAGATTCGGTGTCCTGGGACAAAGAAACAGACTCTCTTGTTTACTCATAAAGTAAGGAGGCTGAATGAGCAGGACCAGTGAAACACACACATTGTTGCTGGACAGGTTGCACTGTGGCACTTTTTAGTACAGAAGGTCTGGTGTCCACAGGATGCGTTTTTAGCAGAGACAGCGCACACCACCTCTTTTTCAGAGCGATTCTACTTCTAGGGATTCCGCATTCCTTCGTTGTGACATCACAGTTGCATATCCCGCCTATTTCTATTTTAATTTATTTTGAAATGATGGAAAGTGGTGACATAAACCTTGCAAGGAGAGTAGCGTAGAAAGTCAATCACTGGGTTGTCCATGACAGCCAGTATAAGGTTCTCCTCCTCCTACTTTATATGACTGCTTTGTATTCCTAAAGTTGTTCTGCAGTGACGCACAAAGCACATCATATCTTATTATATCTAGGCCTACTTTATGCCTCTACCCGTGTATATTTGTAGCCTTGTGGGATCGATCTTGCGAGTTCACATTCTGTTTCTCTCTTGAGATCCATCTGGCCAGGCTTCAAGCTATTCATTTGCGTCCGAATGACCAATCAGCATCTTACATGCAGCTACGGGGGCGTGGTCTACATGTGGCAACAGCTAGTAGCAAGCAACCGTTTGTTCGGAAACAACAATGGTGACAGGCAGATGGTTCATCCAATAACCTGCCAAGGATTTTATGAAAGCGCCAGCCCTTTTCCCAAACAGTTTCCAATGACGATTTCCCCCAGGGTAGCAGTACAGATAACTCGATGACAGGTTGCACTCACCCAGAATGTTGTAGAAGAAATACATGAGGACGAGCATCCCGCACATCAGGCCCACGAAGATCACCACCTTGAGGGGGGAGTAGAGGAAGACGTCTCCACTGTCTGCTTTGTCCTCGCCCCCCGCGGCTCCAGCACCGCCGCCCCCGGCCAGCCTCTGTCTGCGCACACATGGACGCCACAAGTCAACCCTACGATCCACCTCCTCCACGTTCACGTCGCCCCATCAGCTGTGCTTAAGACCCATTTTTCACAGGTTTTCCACCATTTACTAGAAAGTATCCAAAGTGCAAAAACCAGCCACCCACAAATCAAATCAACCAACCCAGGGAATTTGCTTTCTCGAAATCAATTTAATCTGTGGAGGAAAAGGGTAGAAAATCTAAAGTTGAACTAAAGTGATGGTGGTGGTGACATTGTATGCAGTGGTCAATTATATTTGTGTACATTTAAGATAATTCTACAGATCCGTTAAATCAATCAAGATTCTTCTGTAACTTGTCAAATGATTCCCGGCTACAGCCATTCAATATGTAACTGTCACCATGGGAATGTGTGTGTGTTTGGTGGCTAGCTTAATTGGATAGTTACAGGGCTACATACTGTACCTGTGGTGCAATGCCTAACCAGGGCACCACAAGTGCGTAGCCCCCCCCACCCCAGACTCCAACTGGGCCAGGTGAGGCCAACTAAGCCAGCCACCACACACACACACACACACACACACACACACACACACACACACACACACACACACACACACACACACACACACACACACACACACACACACACACACACACACACACACACACACACACACACACACGGTAGAAGGGGCCCGCCGCTGCTCACCTCTCACACGCCGCGCTCCAGCACCCCCCCAGAGCGACAGTGGAGACGGCAATAAACAGCATGAGCACGATGCTGGGGTCGAGCGTGCTGTGCTGCGGAGCGTACATCTGACCCTGCATCACGTTCCCGTTGAAAGCCTGGAGACACAAACACACACCGATTGATGAAGACATTGACAGCGGGGAGGCCGTGGGAGGGAGGGAGGTGGACGGGGGGAGGCGGGTGGGCCGGGGGCATGACTGACCTTCTGTGCGTCCAGCCAGTCTCTGTGCCTCATGAGGGCCAGGGGAATATGGACCTTTGCGTACTCCGACTCATTGGCTCGTGGAGTGATCTGAAGAGCATCACAGGCAGAACAACAACGTCACAAATACCAATAGTGAGCACTGGTGGAGAAGACAGCGAATGATGAGTTGGTTCACACTTTCAAATGCTACAGGAAGTCTGGACCACAGAGCATATGCGAGGTGCAAAAAATTGATTTTCTCATTTTATTATAAAGATGTCTCCATGTTCTCCACACACATTTCCTTGAATGGTCTGAAGGTATGCTTCCAGCAGCTCTGACCATTTCCCCTTTGGCCATTTTAATTCTGAGGAGACCTTCAGGCCTACATCTTCTACCCACAGAGTTTCTGCTGATTCAGGGTCTACAATCAAAACATGAATAAATCTGGACGCGATAGAAAAGCGTTTTCCAAGTCCTACCAAAGTGGTGTTGCTGGCGATGAGCAGGGCTTTGGCTCCGAGGCTCTGGGCCACCACAGCCTTCTGACTGACGTCACAGCCTCCACTCAGCACCACCAGAGCACTGCCCTTCACCATGGCGGGGGTCAACCCGGGAGGGAACGAGCCCTCCTCACACAGCATGGTGGACGTCCACAGGTTCACCAGCGGATACTTCACCTGGACACGGGGAACAGACAACACTTCAGATTGTCAGATTGTGCCGCTGGTGCCTTTTTTCTTCTTCTTGTGAAATACAGATCTTCAACTGTAAATAACGACTTACTACACGACTATTGTTTTCAATTTGTTTTACATTTTGGGCTGCCAACTTTACACCTGGCCAGGGACTACAGACGAAAACTAGCCTCCTGGCAAATATCTGGCATATTTACAATACTGTCTCTTAATATGCACCGTCCCTGACAAATAAACTAAATAAATTAAATAAAATCCTGGACTTGTTGCCTTGACTCAAATCAACTTGATATTGAAATGTTCACTTATTGCCTTGCCACAGACACACACTTGTCGGGCGTTTTGCACAAAAGGTTTTTCACTCACTGCTTATACTCACGTGTAAATTGTGAAGTGACAATAAAATACTTGAAACTTGAAAAGGTATATCTATGTCAGGGGTGTCAAACATGAGGCCCGGGGGCCAGACACGGCCCGAGAGCTGATCCAATCCGGCCCATGGGGCAATTTTATCAAATGGATTGATTTCTTTCCTCACTTTATCCATAATCACACAAAAGATGTATTCTTATTCCTACAAATAACTGCTGAAATGCACACGTTGCAATGTGCATTTTCTGAGTTCAGGGAGATGGAAATAAACCTGTTTCGCCAACACCGCGTTAAAGAGGAATAGTATAAACATGAGAACGGAAGTTGGCTGAAATTCCTCAGACTCTAGCCTTGTGTATATTCCTCATTCCACACAAGCTTCATTTAGGTCATGAGACATTTTAAACCTTCTGCACAGAGAGTACATCTTCAATCATATCAAACATCATGACAGCCCTGCTCAATGTACAGCAGTACTCACAGCACTGTCCAGAGTGTCTGGCAGGGGCGTCCAGCTCTGATTGTACACAAGGCAGTACTCCCGTTGGACACTTTCGTGCGAAATGTGCAAGATTGCCTCTTGACAGTTCATCTATTGAGAGAAAGATGATTTACATCAAATAAAATCACAAAAATGTCCATCCATAGCCATGTCATGTGATGTGATGTGTATGTGTATGGCTCTGGTGGTGGTGGCGGTGGCGGTGGGCCTTCTCTTTGAGCCAGCAGGTTTAACCCATTGAAGCACACAGCGACACACACACACACACAAGTCAACAGCCATCACGTTGTGGGTGGAAAAAGACGCAGATCGTGTCACTATTTCATCGCGATTAACGTGTTTTCTTCACGTACCTGCGACGCCAGGAAAACGGCCGAGAGAGTTAGGAGTCCAACACTCGATATTGCCATCATGTGCTGTTTAAAAGTCCGCACAGCATCAACATCAAGACGTCCCCTGGCTTTATGTCGGACAAACACTGCGCTAAACTCACTGAAATGTGAATTATTATTATTATTATTGCTGCTGTTGTTGTTGTTGTTGTTGATGTTGTTTAGCTGGCGGCCGGTCGCGTGTCTTCCTGCGCTGCTGGCGGACAAATTTTTAGCTTCCGTGGTGCTTTCCGGTTATACTCGGGCGTTTCGTGCGCTGATGACGTAAGGGGCCACTGGGCGGGGTTACCGTGTGTGTCGTTATGTTTTGGGTCGTGAAGCAATGTTCGAGTGATCTAATCGGTGTGTGTGTGTGTGTGTGTGTGTGTGGTATCGTTTGTCATGTTGCGCCACCGTTGGGGGAAGATGTGTGTTGTCTTGACTGTAGAGCAGGGGCGTCAAACTCATCTGAGGTTGAGGGCCGTAAACAGAGCAAAATGCTTCTTAGCGGGTATGACGTTTGTACGGAGCCCCCCTCGGGTCACATGATAAAAAAAAAAACAACGATGTGTAAATCCGTGCCAACGGTTTAGTAAACCGTTCCCTCGGATTCGTAAATCGTGCGCACGGTTTACTAACTCGTTCTCTCGGATTCGTAAATCGTGCGCACGGTTTACTAAATCGTTCCCTCGGATTCGTAAATCGTGCGCACGGTTTACTAACTCGTTCTCTCTCGGATTCGTAAATCGTGCGCGCGGTTTAACTAATCGTTCCCTCGATTTCGTAAATCGTGCGCCAGGGGTTTACTCTTCTTCGGATTCGTAATCGTGCGGGCGGTTTACTAAAATCGTTCTCTCGGATCGTAAATCGCTCGCGCACGGTTTACCTAAAATCGGTTCCCCTCGGATTCGTAAATCGTGCGCACGGTTTACTAACTCGTTCCTCTCGGATTCGTAAATCGTGCGCACGGTTTACTAAATCGTTCCCTCGGATTCGTAAATCGTGCGCACGGTTTACTAACTCGTTCTCTCGGATTCGTAAATCGTGCGCACGGTTTACTAACTCGTTCCCTCGGATTCGTAAATCGTGCGCACGGTTTACTAACTCGTTCTCTCGGATTCGTAAATCGTGCGCACGGTTTACTAACTCGTTCCCTCGGATTCGGAAATCGTGCGCACGGATTCGTAATCCACATGCCCTCTTCTGTTCTTCGGCGAATGCACCTGCCTTGTGTGGACCGTGGTGACCACTTCTTCGCAGTAAGGGAACGAGTTAGTAAACCATGCACACGATTTCCGAATCCGAGAGAACGACTTAGTAAACCGTGCGCACGATTTCCGAATCCGAGGGAACGAGTTAGTAAACCGTGCGCACGATTTGCTAATCCGAGAGAACGAGTTAGTAAACCGTGCGCACGATTTGCTAATCCGAGAGAACGAGTTAGTAAACCGTGCGCACGATTTCCGAATCCGAGATAACGAGTTAGTAAACCGTGCGCACGATTTGCTAATCTGAGAGAACGAGTTAGTAAACCGTGGGCACGATTTCCGAATCCGAATGCACCTGCCTTGTGTGGACCGTGGTGACCACTTCTTCGCAGTAAGGGAACGAGTTAGTAAACCATGCACACGATTTCCGAATCCGAGAGAACGACTTAGTAAACCGTGCGCACGATTTCCGAATCCGAGGGAACGAGTTAGTAAACCGTGCGCACGATTTGCTAATCCGAGAGAACGAGTTAGTAAACCGTGCGCATGATTTGCTAATCCGAGAGAACGAGTTAGTAAACCGTGCGCACGATTTCCGAATCCGAGATAACGAGTTAGTAAACCGTGCGCACGATTTGCTAATCTGAGAGAACGAGTTAGTAAACCGTGCGCACGATTTACAAATCCGAGGGAACGAGTTAGTAAACCGTGCACATGATTTGCTAATCCGAGAGAACGAGTTAGTAAATCGTGCGCACGATTTACGAATCCGAGGGAACGAGTTGCTAATCCGAGGGAACGGTTTACTAAACCGTTCGCACAGATTTACACATCGTTGTTTTTTTTTATCATGTGACCCAAGGGGGGCTCCGTATGTTTGATATGATTGAAGATGTACTCTCTGTGCGGAAGGTTTAAAATGTCTCATTACCTTAATTAAACTTGTGTGGAATGAGGAATATACACAAGGCTAGAGTCTGAGGGATTTCAGCCAACTTCCTTTCTCATGGTTCTACTATTCCTCTTTAACGCGGTGTTGGCGAAACAGTCTTGGCTCCATCTCCAGCTCCCTGAACTCAGAAAATGCACATTGCAACCTGTGCAGTTCAGCAGTTATTTGTAGGAATAAGTGCTGAGATATGACATATAGAGATATGTATATTGTATGACTACATGTGTTACTGTGTATTATATTGTTTATGTGAGTAGCTGTGACTACCACTTTGTCCAGGGGGAAGCGCTGTTGTGCTGTGTATTGTTCTTATACTGTCACATGATTGTGACGTCACTCCCTGGGTATGGAGAGAGGAAAAGTCACGCCTCCTCTCTCTCTTGGCGGGCTGACTCCGAAGAGAGCGGCCGCATTGTGTTACATTGAATAAACAACGGCGAGTTGAATGGCTAAATAAAGACAACTGTCTGGACAGTACGATCCTGTTTGAACCTGTAGAATACTCACCTTCCCGCTGCGCAGGTAGACAAAAGGTATAAGTCTACTCTGCTAACAATAAGAATACATTTTTTTTGTGTGATTATGGATAAAGTGAGGAAAGAAATCAATCCATTTTATACAATTGCCCCAGGGGCCGGATTGGATCAGCTCTCGGGCCGTGTCTGGCCCCCGGGCCGCATGTTTGACACCCCTGGTCTAGCGTGAGTCGTGACCCCCGGGTGGTGATTGTTCATTGGAGCAGGCCCGGATTAAGAATTCAGAGGACCCTGGGCCAGACTCTTGTGGTTGTGGAGGCCCCCACACACATACACGTGCACGCACGCATGTACGCAATACACTACTAGCATACTATTTGTTGGAAACTCCTGTACTTGTACAGGATTTACACTGACAGGCTACAGCATACAACGTTCAGGACAATATCAACACCTGTAGATAGCTTCATACAGGATTCACACAACATGTGTCACTAGGTTTTGCTGTTGCAGCCAACAGTACTCAAATATGCAAATACAGCCTACTGGTGCTCTACCTCCACCAACAGTTCTATGATTCTATTGATGGTCTTCCATCAATCAATCTCTCACTCACTCACACACACACACACACACACACACAGGCTAGGATCAATTCATTCTGCATATTCAGCAAATAATCCCTGTATTTCCTATCATACAGGATTTCCACCATATCACACATCCTGGCATAGAAACACACCATCATGGCGCCGTACGTGATGGCTGCCGTGTTGCGAGCTCTCGTAAGCCGACGAGGTTTTTTCACAGTTCTATTTTTATTTTGTAGTTCTATTCTATTTTGCATTCCTTTATAATTGCTGTCGGCTGTCGGGCGTTTTGCACAAAAAGTTTTCCACTCACTGCTTATACTCACGTGTAAATTGTGAAGTGACAATAAAATACTTGAAACTTGAAACTTGAAACAATGACACAACAATAATGTTTTCCAAAAACAACCAATGCACTTCCATAAACACAGCACACAGCATAAACACAGAGACAAGAATATAATATTAGAATAATAATTGACGGTTATTGTAAGTTTTAATCAATCATACGAACATTTACGCTGCCAAATATAAAACTCTCAGTAACATAGAAAGTGAAAGCAATAAGTTGAGCTGTGTGGTAAGCCAGTTTACCTTTCTTTATTAGTTTAGTTTCATCCCTAAAAAGTGTGGAGACCATCGAAACCAACTGGAGACAACGCTGGATGTGATTGTTTGTCTCCATCGGCCCGTTGCTATGTTCGTTACTATGTGATGACACGACACGTTCATAGCGTATTGGAGGCCCCTCGCCCCTAGGGGGAGCTCGAGGCCCCCGGGTCGTTAATCCGTGCTTGCATTGGAGGTGTGGTTGTGGGCATTAATAAACGTTGACTCTGGGGTCGTGCGGTGTAAGGGGCCACAGAGCAACAAGGAAAAACAAAACTCCGCGTCCGACTCCTGTCTCTAGCTCCTCTGTGGTGATCCCACAATATACTCCAACTCGGGAGGTTGGATGCGACATCCGACTACGACTGGAACGCACCATGAGACTAGAGGCGTCAGATCGCCACCTAGTGGGGACCACTGGGAGTCCATATGATGCCTTTCATAATGTATTGTAATGCATCTAATAATTAGGAACTCCAAATATTCCGTATAACAATATAATAACATACACATTTGATGCTTTTTCACGATGAATAAAAACAATAGATTTTTTTGTTTGGAATCCTGCTCTGTAGGATCTGACTGTTTAGTACTTTAGCAGAAGGCTTTTGTCCATCAAGAATGATCTCGTCATTAACAAGCAGCTTAGGCTTCTGGATGAGCGATGTGATCAAAAAATTGCACAAGCAGCTAATGATTGTGTCCCCGGAACAGAGGAGGAGAAGGACACCGGGTGGTGTGATAACGGCCTGTACATTCTAACACTTCAGTACACAGAACATCCTGAAAACAAGCACCCAAAGTCCCATGAAAACATGAACCACACTCGGGCTCGAAGCAGTAAGAACACGACATAGACCTGGTTCACATAGGCCAATATGCAAGCTTGATCGATTATAGGCTGATACAAAAGGTTTGACCTGAAAAGACAGACAGCGAGATTTACTGTACATTTGGGGACAGCATACATGGCCACGTTCACACAAAGAGAGTACCGAGAGAGAGGCGAGTGTGTGAATATGCACATAACATAAGGATACATGACAACTCTCAACAACATGTGTGTATATACAAAACATACATTAAACATATACCTCATGCAAAGACCTGCATGGTCCAATTTGCACAAAAGAGACATTTAGGCCGGGTGTCTAATAATATTTTTATTATAGTTTTTCATCTTATTTTTACCAGACATATTAAGCAAAATCCCATATTTCATACATTGATACTTTTACCCAAGTATACTTATATCAATAACAAAAGGAATTAGGAAAACAGGTTGGAGGAAACTAACAAGAAATCAGACGATATCTGAAAGAAAACAGTAAAATTGTCTCAGAGAGCAGTGTGTGTGGACACTCTTAATTTTTCATTATTTACAGATGGAGCTATACATATATATGCTGGAATTACCTGTGCAAACCTCCAGTGTGCAACAGAAACAGGAATAAGATCTAGAATGCATCCGTGCCTTCACCTTACGCCCGCGATCCTTGCAGAGCAGAGAGCAGCCTCTCCGCTCCCCCAACTTCATGACTAAATTGATCATCAAGAAAGGAAAAGATTGCTGAAAACCAGAAGGATACCGTTTTTAAAAAGACCCCGCCATAACGATGCACCACAACCCGACTCACGTAGTCCCAACACACCTGATGCCCACCTTGGAGAGAATCTAATCAAGAACGCACCTATTTTGACGCAGAAAAGCGCGCAATCAAGCGGGTGTGAGAGAGGCAGAGAGAGAGTGAAAGAGAGGGAGGGAGAGATACAGAGACAGCCTCCCAATGTGCACGCCATTTTGGTTTTCCGGTATTTCTTCTTCATCGTCGTCGTCGTCCTCAGACCAGTGCCCCAGGAGCCGGGAGGGAAGGGCTGCTGCTGCTGGTGGGGCCTAGCTGTCCTGCAGCATCTTCTCGATCTCCTGGTCCCACTCGTCGTCCTTGTTGTCCGACTCCGTGACCACCTCGTACTCCTGTAGCTCCTGCTGGAGCTCCTTCTCCCAGTCCGCAGGCTCCTCTGAGGGAGGAGAGGGAGAGCCGGTATAATAACAGCAACTCTATAGTCGTGATGTCAACGATGGTGATAGTGGTGATGTAGGACAACACAAGATGATCTGTATTACTGCATTATTATTATTATTATGACATTATATAATACTACATTATAGCAGAGCTTCTGGAGACGGCGCAGAGCCTGGGCTGCAAACCAAAGAGGAAAGTGGATGAAGCTTTTAGAAAGAGACTGTAAGAGGTGCATTTCTAGTGGCTAGTCCACTCTGTGTTCATTTGAAACCTTTATTATTACAATTCTTAACACTAGTGGGAGTGGCAGAGTTTTACAAGCTTCTAGATCCCCGCCTCCAGCAACATGATTGGTCAAAACAAATATGAAATGAAATAAAAAAAGAAACACCCCGTTCACCTAAAGTCTGACTTTAGATTACTAATCGAATTTGTGAGACTGACATTTACTTACACTCATTACTCTCAGTAATGTGTTCATGTGATTTTTTCCCCCTTGCCATGTACTATGTTCAGTTCAGTCTTGTTCATTTCGTACCTAAAATTACCATTAGGTAAATAAAAACGGACAACTTAAGTCTACCAAAGCAAAATCAGTATTACAGACAGCTGAGCAGAAAACGGTGATAATAAAGTGTGACACGGCCACCGGCGCAATAAAAGGAACAAAAGAATAAAGAGTCTACTGACGGACCGTCGGGCGAGGGGGTCTTGGCTTTGTCCAGCACCAGCTGCTCCATCTCCTTCCTCAGGTCCTCCTGGTTGATGGCCGATGAGTCGAAGGCATCGCTGACAAACTCGGACACGCCGGGGCTGGTGGAGATCTCCTCCTCCTCCTCCCGCACCGCCGGCTGAAGACACGGGAGAACCAGGAGGTAGACCGGGCCCAGAGGAGGCATTGGCGTTATTATTTGTGCGTTGCCTGCTCTTGTGTCTGTGGAGTGTTTGTGTGCGGTTGGTGGCCGGTTTAAGCAGCCTCACCTGGCCCAATTTGGAGCCTGGGGTGGGGGAAGGCTAATCAACGTCCACAGATTAAACCAGCGATCACCACACCTCCACCTCCACCCCCTCACCTACACCCCCACACAACAGAGCGCTCAACAGAGCGCTAGCACGATAGCATTGTGGAGGAGGCGCCATGAAAAGCCACTTGAGAGGCAGGTGAAGCAGATGTTTATTGCTGCAGCCTCAAATGCTCCAACAGGTTTAGCATGTTATGTTTGTTCAAGGTTATACCCCGGGTGCAAATTACACCCTGTGACACTTTATCTATGTGGGACATTGTGTTGTCTTTTTGTGTGTGCATACATAGTACACACACACACGCAGGCACACATACACACACTTTGAAACCACAAACCCTTATACTAAAGCTTCTTTTCAGTCCTATTCAGTCCTATCGATGTTAGAGGACTGAAGTCTTGCATACTGTTACTACTGTACATGCAAATGCACACCAGGTGATCCGCAAATGGTTACAGCATGTGTGGCTGTGGGAATCACAATGCGCACACACACACACACACTGACTTAACTTGAACAATGTTGTTTTGTTAACTCATTACCTGTGCACTACCTGCATCCTCTCCCAATAAAAACATGCACGTCATTTCTCAAAGACACACACACACACACACACACACACACACACACACACACACACACACACACACACACACACACACACACACACACACACACACACACACACACACACACACACACACACACACACACACACACACCTTTTGCTTGTCCCCGATGGAAACCGGTGGAGTTTTGGGTCGCATATTTTCTGAAACGGGAAAAAACAAAAAGCTGTGAGTTACACGTGTTCAATGAAACTCCGTACTGTGCTCTGTAACATTTCACATTAAAAGAGTCTCCTGAGGAGCTCTCACTGTAAAGGAAACCGCGCAGTGGGGGGTTGAAGCTGGTGTATTGAATGCGGTTTAGCTGTGAGAGGCAGAACTCTCCGACACTTCAAGAAGGTATGCCAGGTATGCCAGCTCCTGGGCTGGGTGTCCCAACACAGGACCTCCTGGGCTGGGTGACCCAACACAGGAGCTCCTGGGCTGGGACACTTTTTGCACAGAAACACAGTAAAGAGAGGGCAGCACACCCACAATCCATCCTGCTTTGATTTGAAAGAAAACTATCTTGGTCATGAAGTGCTCGTCACACTTGGAATCACAAGGTTGTGATTGTGTTGAGGTGTCCCTGAGCAAGTCGCCACCTAACCCTAACTGCTCCTGACGTGTTGGTCGTTGGGTGAATGTGAGGTAATACTGTAAAGTGCTTTGGATAAAAGCGCTATGTAAATGCAATCAATTTAACATTCACCATTTTTTGTTTGCTTGCTTGCTGCCATTGAGACTTATCTTCACCATGAATACGGTACCAGGCATACACATGGGGTGTGTTCTGCTTTGGAGTCCACAAACTATACAAAGCCAAATATTTAATCATGACATTTAATTTATATATGTCTAATAATGTTCTATGTAATTTGCTAATACATTTAACGTTGGTTGTATTGTTACAAACATATTCTAATTCTTTTTCTGCAAATGTGATCGAGACCTCATCTTCATGTCAATGAATCGGCAACTAAGATGACTTGGTGGGCTGGAGAAAAGAAGCCTTTTACAAATCAAATATTGATTCATGCGATTTAACAATCAATAGTGGCTATGCACGCTAGACGTGAATATCTGCAAAAAGCACACACATTAGGAACCTGCCCTACTATCATTTGTCCCTAGTATAGCTTCACTAATGTGACCTAGAATGGGTTATGATATTGTAATAATTATAGCGCTTGGCCCATTTTTGGATTTGAGGACATCCCTCATCATAGCACAGCTGCTGGGTCATCGTAGATTAACTTGAAAATCAAACTTATTGATCTGAGACCCTCACCGGGGAAGAAACAGGCTGGAAACACCAACGATGCACTAAAACTTGGGATCTCTCCGTTGGGAAATCATAACATGGTGAAATGTCAGGACGGAAAAACCTCTCGACTGCAGACATTTTTCGGTAAAAATGCTGACCTGTTAGGATGACCTCCTCGGGGGAGACACCGGCCCCCCTCTCCTCCTCACCCCCTCCCTCCTTCTTGTGCTGCTGCTGCTGCTGCTGCTGCTGCTTCTGCTGGGCAGCCAGAGCCGTGAGCTGGGCGGACTGCTTCACCAGAGACACGCGGTAGAAGTAGTTCCTCCAGAAAACGTCCTCCTTCACACTGGAACATGCAGGACGCACACCAGGGGGCAAGCGTAAGCCAGGCCAGGATTACACTACAGCGTGCGCACTGATGCGCAGCACCACAGAGTATACTCATACATACAATATAGACGCCAATGTACTGTACATCATCATACATCTTCTATTCTAAGGCCAAGTTGCCTCTCGTTTTACTGTCGTAAACATATGACAGTAGCTATACATTTTGTATTGTAAGCAGAGTTCATGTATTTGGTGGTGTGTTTGTGCGTGTGTGTATGCCCAAACAGTAAGTCGGGAGATCACTCACTGTTTGGACACACACACACACACAACACACACACACACTCACACTCACACTCACTCACTCACACACTCACAGTTTGGGCACAAGGTCGAAGCGCATGCGGTTCAGCAGCTGGTCCTCCTCCAGCATGATGCAGGCCAGCGAGGACATGTGCTCCATGTCGAAGTGGAACTGGACCCCAGCCGGCGGGTCCCGCAGGAAGTTCCTCCGGTCCTGCCAGCGAGCAGACAAACAGAACAACACAGAGCCCGGCTCCTGAGACCTGCTGAACCCCCGGCCCACATCAGCACCGCTAGAGAACTGAGCTGACCCCGGGGACTGGTCTGGAAGAGTTAATGTACTGCAGTACTACGTCATTAGGTGTTATGGAATTAACTCAGCTTATGACTAAAACGGTGACTTTAAAAATCAATGTTCATATTTCAGCAATCCAAGAAATATACGTTTAATACATACGGCACAGGAATATTGGGGCAAACAAACACATGATATTAAACACATCAAAGTATCATAAAATAGGATATTGGAAATGTCAAATCAATAATGCAATATATTTGCAATTCATATATATATATATATATATATATATATATATATATAAAATGGGGCACATTCTGTACCAGAGTGCATCGCAGGATTTTTTTATTGACGATATTGAGAGGACTCAAGATAGTTGTAGTACTGTAAAATCCGTATGTAAATACACCGTAAGCTAGGCTAATTAGCGCGTTGGTTTGCCACGTCTCCCATGAGAAACTATGTGGCAGTTGTGTGTCTCCCCATAATGACAAATCATTTCACAATGTATTCCTAAACAATGCGATTACGCCTCTACGACCCACATAACCACAAGCATTCTTATGTTCCCAACACACATCCACATGGCTTACAGCTGACAGAGCGAGGATCTGTTGCTGGATGGTCTCCTCTTCATTGTAGCCAACCCAGGGAGGGACGGCAACATCTGAATCCAAACACAAAAACAAGTATATATTCTGTGAAAAGTCCTCCTCAGTACACACACCGCTCATGCTGCACATGCATGACATTGTTACGGGGTTTAGTTTTACAACATTGCTTGCATGCTCACTGAAAAAAAAACAACTAAGCACGCCAGCCAGTGTGTTGTGTAAGAATGTGTCGTTATTGTCAAAACCCATTTGAGTGAGGCTATCCAGGTCATGCTTTTGACAAGGATGCAATGGCATGGAAGAATATCACATCCAAGTTGAATATATATATATATTCCTATAACTATGAACGCTCAAAAACAGCTCCATTCTTATCTTTATGTACCACAGCGATATATTCTACAAATGTACTCACAAATGTACTGTAAGTCGCTTTGGATAAAAGCGTCAAATGCCCTAAATGCAAATGTAAATATATACACCATATATACGCCTACCAGATTTCTTGGCTTTGTTTTCTTGGACAAACTTCTCCTGCTCCTTCTGGAACTCTCCCAGGAACGTCTGAAGGGCACAATCATCAATAGATTGAACACAGGAGGTCAGTGTTCAATGTCAAATGTCAGATGTCAGATGCCAACGTGTGTGTGTGTGTGTGTGTGTGTGTGTGTGTGTGTGTGTGTGTGTGTGTGTGTGTGTGTGTGTCCGTTCCACTATGGACCCTTCACCTTGTCGATGATGCCGTCTATGCTCCCCTCCTCCACGCTCCTCTTGATGGTCTGCGCGGTGCCCGCCACGGACTCAGAGATCTTCTTGGTGGCGTGGGTGGCAAAGTTGAAAATGTAGTCTGGAAAAGTGTAAAATAAGTCATTGTATAAGTAGTCAAAACAGGCAAATTATGTTAAAGGAACTATATGTAAGAATCAGTGCATTGTGTTGAGACAATAACAATCAGAAACTAATATTAGTTCTAATCATAATTAAACCTTGTACACATTTAAAAAAGCGACCGACCTGACTCAAATGTAACAGAAATCAGCCCAAAAGCTGTTCTACCAACAGAGAGAGTCAGCGAAGCTCTCAGGTTTTAACTCAGGGGTGTCAAACATGCGGCCCGGGGGCCAGACACGGCCCGAGAGCTGATCCAATCCGGCCCATGGGGCAATTGTATAAAATGGATTGATTTCTTTCCTCACTTTATCCATAATCACACAACAAATGTATTCTTATTGCTACAAATAACTGCTGAACTGCACAGGTTTCAATGTGCATTTTCTGTGTTCAGGGAGCTGGAGATGGAAATAAAACTGTTTCGCCAACACCGCGTTAAAGAGGAATAGTAGAACCATGAGAACGGAAGTTGGCTGAAATCCCTCAGACTCTAGCCTTGTGTATATTCCTCATTCCACACAAGTTTAATTAAAGTAATGAGACATTTTAAACCTTCCGCACACAGAGTGCATCTTCAATCATATCAAACGTCATACCCGCTAAGTAGCATTTTGCTCTGTTCACGGCCCTCAACCTCAGATGAGTTTGACGCCCCTGATTTTAACTGCTGCCCACAACCTGCTCATGAACTGGTGATTTAAAGTGATTTGTGCAGCATGTCATTATTCTGACATAGAGCACCTTTAAGTCGGTGTCACGGGAACAAAACAACCGTCAGAAGTACGTGGACACATATGTTGCTTGATTAAATAAATAAATTACAACAATAAATAAATAATAATAAATAAATAGAGATGTGACGTCAGGGCAGAACATGTGTTTTATTATTATATGATATGATATTATATGATATTATATTTACCACTGAGTCCTGGCTCTTGCTTGGCGGTCGGCTCTGCGTCCTGCTCCCCGGGCGGCGCTTTGTTTACCTCGTTCTGGGCTTCCACGCCCGGCTCCTCCTGGTCCTGGTCCTGGTCCTGGTCTGGGTCTCGGTGTCGGTCTTGGTCTTGGCCCGGGTCTGGATCTCGGTCTCGGTCTCGGTCCGGGTCCGGGTCCTTCTGTGTGGGTTTCGCTGCCGTCTCCAAGCCGAGCCACGTCCCCAACCCTTTAAACATGTCGGCCGACGAGTATTTGGTGAGTTATTATTATTATTATTATTATTATGTATTGTTGGTAAACAAGCGTGTGTATCAGTGTCAGTGCTGCCCTGGACGAGACGTAACCAGGAAGTTGACGTTTTTCTTCTTCTGCTGATTTAAATAAATGTGTATATACTGTTGCCCTCTGCTGGCAGATTAATGTATATATATATATTTTTTTTAATTATAATTGTATTTTTTAAATTTTTTACTTTTTGTGAGCTGTATGTATTGTGAACTGTTGCGATAGGAAAATGACATCTAATGGAATACAACCTCCATAAAGGCTGTCCATCACCTGTCAATCCTCCTTTTTTTCTCCCCACTTTGTACTTTTATTTTTATTTTATTTAATTTTATTTCACTGTTTACATATTTCTTTGTGATAGAATGTCTGCAATTGTACATTTGTAAATCAACAATTGCAAATTAGATTTGTTTTGTTTTTGTATACTGCTGCCCTCTGCTGGCAGATACATGTATATACTGCTGCCCTCATGGTGGCTTTATGATTACTGTTGTTCAATGAGAAGTCAAAAGAGCACACATGTATAGGCTACTAATATATGTTATATGTGTTGCAAAGTTAACGTGTCATTTATTATTGTGTGGTCACTGGTCATCAGCAGTGACCGATATTTCCCCCCCGTATACAATGTTAGATCATCTTCATTCAGTCAGATTCAGATTAAGAGATTAGAAAATGGACTCTATTGTCTCAAGATTGGAAAATAATCAACACATCTATACCTGACATCAAAAACCCAACACACACACACGCACACGCACACACGCACACACACACACACAATGCTGTCTGCAACATTGCAGTAGACTTCAACACGGATGAGGTTAAGCATGGGGCAGCAAAGCATGGAATAATAAATGGGTAATTATTATTATTATTAACAATAAATAAAAAAGCAAAGGCAAAGGCTGAGAGCAGCAGCAGCAGCAGGTGGTAGTGGTGGTGTTCACCTCCAGGCCGACGGGGGCGCTATATCCACCTTAGGCGGCGCTAGTGTGGCCATAGGAAGCAGAGGGCAGTAGAAGAAGCAGCAGCAGCAGACAGTAAACAGTCAGACTCACAAGCGTCTCAATTCATCTCTTTGCTTCCTTCTTTTTCTATCATTTATCTTTTTTAAGTGTCGATCACACATCCATGTCCCTTATTGAGTCTGCTGAACAAGTGTGCGGTTGATCCTGACAGTATAACGGGTAAGACACAAGACCATGATGCTGTTACATATAATAATGTAATCATATAATTATCAATGTAACTTGTGTGACGTGTTGTTTTTTCCAGGTGAGAAAATGAAAACCCTCATGGTGTTCGACTTTGACCACACTGTGGTGGATGACAACAGTGACACGTGGGTTATTAGGTAAACAACACAACACAACACAACATCATGTGCTTTTGTTATGTTCTGTTATGTTGTTTGCTCTCGGTCCGTACAGACAATCACACCTTGAATGCACGACACGAACATTTTCAGGTGCCTTCCGGATCAAACCCTTCCCAGTTCCCTGAAGGATTCCTACCAAAAAGGCCACTGGACGGACTACATGGGCAGAGTAATGTCATACATTGGTGGGTGTGTATCATGCTGTCTGTTGTCTTCTTGTTTTTCTGTCCTTTGCTGTCGATCATTGGGAGCGCTTGCACGATATTGGCAGCACTTTGCAGAAGTACTCATAATTCAGCAGATCATGTTGTCGAGTTGAATGATTCAGCGTGTTGAATCCACGTTAACATCTCACAGGTTGCCTTTGCACTTGTTATTGAAGTTTTGCTATCGCTTAAGTTAATTGTCATTAAAAAAACACCAGTTTTTCCCTTTAATTTACAACAATATCCTTCGAGATGAATAAAGTTCTATCTTATCTTAACCCAAGTGTAATCGTTTCTGTTTCCTGGCCAATCAGGAGACCAGGCGGTGAGTCCTGATGGCATCCGCGTCGTCATGGAAACCATCCCCTTCACCGAGGGCATGGCGGACCTGCTGGCCTTCATCTCGGCGCACAAGAGCGCCGTGGACTGTGTGGTCGTCTCCGACTCCAACACCGTGTTCATCGACTGGGATCCTGGGTGCGGCGGGGCTGCGCTCGGGCCGTCGACCGCGTTGCTCACCAACCCTGCACGATTCGACGAGCGTGGCTACCTGAGGGTGCGGGCGGCACCACGCCCACGACTGCGCCCGCTGCCCCGGTCAACCTGTGCAAGAGGAAGGCGCTGGAGCAGTACCTGGCGGAGCGTGCCGCCGGCGGGGGGCTCGGACTAACTGCCGGATCTTCTACGTGGGGCGACGGCGGCAATGACCTCTGCCCCACCTCCTGCCTGGGGGGGGACGTTGGTGATGGCCCCAGGAGGGGGTTCACCCTGGAGGGACTGCTGAGCATAGCTGCAAGGCCCGGGGGGTCCTCCCCGCTGAAGGCCCGGGTGGTGCCCTGGGCAGCGGGGACCGAGGTGCTGGGGGCTGAGAGCCCACCATGGCTGCTTGCCGTCCACGACCCTGAAGGTCTGGACCGGCGGGCTGGGGCTCATGGAGTCCTTCTGCAGTGTTGCGGTCTCACATGCAGCGCTGGACTGTGACTTTGCTTCTATTATATTAATCATCATATATTTTTATGTGGTTTTACACAAGGGCATTAGGGTATGCTGTATAATTCAATGACTCAGGTGATCTTTGTTGTTTCTTCTTAAAATACTCACAAAACAAATAACAAGCGATCCATGCACTGTCTGTGACCATACAAGTCATTCAATACTAACATTTGTATGAAGTTTTAATGTTTTCTTCCCATTCATTTTCATTTGAAAAATAAAATGTGTGGAGTACATTTAGCCTACATTTTTTTGGTGTCAATGTTATCTTCTGTGCTGCCTGAGAGCCAGCTGAGACAGACATGTCAACACAAGGTGGCGCTCCGTACATGCGGCTCACCTTCACACCGACAGGTAGAGCATATGGAGGTCAAGAGGGAGGATGGTGGGTGAGGGGAGTGGGGCAGGGCTTACGGATGGACCGGGTGGTGGGCGAGGTGCCAGAGAACTGATACCGTGTGGACTTGTGTTTTCCTCACGGGTATCGGCAGTACCTACTACACATTATGTAAGGAACAACAACGAATACTGTGCACTGGTATGTTGGTGAATACAAATTTGCCCACCCTCTCCCCCGGGCAGCTGGGAATCGCTTAGATGCCAGCCTTGGTAAAAGGGAGGATATAGGGGCGGCAGAAGCTTAGGAGGTAAGAGCAACAGGAAGGTTGCTGGTTCGGTCCCTGGGCTCTGCCTAGCTACATGTCGAGGTGTCCCTGAGCAAGACACCACCTAACCCTAACTGCTCCTGACGTGTTGGTTGTTACCTTGCATGGTTAACACCGCCGTCGGTGTATGAATGGGTGAATGTGAGGCAATACTGTAAAGCACTTTGGATAAAAACGATATATAAAATGCAGTCCATTTACCATTTACCATATATCTCGTCATCTGGCCCCTCCACCAGGTGGAGGGCCTACTGCAGGTGGATGGTATAGCTAGAGTTTTGGCCAGGGGAGGGTGGCCTATGAGAAGTTTCTATGAGGTTGCTATGAGAGGTTTCTGAATGTACTGGCCTATGAGAGGTTTCTATGAGAGGTTGCTGGATGTACTGGCCTATGAGAGGTTTCTATGAGAGGTTGCTGGATGTACTGGCCTATGAGAGGTTTCTATGAGAGGTTGCTGGATGTACTGGCCTATGAGAGGTTGCTGGATGTACTGGCCTATGAGAGGTTTCTATGAGAGATTGCTGGATGTACTGGCCTATGAGAGGTTTCTAAGAGGTTGCTGGATGTACTGGCCTATGAGTGCTTGCTGGATGTACTGGCCTATGAGAGGTTGCTATGAGGTTGCTGGATGTACTGGCCTATGAGAGGTTGCTATGATAAATGTTGGGTTAGTGATCCTGCTTATAGCATGGTATTAGAGATATTTATTTGTATCATTATTATGACAAATGTAAACTATACTTGCATCAACTATAGCATCTCTGTTGGATTTCAAGAGTTGAGATGGGAGGGATTTCTATATATATACTGTAGATGCTGTTCTCCTTGTTGGGCATAGGGCTAGGAGGTGGAAATACAGCTTCCCAGAGCTTCTGTCCTTACTTTCCCCTCAGAATTGCCTTTAGTGGGCCTGTACTGCACACGCCATCTGAATGACGTTGTCAGCGTTGAGTTCAGAGTTCTCCTAACACGACAACCCCCCCCCCCCCCGGCGAGCTGCAGCTCCAGAATGGGTTCAGCTGCTGGGTTCCTGGGTTTAGGAAGAGGGCAGCACGTCCCTGACCACACCAGGGACGCTACGCTGTGACTTTGCTGGGCTGCACACGCTGTGGAAAGGTTACAAAGCTATACTTGCACAGCCACTGGGTAACTCTGACCTACATACAGCACATACAACTCACATACACACACATGCATTGTGACCACTCCAGGCTATGTGCTGTGTGCCAATTGAAAGGTTGTTAACCAAATAGAACACCTAGTTACAATTACAAATTCAACTTTGAAACCATTATTGACTTAAAACCTATTGGCCAACTAAATCCCTAATATCAACGGTATTCATTAAAGCATACATTAATTCCCTCTACGGTGAATGGGACAATACCATCACTTATGAATATTATAATACTGCGTAAACAAAAAAGAAAAGAAAGATTGTATCAATAAAAGAGGGTATCTTTTCAACAGCCTAAAATCCTAAAATTGTCTGAACAATATATATATAAAATGCTATTATGGCTAGTTATGATGAAGTTATATGAAGCACACATGCATGAGCAAAAAATTGCATGCATTTCTTTCAGGGAGTTTTGTTAACTTCTCTTACTGTTCTTTTCTCACCTGTTTTTTTTTTTAACTGCCACTTTTCTGCCTGAAAGGCCTGACTGCTTAAGCCCTTTGAGAGTGCAACTGTGTGTTAAGGGTTACACAAATAAAATGCACTTGACTGCTGCTTCTAGCTTGGCTTGCAGACGTGCTCACTGCTCAGCTTGTCAATGTTGACGTTGAGATTTTGCCTCCTCGTCACTTGATCAAATTGGAACTCGGCATTGGATATCAACACACATCCTCTATGAAAACCATGATGGAGATGGGCTTGCCTTTTCAAGGGTGTAGCAGTGCTAATGCCACTGTTAGCACTGTTCCTCCGCTCCAAGGACAAAGGCAGGTTTGTGGTGTTATGGCAAAGTTTGAAGAAATGGCATACACAGCAAATGGTACCGACTAGCATGCTAGTGCTCCCTGAGTGTGTAGGCAATGCACCACAGGTGTGCAGCCCCACCCACTGGGCCAGCTGAGGCTGATTAAGCCAGCCACCAAACCCACACTTCCACAGAGGACATTTATATCGTAAATGGTACCATTATTGCCTTAACCTGAGTCCTTCTTTGAACACCACAGGTGTATTTCCAAGGTGGCAATCTGAATCACTCAGAAGGGCTGTTCTCCGCCCAACATATCGTTGGAGGGTCTGCTCTCTTTACGGTCCCACACCCCCCGCCCTCCCCCACCCCACAGTGCAACCACACTGCCACTCCACGGTCTATATTTACACAGGTTGCTGGGAATGCTCTGCTGATTTTACTTTACTTTTGCATTCAAACCAATCTCAGTGGCCGTCTGTGCCTGGCACCGCAAGTAATCATACGGTGGTGTTGACACTAGTAAAGCTGACGGCAGGGGGCCACAACATCCCTCATCGCTACACCCCGTCCTGCGCAGCCGGAGACATAGCTGGGCTATTCTTGTCCACTTAAAGCCAATAATGAAATGTACGCGCTGAGCGGAGCGGACGATTAATCAGAGCAGATGTGTCTCTAGGTGAGCACCACCTCCAGTCCCTCTGGAGCTTGCTGGTGCTCGGTGCCACCGTCTGCCAGGCGGGAAAAGCGAAACCCGAAAGACGTCGGGAGGGAGCACTGAGCGGTAAAGACGAGGACCCAAATGCAGGCAGTGAAGTAGAGTCATTTAAAAAACATGCTGGTTCAGGCTGCAGGAACAGGCAACAGGTACTCACACATACGTAAACCGACAACCAGAAAATGAACACAAGACAGGGGCAGGTATAAATAGGGAGACTAACGAGGGAAGTGAAAACAGCTGAGACAAAATGGCCGACAGACTAAAACCATTTGAGAAAACAATGAATGAACAGAAACAATAAAACACTGGAACATGCAACTACAAACCAAAACAATAAACGGATCAACTAAGATAATAACGAAACAAATACAAATCAAACACACGGGGAACACACCAGGAAGGAGAGAAACTATGACAAGTGGGGGCAGAGACAGAACACCACAAAGACACGTGATAAATACTAAAGTCCAGCAGGGGGTGCAAAAAACTTAAATGACACTTGAGGGGGACAGAGGCAGACTATGACAAGGACAGGAGTGTGGCGTCAACGCTTTATCAGCAGGTACCACTGAAGGCTGTGTCCCAAACGGGTCAAATAATGAATACATTCAGAGGCATCAAGTCCCGTCTCAATCGCATAGTTAAATGCTGCCCGCTGACGTGCCTCCTCCTCCTCTGAGGCAGGTTTTGAAGACAGCATACGTATGCTGTTCAAGATATCCCACAATTCTATGCGCCCGCTCCACTGCTCCGGCGAGAACAAAAACAGCCCGAGTTTGTCTACAAATCTAAAGCTGTGTCCCAAACGGAAGGACCTGCCTGTCGCCTTGCTGTCTATCATGACGTATGTGACGCATTGCTGCCTCGAAGTCTGTCTTAATGCAGACTCCTTGACAGGCAAATTCATACAAAAACACTGGCTTCCAAAAGGATACTGCCTCATCTTATGTCTGTATCGGCCAATAAGAGGTCATGCATGCATCAAGTCATCACCCATTGTATGACACTCCAGCATTTGCCTTTGATCTCCTCAATTTGCACGATGGAAAATAATTAGCTCGCGCCAGAAACCTGGCTGTGGATGGAATTCACTTTGGAATGCTATTGTTTCATGATTGTGTCCTATAAAATAATTGTCTTTGAGGCTTGGTTTGTTTGTATTTCGACTGTTGTTAATGTTGTTTGTCCTTGCACCGCCTTATTTGATGTGACCTTTTATCCAAATTGTGGTATTTGAATCAGTCAGAATGCAAAACGGCTATGTTTCCCATTTGGAATTTAAGTATGGGTGTGAAGTCATCCCAGGAAGGGAAAGCTAATGTTAATGTAGCATTGATTTGAATACACTATATTAGCTTAACACGTGTACGTTGTTGTATTGCAATTGCACAGGATATGACTTTTTAAATGTTGTTTTAATCTGTAATACGATAATTGATAATTGATATTTGATCTACTATATTGTTTGTATTGCAATGGTGTTGTGAGTGCTTGGTGCCCTCAGTGTTCTCTTCAGCTTCTTCTGGGCTGGCGTGACATCCTCTCATGCAATCTAAGCCCTCTTCTTCCTGTTGAGGACCTTCATGTCCTTACTAATACAGAGCTTGTTATGAGTCTGTTATGCAACAAAGGTCAGGAGCTGCTGCGATGGGCTCGCAGCGGTGCGCCAGAAAAATGTCCACCTAGTATGTTTATGCTTTGTTTTTATACCAACTGTCTGAAGGTTCATTTGTCTGGAGCCGGCTAAAGTAGTGAAAGGTCCACTCTGCCTCCCGTGTTTTGATTAAGGTGAAAGTCTATCCCACACGCACAGCGCCGAATCATTTTGCTTCTAGTCTTCAAGAATGATCACATTTGCATGGATGTAAATATATGACCTTGAAGCAGAGTTTGGTGTGACTTTATGCCTTCTTGTGCAGGCTGAGCTAGTTATTAGCCTAATACATTTAATGCCAATAGATAATCTCAGGAGTTGCATGAGAGGATGTCACGCCAGCCCAGAAGAAGCTGAAGAGAACACTGAGGGCACCAAGCACTCACAACACCATTGCAATACAAACAATATAGTAGATCAAATATCAATTATCAATTATCGTATTACAGATTAAAACAACATTTTAAAAAGTCATATCCTGTGCAATTGCAATACAACAGCGGACACGTGTTAATCTAATACAGTGTATTCAAATCAATGCTACATTAACATTAGCATTCCCTTCCTGGGATGACTTCACACCCATACTTAAATTCCAAATGGGAAACATAGCCGGCTCACAGGCTCACGGGTTTGACAAGCCGTCACACACACACACTTATAGAGCGCATGCTAGCAGTTACAACCTGTTCTGAACACATTCAAGTACAAACCGCAACGAACCGGTTCATTCAAGCTTTGTACATCTTCATAAAAAGTGGCGGCTCCTGAAGAAAATCTCAGGGGGGGCAATTTTTCTGATAATGATTAAGGTGACCCATTCAATAGGTGCATTAAGCAAGACTATCAATTTGTTGTTAGATGATTAACTCATACAGAGTCCTTCTTATGTCCACTAGATGGCAACTCCATAAACAAAAATGGTGTAGCTCCACAATTAATTATTTACATGAATCTGATGTTGTATGATGTAAAATAGCGAAACAGGACACAAGATATGTCCAGCAACCACATAAAGACAGGGGCAGCATATTAAGTCAAGTATTTAAACCTGTTTAATTATTAAATTTGGTCTTGGAGGTCCTGATTGTTTTAAAGCCAATTTGTCTGAATTGGATCGTCGACGAAAAGGAACTTCTTTCAGAGACACAACGGAATTGCACACACTAGTAGCCATCTTGAAAGTAGCAAGTGACTTGATGGAAGATATCCCCTCCCTCTCTTTGCTCACGTTACGTATGACGCAAGCGTGTGTAGGGCGGAGTCCCAAAAATCCTCATTCAAAATGCATTGGCGGCTCATTTTCCGGAAAAAAAAACTTTTTAACATGAGAGTCAATGGGAGAATGCTTGGGCGATTTTCCACTTCAATGAAATCGCCCAGAGAGGCGGGGACCATTTGAAACACGACTTGAATCTGACGATTCTGATTGGACAATGACAGATAATGTGTCTAGAACACTGATAACTACTTTTGCTGTGATAGAATTGGTTAGAAAAAAAATCCTCTTTCTCCCAGTTGGTAGTGCGTCGCCCAAATCGCCCTACCATACACCGTCCGCGTAATGTATATATATATATATATATATGAATACAAATGCAAACACAATGACAGAGAAAATACTGTAGAGAAATGCTATGCCTGTGTTTTAAAGTTACGTAATGCGGAGGATATGCGCATATGTCTGTGTTTCGACAAATACATTAAGATTTGGAAAATAATAATGCCTAACATGCTTTGTCGTCTACAGAGGCTTAGTTTGAATGTCAAACATCACATAATTGAACATGTATTTTGCTTCATGGTTTGTTGTATGTCAGAAAGAGTTATTCTAGTTGAACATTGTAATTTGATCTGAGCAATATGGAGTTTCATTAAGTCAAGGTGCTTTTTTCTTGACAAGTGTGTGTTTCCATTGATGTGCAGAACCACCTGATACTGGGTTGTGTAAAGAACATGACAGCATCCACTTTGTGACAGCAGTATGTAACCAGTGTTATCAGTATACACTAGCCACACCACTCTACTTGAAATGCATTATGGATAATTATTAAGAGTAACAGTACAGTCTATTAAGATGAGATGGGTTGAACATCATTTGAGCACAAGCAAAAACTGTCTGACTTCTTTTAATATGTAAATGTTCTTAAATGCATATTACAATAATACAAATAGAATGGCTACATACAATTAGGTATTTATTTGATATTGATATATATAAAATGTGTAACGTCCTAATCTATTTTCATTATTGCTAATATTCAAATTATCATTTTACATTTTACATTTACATTTAGGGCATTTGTCAGACGCTTTTATCCAAAGCGACTTACAAAGAGTACATTTGTTGAAGAGACAGCAATATATCACTGTGGTACATAAAGATAAGAATAGAGCAGGTTTCAAGCATTCATAGTTAAGGTAATAGAACGAGTTTCATAATTGCTAAGTTGCCTGCATAAGTAGCTGGGGTAAGAGCAGACATGCAACCAACATCTAAGAATATACAATATGCCAAGTATATTATATGTATTATAAGCATATTATGTGTTATTTTATATACAGCATATTATACATTCTTTTTTTATAAATTAAATGATCTATGATAGATGATAAAAGATCTATGAGTATAAAACACAGATACTGGCCTCAAGGAGTAGGAGAGGTTCCTCCTCTCAACACCAGCTCAACTTTCTAGCTAGCTTGCCTTTCTCTGTCCCCACAGTCCCACACTCCATCTCTCACGGACGATGCTCTGACCATAAACATATTCTTCTTCAGTGTGTTATACATTAGTAATACAAATAGAATGGCTAGATACCACAACTATACATTATATGATCTGTATTTACTTTATATTTATAGATGTCATTTTCTATTTGATTATGTATCTCATAGTTTTTCTCTGAGGAAGTATAAGATTTTAAAATATCCCTAAATTGTATGAGGATACAGTTTTAATTGACATTTTCATGAATGGTGGGTGACATCATATGTGACCATTTAAAACACAGGTGCTGGCCTTTGGAAGCATAAGAAGTTCCTCCTCTCACCACAGCTTCTAGCTTGCGTGTCATTCACAGACAGAGTCCCACAGTTCATGCCACTGGCTGGACACACAGGCATGGAGACACCATCATATGCTTCACCATCCATCCACAGCCACCGGCCAGCCAGCCAACGTAGACCAATCCACACCTCCTCTGTCTGGGCCTCACGGACGAATCTCTTAGTATAAGTGAATTCTTCTTCAGTGCGCAAAATAAGGAGATCAAACATTGGATTTTGTTCAAATTTCCGGGTATTGTCCATTTGCAGAGCCCTGCAGTGGTCGATAGCTTCCTCCCATGTTTTGTTTTCCTTCACTAAAATCCGGTTATTTTTCTGACAAATAAACGGATGGGAAGATGAACAATCATCAAACTTATCTGTCAGTTGAACAACAGCACATGTGTTGGGTGAATAATTATCTTCATTCTCATCCCAATGATGACCAATCCAGCATGGTTTGTTTGTCTCATCATCACACAATTCAGATGCAGCTCCGTCATATCTGCTCCTCGGGACAGCTAAACCCATATTGAATACAGTGTTGACGGACCTGCAGGTTTGCAGGGCTTGGTCCCAGGTCTTTTCTTCATTGTTGTACCAATATCTTCTCTTTAGTGTAGAGGCCTCCACATGAGATGATTGTCTGATGGAAAGTGTGACAAAGAGGAGAATCAGGTACTTGGTAAATCTTTTCTTCATGATTCAAAGGCGGTGGTTGATCTCCTCATCTGATAAAGGCTGCTTGTTCTGGCAAGGTAAACCAAATGAGTTATTTGTCATTCCCTCCTACCTTTAAATAGTCAGAGAGAAAGAGGTAATTTTACTACAGGCGAAATCCATTTCCTCCGAGGTTGTATTTTTCCATGATTTTCATTACCATAAACAATACTACTGACGACAATTCCATCGTTTAGGAAAAGCTCTCAATCTCTCAAATGTGCTTCAACTTAACATATTTCCATTCATGTAAATTGTATTGCTGTTTGTCTGACCCGAATTAGACTCTGGAGCTCTGTTCAAATCATCGTTTTTGCTTAGGAAGTTTCCTTATTGAGTGAATGACCGAAGTACCTCAGTGGCTGTTCGAAGGTCTGTTCATAAGGTCTGAATTCTCCCAACGCAAAGGAAAGGTGCTTCAATGCTTCCTTTCAAACCTAATTTAGCATAGGATACGCTGGACCTTCCTTTACGAAAGGAAAGGAGATACCTAGCTAGCAGGCAACATCCCCGCAACATTGGCTCATGTTACCTACAAGTTTGAATAATGTTTTAAGGAAAACTGTTGGATCTAATGTTCAAAGAACGTTTTGTATATGGTTAAATATTAATAAAGATTCAAGATTCAAGATTTCTTTATTGCCATGTGTAACAAGTACAATGGAATGCTTACTCCCCATTCACAATTGTAGTATTCTTCTAAACAGAAATTCTAAAACAATTCTAAACAATTAGTGAAGATAAGTACCTAATCAGCACAGTAACAAGTGACAAGTAAGAGTAGCAATACTATGGGGTGGTGCAAAAATGTAGTAAAGTGCCCACGTGCACTACTGTATTTTTTTCTAATACCATAAAAAATAGTAGCAGCAACATGTAATGATAAAGTATAATGATAAATGACAAGTGACCAGTACAGTACAGTACAGTGAGAGTGCCTGCATGCTATGTAGCCGAGATCTTGGTGCAATTGTAAGTCCAATAATTGAGCGATTGACAGTTCAGTAAGTGCACTGCCTGTGGGTAGAAACTGTTGTTGAATCTGCACGTCCTGGTTCAAATGCTGTGGAACTGGCTGGAACTGGCGACCGGACCGCAGGAGGGAGAACAGTTGGTGCCCAGGGTGATTGTGGTCCTGTATGACGGAGCCTTTTTCCGACACCTGGTCCAAAATATCTCATCGATGGATGGAAGTGCACACCCAATGATCTTTTCCGCCATCCTAAGGACCCTCTGGATGGCTTTCCTGTCCTGTGCAGTGGTATTGCCATACCACACAGTGACACCACCCGTCAGAACGCTCTCTATGGTGCCACAGTACAAGTTCACAAGCCATCGTGTGCTTATGCCGCATTTTGAGAGGCAGATAGAGGGGTAGGGAGAGATGAGGGATGGGGGGGGGGAGAGGAGAGGAAAGATGTGGAGAGAGATGAGGGGAGGAGATGGAGGACATCAATTATCGAGAGGAGGGCACGAGGGAAAGGAGAGGATAGGTTAGAGAGAAAGAGATATGTGGAGGTACAACGTGGAGAGATGAGAGGAGAGGCGTGAAGAGGAAAGAAAAGGTAGTGAGGTTCCGTGGCTATGGGGGTTCACACTGAAGTCCACGATGAAAGCCTCCTTGGTCTTATGCGCTGAGATTGACGCACAGATGAGCAAGGAGGCGTTGTATGTCCATTGCGACCCATGAAACGCAGGTCAGCTAGGGCATTACCTCACATACTGGAATTAAAAAAAAACGCATATAATTACGTGGCACGCTCACTGTATCTGTCTGTTGTTGCTTATCACAGGCCGAGAGACTGGGGTGTGTTGGCCCATGGACCACAAAACAGTCGAATATGAGAAATTTGAACATCCGGGAATGGCTGCCCAAAGGTGTAGTGCGAAGAGCATGAAAGTCAATAGGCTTGGTTCTTTGAATACGCAGAGTAACAGCCCTGGGGCTGAAAAGGTCAACGCTGTTAGCATAGTCGGGCGCTCCATATGGTACCTATTGAGTGACGGTGGCAAGAGTAAAAGATGACAAGTGTTACTAATACGAGAGTTACGTGAGTGTACACATCGTTTCAGGCCCCTGCACATGTCATAGAAATTGACTATTATATCCACACAACACAGACACAAGATTGTGGGGCTGCCCAAACGAACGGGTCCTCAGTTTTCAAGGACACAGAGATCAATTTATGGTAGGGTGTATAGCGATGGATTTGGTCATGTAGCTCAATTCTACAACGTCCTGACGCTAGGGGCTGTCGCAGGGCGAGAAGACCATAACGTTTTTAACTGACGTGCTGTAGTCAATAAACAACAGTCTGACGTAGGTGTCAGGCAAGACATAACGTTTTAACTACAACATTCAGAGGATGTTGTCAGGGCCACAGATTATGTTACATGATAACAGTGGAAGAACATTCTCGAAGCAACATTCAGAAAATGTTTTCAGGATGTTATTGAAAAAGCGTCTGCCAAATGCCCTAAATGTAAATGTAAATGTATTGAGGCCTGAGATAACAGAACATTCGTTATAAAATGTTCCTATAATGTGATATGTTTTGCCTGCAACATTCTAAGGATGTTTTGGGGATGTTACTGAGGTAACAGATTATAAAATTATTTGGCTTCCCCAAAGAATTGCCACCTTATCACAGTGGGGGGATTTGTGTGCCCCGGTGACCCTGGGAGCTGTCGTTGTTCTTTTCACAATCCGACAATATCCTCAGTCTGGGTCAGCAGTTATCCTCCCCGACTGAGCACAGCCTGAGCCAAGCCCTGCTTTCCTTTCCTGAGTCACCGAACGGTTTGCCAGAACTTCCTTGAGGCCAACCGAAAGTCCTTCTCCATGGCCTCCCCGAACTCCCCCACACAACGGAGCGGGCGATAAAACGATGTATCGCGATAGACACGTAATCAATATCGATAGAAAATGCGTTCGATAGAACGTTTTCGATATTTTTTTTTCCTCGTTGGGAGAAAGCGGAGCCCTAGCTCCGCTTTGAACCAGAGGTTGCGAAGCAAGGTTGGTTTGCCATGAACAAAGGCACTCGTCCTCCGGTACCCTGGCAAACGTATGGAGTGACACGCTAACAGCCATTCATGTACCAAGTATCAGTTTCGTTGGCCGGGTCTCGTTGGCTCCGTGTTCGTGGTTGTTTCTTGAATAACAGAAACAGCGCGGAGTGAGAAGTGAAAGATAAGCGCCGCAACAAGCGAGGAAAATTGTCGACAAAAATGGAAAGATCAGCTCACCAGTATGACAGCTTTTTGGATTTTATAAGTCAGACCGTAGTCAGACCAATGTTGTCTGCAAATTATGACCGTCGTCCACCAAGACTGGTAATACAACCAACTTGTTTTACCACCTTAGCCGCTCTCACCCTTTGGAGCACAAACCACAGCCTTTACACATGTTTTTGGTAACACTTTATTTTTGTTCAGCACTTTAATTATTGATAATGTTAAGTTTTCATTGTGATTTTAATTTTCGTTCATGTTTATTTTATTTATTTGAGTGTTTTCCATGGTTGTGTTGACATTCCTTTTCCCTGTCTGCCTACAATCAGGAAGGTTAAGTTTAAAATAAAATGTTTAAATTCAGTAATTTTTCTCCTGGTCCTTATTTTAAATAGGTCATACAAATTATCGATAATTATCGATATCGACCGATATGAAACACTTATATCGTGATACAGTTTTCAGCCAATCGAAAGTCCTGCTCCATGGCCTCCCCAAACTCCTCCCACACCCGGGTTTTTGCTTCAGCAACCGCTGAAGCTGCGGTCCTTTTGGCCTCCCGGTACCTGTCTGCTGTTTCAGGAGACCCCTGGGCCAACCAGGCCCGAAAGGCCTCCTTCTTCAGCCTGACGGCTTCCTTCACCGCTGGTGTCCACCAACGGGTTCTTGGGTTGCCGCCACGACAGGCACCGACAGCCTTTTGACCACAGCTACGAGCTGCCCCCTCTACAATGGAGGCTTTGAACATTGCCCACTCGGATTCCATGTCCCAAACCTCCCCTGGGATGCATGAGAAGTTCTTTCGCAGCCTCCCGCACCATCTGATCCAACTCACCACCAGGTGGTGATCAGTTGACAGCTCTGCTCCTCTCTTCACCCGAGTGTCCAAAACATGCGGCCGCAGATCTGCTGATACGATTACAAAGTCGATCAGCGACCTTTGGCCTAAGGTGGTCCGGTACCAGGTACACTTATGAACCACCCTATGCTCGAACATGGTGTTTGTTATGGCCAGTCCATGACTAGCACAGAAGTCCAACAACAAAGCACCACTCTGGTTCAGATCAGGCAGGCCATTCATCCCAATCGCCCCCCTCCAGGTTTCTCCAATGTTGCCCACGTGCACGTTGAATCCCTCAGTAGAACTATGGAGTCCCCGGATGCACGCAAACAAAGGAGATCAAACAAGGTGGTTATGTAAAATGCCTTCCACTTGTCCAATTGAAGATTCCTTCACTAAAACCACATAAGTAATTGTATCCCATATGACAGCTCCAGCTTATTGCTTCCAGGTAACAACAACAACAACATTGCATTGACTTTGCAAAGATTTGCTGCAGGTTGCGTCTTGGCTTCAGTCCTTGTGATCGCTAAATCGAAACGATCCAAAACATTTGCAGACCAGACGTCACAAATTTAAATGTATGAGAGAACCTTCTCATTAACAGAGAGGCCTCTGTTTTCATGTTTCTTGTCCAGATTCATGATCGGTGATCTGACCGACTCTTCTCTTGTCTTTGGGACTAGGTTGCTTGCTCAGACAAAACAAATAAGGATAATGGTTCTTCACCACTATCTTTAAATAGTCAGAGAGAGAGAGGGAGAGATTACATTGGCAGATCCCCTTATACCCCTGAGTACCTAATCAGCACAGTAACAAGTGACAAGTAAGAGTAGCAATACTATGGCAGGTGGTGCAAAAATGTAGTAAAGTGCCCACGTGCACTACTGTATTTTTTTCTAATACCATAAAAAATAGTAGCAGCAACATGTAATGATAAAGTATAATGATAAATGACAAGTGACCAGTACAGTACAGTACAGTGAGAGTGCCTGCATGCTATGTAGCCGAGATCTTGGTGCAATTGTAAGTCCAATAATTGAGCGATTGACAGTTCAGTAAGTGCACTGCCTGTGGGTAGAAACTGTTGTTGAATCTGCACGTCCTGGTTCAAATGCTGAACTGGCTGGAACTGGCGACCGGACCGCAGGAGGGAGAACAGTTGGTGCCCAGGGTGATTGTGGTCCTGTATGACGGAGCCTTTTTCCGACACCTGGTCCAAAATATCTCATCGATGGATGGAAGTGCACACCCAATGATCTTTTCCGCCATCCTAACGACCCTCTGGATGGCTTTCCTGTTCCTGTGCAGTGGTATTCCCATACCACACAGTGACACCACCCACAGAACCGTCTCTATGGTGCCACGGTAAAGTTCACAAGCCATCGTGTGCTTATGGCTATTCGAGAGAGCAGAATAGAGGGGTGTGGAGAGATGAGAGATGAGGGGGGGGAGAGGAGAGGAAAGATGTGGAGAGAGATGAGGGGAGGAGATGGAGGACATCAATTATCGAGAGGAGGGCACGAGGGAAAGGAGAGGATAGGTTAGAGAGAAAGAGATATGTGGAGGTACAACGTGGAGAGATGAGAGGAGAGGCGTGAAGAGGAAAGAAGGTAGTGAGGTTCCGTGGCTATGGGGGTTCACACTGAAGTCCACGATGAAAGCCTCCTTGGTCTTATGCGCTGAGATTGACGCACAGATGAGCAAGGAGGCGTTGTATGTCCATTGCGACCCATGAAACGCAGGTCAGCTAGGGCATTACCTCACATACTGGAATTAAAAAAAAACGCATATAATTACGTGGCACGCTCACTGTATCTGTCTGTTGTTGCTTATCACAGGCCGAGAGACTGGGGTGTGTTGGCCCATGGACCACAAAACAGTCGAATATGAGAAATTTGAACATCCGGGAATGGCTGCCCAAAGGTGTAGTGCGAAGAGCATGAAAGTCAATAGGCTTGGTTCTTTGAATACGCAGAGTAACAGCCCTGGGGCTGAAAAGGTCAACGCTGTTAGCATAGTCGGGCGCTCCATATGGTACCTATTGAGTGACGGTGGCAAGAGTAAAAGATGACAAGTGTTACTAATACGAGAGTTACGTGAGTGTACACATCGTTTCAGGCCCCTGCACATGTCATAGAAATTGACTATTATATCCACACAACACAGACACAAGATTGTGGGGCTGCCCAAACGAACGGGTCCTCAGTTTTCAAGGACACAGAGATCAATTTATGGTAGGGTGTATAGCGATGGATTTGGTCATGTAGCTCAATTCTACAACGTCCTGACGCTAGGGGCTGTCGCAGGGCGAGAAGACCATAACGTTTTTAACTGACGAACTGTAGTCAATAAACAACAGTCTGACGTAGGTGTCAGGCAAGACATAACGTTTTAACTACAACATTCAGAGGATGTTGTCAGGGCCACAGATTATGTTACATGATAACAGTGGAAGAACATTCTCGAAGCAACATTCAGAAAATGTTTTCAGGATGTTATTGAAAAAGCGTCTGCCAAATGCCCTAAATGTAAATGTAAATGTATTGAGGCCTGAGATAACAGAACATTCGTTATAAAATGTTCCTATAATGTGATATGTTTTGCCTGCAACATTCTAAGGATGTTTTGGGGATGTTACTGAGGTAACAGATTATAAAATTATTTGGCTTCCCCAAAGAATTGCCACCTTATCACAGTGGGGGGATTTGTGTGCCCCGGTGACCCTGGGAGCTGTGTTTTCAATTGACATTTTCATGAATGGTGGGTGACATCATATGTGACCATTTAAAACACAGGTGCTGGCCTTTGGAAGCATAAGAAGTTCCTCCTCTCACCACAGCTTCTAGCTTGCGTGTCATTCACAGACAGAGTCCCACAGTTCATGCCACTGGCTGGACACACAGGCATGGAGACACCATCATATGCTTCACCATCCATCCACAGCCACCGGCCAGCCAGCCAACGTAGACCAATCCACACCTCCTCTGTCTGGGCCTCACGGACGAATCTCTTAGTATAAGTGAATTCTTCTTCAGTGCGCAAAATAAGGAGATCAAACATTGGATTTTGTTCAAATTTCCGGGTATTGTCCATTTGCAGAGCCCTGCAGTGGTCGATAGCTTCCTCCCATGTTTTGTTTTCCTTCACTAAAATCCGGTTATTTTTCTGACAAATAAACGGATGGGAAGATGAACAATCATCAAACTTATCTGTCAGTTGAACAACAGCACATGTGTTGGGTGAATAATTATCTTCATTCTCATCCCAATGATGATCAATCCAGCATGGTTTGTTTGTCTCATCATCACACAATTCAGATGCAACTCCGTCATATCTGCTCCTCGGGACAGCTAAACCCATATTGAATACAGTGTTGACGGACCTGCAGGTTTGCAGGGCTTGGTCCCAGGTCTTTTCTTCATTGTTGTACCAATATCTTCTCTTTAGTGTAGAGGCCTCCACATGAGATGATTGTCTGATGGAAAGTGTGACAAAGAGGAGAATCAGGTACTTGGTAAATCTTTTCTTCATGATTCAAAGGCGGTGGTTGATCTCCTCATCTGATAAAGGCTGCTTGTTCTGGCAAGGTAAACCAAATGAGTTATTTGTCATTCCCTCCTACCTTTAAATAGTCTGAGAGAAAGAGGTAATTTTACTACAGGCGAAATCCATTTCCTCCGAGGTTGTATTTTTCCATGATTTTCATTACCATAAACAATACTACTGACGACAATTCCATCGTTTAGGAAAAGCTCTCAATCTCTCAAATGTGCTTCAACTTAACATATTTCCATTCATGTAAATTGTATTGCTGTTTGTCTGACCCGAATTAGACTCTGGAGCTCTGTTCAAATCATCGTTTTTGCTTAGGAAGTTTCCTTATTGAGTGAATGACCCAGAAGTACCTCAGTGGCTGTTCGAAGGTCTGTTCATAAGGTCTGAATTCTCCCAACGCAAAGGAAAGGTGCTTCAATGCTTCCTTTCAAACCTAATTTAGCATAGGATACGCTGGACCTTCCTTTACGAAAGGAAAGGAGATACCTAGCTAGCAGGCAACATCCCCGCAACATTGGCTCATGTTACCTACAAGTTTGAATAATGTTTTAAGGAAAACTGTTGGATCTATTGTTCAAAGAACGTTTTGTATATGGTTAAATATTAATAAAGATTCAAGATTCAAGATTTCTTTATTGCCATGTGTAACAAGTACAATGGAATGCTTACTCCCCATTCACAATTGTAGTATTCTTCTAAACAGAAATTCTAAAACAATTTTAAACCATTCATGAAAATGTCAATGAAAACTGTATCCTCATACAATTTAGGGATATTTTAAAATCTTATACTTCCTCAGAGAAAAACTATGAGATACATAATCAAATAGAAAATGACATCTATAAATATAAAGTAAATACAGATCATATAATGTATAGTTGTGGTATCTAGCCATTCTATTTGTATTACTAATGTATAACACACTGAAGAAGAATATGTTTATGGTCAGAGTATCATTATGGGCACGGTGGCGCAGTGCTCGCACTGCTGCCTCACAGCAAGGGACGCTGGGGCGTTATTGACTCTGGGGTGCCCAGGTGGGTTATCCAAATAGTGATATTTGAATCAGTCAGAATGTAAAACAAAGATGTGTGTTGTTTTGCATTTATTTTGCATTTAGTAGAATCAGTGTGTACGTGTGTGTGTGTGTGTTATTCTCAAGTTGAAATTCATGAAGATTATTATATTAATAGGCATATCCATTGAAAAGTATAGAACTAATCCTAGTTTAAGTGAGTTTGGACACAGAAAAATAAATATTCAAGTTCCCATTGCGATGGGGATCATGTGATCAAAAGACTCTCAGATCTCATACCTTAGAGGGACAGAGGGGATTAAAAATATAAAAATTGTGCTTAGCATTGTGTAGCATCTTGTATGTTATTGTATGTTTGTATGTCCCGCCACTTGAAATAGTACTTAGCATTGTGTAGCATCTTATCCTAGCTATCTTGCTGTTTACCAACAAGGGGTCAACCTTGCGATTATGAATGCTTCAAACTTTCAAACTGTTCAAATCTTACTGTGCTGTCAGGGATATATTGTTGTTTCACTCTTTCGACAAATGTACTTATTGTACATTGCTTTGGACAAAACCATCTGCCAAATGTCCTAAATGTAAATGTATTTTAAAGCAAAACATGCATTGGTCAATAGTACTTGTTCCTCTTTTTCTTCCTTCACAATAACAATGATAATTTACATAAATAGCAGTGAACATATGAAACTAAAGTTGTAAATACTGTTACATGTTCATTAAAATGTTAAACAAATGCTGTACAAAAATAGGTCCCCAAGGTGGAATGAGGGGATGGTCCTTACTCATTCATTGGTCAATGATACTTTTTCTGGCTCCTCTTCTTCCTTCTTCTTGACTTTTGCATGATGGAATTGATATTAAAACAATGAACATTTACACATGAATGGAATCTAAATTTAAACAATGGTTGCTTTATGTCAAGTGGAATGTTAGGCAAATAAAAATTCAAATCTCTCTCTCTCTCCCTATATAAATATAGGACTAAATGGTGAGGAACACATTTGGATTATCTTGTCAGGACAAGCAGCCTTTCTCAGAGGGATCAGACGACTCCACCTTTGAATCTAGAGAGGATTCATGAAGAAAAGATTTACCAACGAGCTGATTCTGTTCTCCATCCTCACAGTTTCCATCAGCCAGCCGCCTCATGTGGAGGCCTCTCTGCTACTGATACATTTACATTACAAAGCTGGACCAATCACCTGGGAGGAAGCCTGGAAACATTGCAGATCTATGAATGCTACATACCATTTAGATTTAGCCATCATTAGAAATCCAGCTGAATTCCAACCAATGTTTTTTCATTGTAGTTTACAAGGAAGATTACGAGAATCTAATCAGTGGAATTCCCGGAATAAATGCTGGATTGGTCTTCATAAGAATGACTTGAATGTGTGGAAGTGGACGGATGGGGAAGCAGATGATGGTGTCTCCATGCCTGTGTGCCCAGCCAGTGGGACTCTGTCTGCGACAGGCAAGCAAGCAAGCAACTGTTTTGAGAGGAGGAACTTCTTCTGCTTCCAAATACCAGCACCTTAATGATTCCCATCATTCACGAAAATGAAAACTATATCCGAATACATTTGGAGGATATTTAAAAATGTTACTCTTTCTCACAGATAAGATGTTAAAAGATGTTATCTTTTAGATAAAGATAAATGTGATGCTTATTCTGCTCAGAAAGAGCAGGTCCTCCTTGTGGGGGGGGGGGGGGTTCTGTTAGATTGTGCAGGTTCATTTCCCTACCAGGTCTCTATTTGGGTGCACTCTCTACTCGGGGCTCTCTAGGGAGGAGACATGGATGCATACATGCATTAAAATGCTCGCTCTGCTCTTCAACTCGTAAGCCCAACCGACTAGTCCGGAACCCTCTTGGTCCTCGTCCGAGTCCGGCTCCTTTAGTCTTGGTCCTGCATCCGTGATCCTGGCCGGTCGCCTCCGCTCGGTTATGTGTTTTTCTTGTGACAAATTCCCGGTTATTAGACTAGAGAAGCTAAGTCTGAGGGCGAAGCACCCCGTTTCGGTCGACTCCCTGCGAACCACACAGTTTTCGTTTTGAGAGGATAAAGGGTGATCGATTCCCATTTAATTTCCAACATCGACGGACCACCACAAATGCCACAAAGACGCCTCACCACCGAGATCCAGACCCCAGGACGGTCAACCCGCCATCCCATCCAACTCAACATAGATCTTTGGGCAAGACTGACATCTCCAGATCGCTACACCCGCGATCCCCAGGCAAGGCAGACCAGAGGGCCTTCACGACACAACTCAGACGAACTCGGAGCAGTTCGTTGGAAAAAACGAGTCGCCTCTCGAATGCTACACACACAATCTCCAGCGAGGTAGATATCTGGGCAGAGTTAGGTAGACCCGTGTTGTATGATTGTATGCTTAAACTGTTTATTGATATTGTCGGACGATATTGTAAACCCTCCTTCCCTTATGTTTTGATCTAATGTGGATCCCCTTCCATTGTTAGATCTGTACATATCTCTCTTTTGGTTTAGCATTTTGGAGAGGAATGATAGGAGGGATACAGGTCGGTGGTGTCCAGGGTGGGTTTCTTGAGGAGTGGCTTGATTCTGGCGGTCTTGAACGCAGTCGGAAACAGGCCTGAATTGAGGGAGGTGTTAGTTAGGGTGGTGAGGAAGGGAAGTTAGGGTGGTGAGCTGTTGATATGGTAATTATTGATCATAGTTCCAATTTGATAGCTTAGTATATTTTTACTTACTTAGTATATTTTTACAGACTTAATTCACTGTCCGGTTATTGGTCTCTGATTTCAGAGTGGTGCCCCGTTATTATTCATTCAGATTAATATCTTTTTTATTTTAATAATGAATACTTTTCTTTGATCATTATTAATTATAAGCTAATAACCGACTGTAGGACCGACAAGAGAGAGTCGGGGAAGGTCAGATTTTTTTTGTTAAATGACATCATGTTCATATACTGGCATTTAAAGAGATTAAAGCATGTACAAATCCTACACATAGTCCCTTTAAGGTCTCTGATATATAGTATCAGTGTTGATAATTGTTTTGTTTAGAAATGTAGTATTGTAATTGCATTGGTCATTATTTTAAAATGTCGCTCTAACATCAGCAACTGAACCGGCATCTGTTGCCAGGGCGACAGGAAACATTCTTGTTTACTGGCCCGGGGAACTTTCAACACCAACAGCCATAAAAAATAGCCACAAAAAAAGAAATACTAAAGTAAAGTACAGATACCTGAAAACTCTACGATGTAGAGTAGCAAAGTATTTGTACTTGTTATTTCCCACAACACAGAACACAAGTGTAGCCTAGCAGAGATAAGCAGTGAGGGGATAGGAAATACACATCCCACTACATATCCACCTGTATATGAAGGCACTCTCGTCCCAGTTCATGATCATGTCACCAAAGACCCTTTTAAAATATAATACCTTTTTTTATTAGGGTGCCTTTGCAGGTGATTCTATACAGCCACTATTACTTCAACTTAACTTATTTTATTCAGAGGGGATGGAGGAGAGTGAGGATGAAATCGACAAGAGGAGGAAGAGAGGAGAGAGAGAAGAGGACGAGTGAACGGAGAGAAGAGAGAGAGAGAGGACGAGAAGAGAGGAGAGAGGAGAGAGAAGGAGAGAGAGAGAGATACGAGAGAACGAGAGAGAAGAGAAGAGCAGAGAGACGAGAGAGAGAGAGAGGAGAGGAGAGAGAGAGAGAGAGAGAGAGAGGGAGAGAGAGAGAGAGAGAGACGAGAGAGAGAGAGAGACGAGAGAGACGAGAGAGAGAGAGAGAGAGAGAGAAGAGAGAAGAGAGAGACAGAGACGAGAGAGAGATGTGAAGAGAGAGCAGAAGAGAGAGAGAAGACGAGAGAGAGAGAGAGAGAGAGAGAATGGAGAGAGAGAGAGAGAGAGAGAGAGAGAGAGAGAGAGAGAGAGAGAGAGAGAAGAGAGAGAGAGAGAGCAGGAGAGAGAGAGAAAAGGACCAAAAACCCTCACTGGAATTTTTGGACAGGCATTGTTTAAACCATCTTTACTTAACATGTAAACCAGATTCACAACTTTGGTTTTAATTTTTAAATTAGCTTTTGAAGAACTATTTGTGATCCTGTACGGCTATTGCCC
>PIJE02000623.1:151250-178750 GCA_002895965.2 Coryphaenoides rupestris
ATATATCACTGTGGTACATAAAGATAAGAATAGAGCTGTCTTCGAGCGTTCATATTTACGAGACGAATAGAACGAGCCTAGCAGAGATAAGCAGTGAGGGGATAGGAAATACACATCCCACTACATATCCACCTGTATATGAAGGCACTCTCGTCCCAGTTCATGATCATGTCACCAAAGACCCTTTTAAAATATAATACTTTTTTTAATTTTTATTATTGTTGGCCTATATGGGTGATTCTATGCAATAGCCGTACAGGATCACAAATATTCTTCAAAAGCTAATTTAATAAATTAAACCAAAGTTGTAAATACTGTTACATGTTAAGTAAAATGTTAAACAAATGCTGTCCAAAAATTCCATGAGGGTTTGGTCCTTATTCTCTCTCTCTCTCTAAATGTACTATAAACATATACATATACATGTATTGGTCAATGATACTTTTTCTGACTCCTCTTCTTCCTTCACCTTGACTTTTGCATGATGCCATTGATATTCAAACGATGCTAATTTACACATGAATATAATCTACAAGTAAACAATGTTTGCATGATCTTAAGTGTATTTTTTAAACAAATACAAATTCTAAAATCTCTCTATAACTATTTAAAGCTAGGACTGAATGGGGAGGAACACATTTGGATTATCTTGTCAGGACAAGCAGCCTTTATCAGAGAAGGGATCAGACGACTCCACCTTTGAATCTGGAGAAGAATCATGAAGAAAAGATTTACCAACGAGCTGATTCTGTTCTTCATCCTCACAGTTTCCATCAGCCAGCCGCCTCATGTGGAGGCCTCTCTGCTACTGAGACATTTACATTACAAAGCTGGACCAATCACCTGGGAGGAAGCCTGGAAACATTGCAGATCTATGAATGCTACATACCATTTTGATTTAGCCATCATTAGAAATCCAGCTGAATTGACACCAGTGTTTCATAAATGTAGTTTACAAGGACGATAAACGCGGTTAAAGACTCATCTATTCTCGTTTGCCTCTTAATTAGCCATCGCGAAGACATTCTGACCACACTTTGCCTTTTATTTGTTATTTGTTTTTATGTTTGATCATTACTGTGTTAATCTCTGTAAAGCACTTTGGTCAACGTTTGGTGATTTTAAATGTGCTCTATAAATAAACTGACTTGACTTGACTTGACAAAAGACAACAGTTAAAATGTTTCTTAAAAACAGCTAGACGCCCTCCTCGGCCAGACATTCTGGGGGTACTGAAAAAGGTACAGTTAGGGGGACAGTTCAGAGAGTGGGCTGAGCTTGCTGGGGCACAGTCAGGTCTCAGAGGGAGAGATGACTGAGTTCCTAATTGTTACCAAATTGCTTTCATTACTGCATGTGATGTTAGGTTGGTGATTTCTACGGCGAGGGTTTACTATTACAGGAACATTAGAGACGAGCATGCATTCATTTACAACGGGAATCGGACTCACCAGGCTATCGTTAATTACTGCTTTGATATTATGTTAGTGTGGGAATCACAGAATTGATTATTTAACCAAAAAAGATTATCTCTGAAGAGGAATAACATGAGGAATCATGTGGGGGGTACTACGGGAGTATGGGGTACCGGGGCCGTTGGTACGTGCCATTCGGTCCTTGTACGAACAAAGTGCGAGCTGCGTCCGTATTCTCGGCACAAAGTCAAGCACGTTCTCAGTGGGTGTTGGACTCCGCCAAGGTTGTCCCTTGTCACCGGTTCTGTTCGTGATCTTCATGGACAGAATCTCAAGGCGCAGCCGAGGTGAGGAGAGTGTCCGGTTTGGGGACCTCATAATTGCATCTCTGCTCTTTGCAGATGATGTGGTTCTGTTGGCTACATCAGACCGTGACCTCCAGCATGCACTGGGGCGGTTTGCAGCCGAGTGTGAAGCGGTCGGGATGAGAGTCAGCACCTCCAAGTCTGAGGCCATGGTTCTCTGCCGGAAAACGGTGGAGTGTTCCCTCCGGGTTGGGAGTGAGTTGCTGCCAAGCGAGAATAGGAGTCTTTAACCGCGTTTAAAAAATATCAATGGAGGGGGAAGATCTAATTGTTAGTGGCAAACAATTCCACAATATAGGGCCAACAACTGAGAATGCTCGGCCACTTTTAGTTTTTAACTGGGTGTGTGGAACGGACAGCAGTGATTCGGGAGGTGGAATAGGGGATGAGCAGTTCAGAGATGTAACCTGGAGCCAGCCCATGTAGTGCTTTAAAAACAAATACAATTTTAAAACCGATTCTGTACTTCACTGGTAACCAGTGAAGAGAGGCCAGTACAGGGGAGATAAGGTCTCTTTTCTTGGTACCTCTGAGGAGTCTTGCTGCTGCATTTTGAACCAGCTGCAGGCGAGATAGGGTTGACTGACTGACGAGGCGAGAGGAAATAAAAACATGAACTATAGTCTCCAAGTATTTAACAGACAGGAATGATTTTAGTTTCGCAAGTGATCTGAGGTGGAAGAAGCCAGTTCTGATGACGAGTTGATACAATTTATTTTTTATCAAATTTTAAAGCACAGTCAAAGATAACAACAAGATGCGTGGGACTTGAAGTTCAATGACAGAGGCCCAAGGCCACTGATTGTGGCTCCAGAGTTGTCTGTACGGCTGAAGATTAGGACCTCAGTTTTATTATGGTTTAGCTGAAGGAAGCTATTTTCCATTCATGATTTTACATCCTGAATGCAGTTCAGAAGGATGTTTATACTGCATGGATCACAATGTTTCAGCGAGAGGTACAGCTGGGTGTCGTCAGCTTAACAATGGTAGGAGATATATTTTCGGAAAATAGACCCCAAAGGAAGCATATAAAGGGAAAATAAAATAGGGCCTACTATAGAGCCTTGTGGTACTCCACAGGAGATGGGTGAAGAGGACACATTACCAATCCTAACAGTGGCTGATTAAGGCGGTCCAAGAGGATGGACTGATCGACCGAGTCGAAGGCGGCCAAGAGATTTTAATTGTAATTACAATAGTGTAATTACCTGAATCGCTCACCAGCTTCCGTGACAGACTCAAGACGTCGACAGCCATAAAAAATAGCCACAAAAAAAAAATACTAAAGTAAAGTACAGATACCTGAAAACTCTATGATGTAGAGTAGCAAAGTATTTGTACTTGTTATTTCCCACAACGCAGAACACAAGTGTAGCCTACATTTACATTTACATTTAGGGCATTTGGCAGACGCTTTTATCCAAAGCGACTTACAAAGATTACATTTGTTGAAGGAGAGGCAGCAATATATCACTGTGGTACATAAAGATAAGAATAGAGCTGTCTTCGAGCGTTCATATTTACGAGACGAATAGAACGAGCCTAGCAGAGATAAGCAGTGAGGGGATAGGAAATACACATCCCACTACATATCCACCTGTATATGAAGGCACTCTCGTCCCAGTTCATGATCATGTCACCAAAGACCCTTTTAAAATATAATACTTTTTTGAATTTTTATTATTGTTGGCCTATATGGGTGATTCTATACAATAGCCGTACAGGATCACAAATATTCTTCAAAAGCTAATTTAATAAATTAAACCAAAGTTGTGAATACTGTTACATGTTAAGTAAAATGTTAAACAAATGCTGTCCAAAAATTCCATGAGGGTTTGGTCCTTATTCTCTCTCTCTCTCTCTCTCTCTCTCTCTCTCTCCTCTCTCTCTCTCTAAATGTACTATAAACATATACATATACATGTATTGGTCAATGATACTTTTTCTGACTCCTCTTCTTCCTACACCTTGACTTTTGCATGATGCCATTGATATTCAAACGATGCTAATTTACACATGAATAGAATCTACAAGTAAACAATGTTTGCATGATGTTAAGTGTATTTTTTAAACAAATACAAATTCTAAAATCTCTCTATACCTATTTAAAGCCAGAACTGAATGGGGAGGAACACATTTGGATTATCTTGTCAGAACAAGCAGCTTTTATCAGAGAAGGGATCAGACGACTCCACCTTTGAATCTGGAGAAGAATCATGAAGAAAAGATTTACCAACGAGCTGATTCTGTTCTTCATCCTCACAGTTTCCATCAGCCAGCCGCCTCATGTGGAGGCCTCTCTGCTACTGAGACATTTACATTACAAAGCTGGACCAATCACCTGGGAGGAAGCCTGGAAACATTGCAGATCTATGAATGCTACATACCATTTTGATTTAGCCATCATTAGAAATCCAGCTGAATTGACACCAGTGTTTCATAAATGTAGTTTAGAAGGACGATTACCAGGACCTCATCAATGGAATTCTGCGAATAAATGCTGGATTGGTCTTCATAAGAATAACTTGAATGTGTGGAAGTGGGTTAACGACAGGACATACGACACGATGAAATGGGCATTTGCTGAACCTAACAACGAGGAGAAGTGTGTCTACATTTCTCGTAAGACATTGTTTAGTGATATTTGTTCATCACAGCGCAATGACTTTATTTGCCAGGAGGACAACCTTGTTTTAGTGAAGGAGAACAAAACATGGGAGGAAGCAATCAACTACTGCAGGACTCTTCCATTGAACCCCAATAATACATTTCTTGAAAATCCAGCTTTGGATCTCCTTCTTTTGCACACAGAAGAAGAATGTGCTTATGCTCAGAGCATCGTCCGTGAGGCCCAGACAGAGGAGGTGTGGATTGGTCTACGTTGGCTGGCTGGCCGGTGGCTGTGGACGGATGGTGAAGCGGATGATGGTGTCTCCATGCCTGTGTGCCCAGCCAGTGGGATGAACTGTGGGACTCTGTCTGCGACAGGCAAGCAAGCAAGCAACTGTTTTGAGAGGAGGAACTTCTTCTGCTTCCAAATACCAGCACCTTAATGATTCCCATCATTCACGAAAATGAAAACTATATCCCCATACTTTGAGGGATATTTTAAAATGTTTCTCTTCTTCACAGATAATATTTTAGATAAAGATACATGTTCAATGGATGTTATCTAGCACACACTTGCGTACACATTTGTTTTTGAGTATGAAAGGCAGGATGATGCTTGCTGGCAACCTTCAGGTCCGTACAGAGGTGGACTTGTGCAGTAATCTAGCCACTCTGGGCCGGCCATCTCATCCTTTATATTTTTTATTTATTCTTTAAAGTGGGTAAAAGTCACAGGGCAGTTCACACCATATTAGTGTACCCTTATCAATGTAGTTGTAATGTGTGTAGAACTGCACTGTATTTAGTTGTTGTAAGATATGACAAGTGACAGCACCCTGGTTAAAGGTACTATTATGTAAGAATTGTGAATTCCTTCTCATTACTGTCCCCTTTGGCTGGTGAGTGAACTGCAGCCTGCTGAAGTGAATAGAATAGAATAGAATAGAACAGAATAGAACTTTATTTATCCCGAAGGAAATTATTGTGCCAGGTTACATAGCGATACAGTATAAAAACAGAATTATGAAAAATAAACTAAGAATAAACTAAGCATATACAGTATAAAACAATATAAAACAATAATAACATCTTATGTTAGGTATAATCATGATTAAACATTGCACAAATTATAAAGTTATGACACAACTGATTTTTTTGTTGTCATTTTCTAAGCTTAGACATCACTTCCTTCCTTTTTCCCGACAAAACTGACCTGGTTCTCATAGAATACAAATCAGCCCACAGCCTGTTCTACGCAACGGAGAGAGTCGGGGAAGGTCTCCTATTTTGAGTTAAATGACATTGTGTTCATATACTGGCATTTAAAGTGATTTATGCATGTACAAATCCTACAGATAGTCCTTTTAAGGTCTCTGATATATCGTATAAGTGTAATAGTTGTTTTGTTTAGAAATGTAGTATTGTAATTTCATTGGTCATTATTAAAAAAATGTATTGTAGGCCTATATGGGTCTATAAATATTAGTCCCTGTGAGCCAAGCATTGAGAAGAGGAAAACGCTCTAACTCTGAAAAACACACCTAATTTACATTAGGTGCGGCAGTAGCTCAGAAGGTGGAGCGGTTGTCCGGCTGGTTTGATCCCCGGGCTCCGCCCAGCTAAGTGTCGAGGTGTTTTGTTATAATGTGATTATTTATATACGCTATCCAGGGCCTTTACCTGGGTCTACCATTCACCACTCATTTCTTACACACATTTATTTTTGCTCTGACTGGCTGTGTCTACCCGCCCAGCCTATCCAGGGTTTTACCTACTCACATTCACCCATTCATACACACATTCATGCACTGACGGCGGTGTCAACCACGCAAGGCAGCAGTCAGCTGGTCGGGAGCAGTTGGAGTTCGGTGCCTTGCTCAGGGACACCTCGACACTTAGCTGGGCGGAGCCCGGGGATCAAACCAGCCGGACAACCGCTCCACCTTCTGAGCTACTGCCGCACCTAATGTAAATTAGGTGTGTTTTTCAAACCAGCCGGACAACCGCTCCACCTTCTGAGCTACTGCCGCACCTAATGTAAATTAGGTGTGTTTTTCAGAGTTAGAGCGTTTTCCTCTTCTCAATGCTTGGCTCACAGGGACTAATATTTATAGACCCATATAGGCCTACAACACATTTTTTTAATAATGACCAATGAAATTACAATACTACATTTCTAAACAAAACAACTATTACACTTATACGATATATCAGAGACCTTAAAAGGACTATCTGTAGGATTTGTACATGCATAAATCACTTTAAATGCCAGTATATGAACACAATGTCATTTAACTCAAAATAGGAGACCTTCCCCGACTCTCTCCGTTGCGTAGAACAGGCTGTGGGCTGATTTGTATTCTATGAGAACCAGGTCAGTTTTGTCGGGAAAAAGGAAGGAAGTGATGTCTAAGCATAGAAAATGACAAGTCAAATTCTTATCATGCCTTCAAACTTGTATATTTTAACTGTAAATTTGTAAATCCTTTAGTTTATTTTATCATTGTTTTATATTGTATCATTGTTTTATATTGTTTTATACTGTATATGCTTAGTTTATTCTTAGTTTATTTTTCATAATTCTGTTTTTATACTGTATCGCTATGTAACCTGGCACAATAATTTCCTTCGGGATAAATAAAGTTCTATTCTATTCTATTCTATTCTATTCTATTATCATTTTCTCAGCAGGCTGCAGTTCACTCACCAGCAAAGGGGACAGACTTACCATGATAGTGACTGGGTGGTTTCATGTTATAGAATAGACTATGAAGAAAAGTATTCAAGTGTCTCACACATCTCAGGCGCATGCTAGATCACTTGTTTAATCAGGTGGTTACACACTGCAAGACTCTACACATATTCCAGTTGACTTTTAGACAGCACAATTACAGAGAGGGCATACACTTGGATACACACATTACAACTACATTGATAAGGGTACACTAATATGGTGTGAACTGCCCTGTGACTTTTACCCACTTTAAAGAATAAATAAAAAATATAAAGGATGAGATGGCCGGCCCAGAGTGGCTAGATTACTGCACAAGTCCACCTCTGTACGGACCTGAAGGTTGCCAGCAAGCATCATCCTGCCTTTCATACTCAAAAACAAATGTGTACGCAAGTGTGTGCTAGATAACATCCATTGAACATGTATCTTTATCTAAAATATTATCTGTGAAGAAGAGAAACATTTTAAAATATCCCTCAAAGTATGGGGATATAGTTTTCATTTTCGTGAATGATGGGAATCATTAAGGTGCTGGTATTTGGAAGCAGAAGAAGTTCCTCCTCTCAAAACAGTTGCTCGCTTGCTTGCCTGTCGCAGACAGAGTCCCACAGTTCATGTGGAGACGCCATTAGTCTTGACCTGTTCTCCGAGGACATGAATAATTGCACGTAGAGATATTGACATCAGCTCCTGCGATCGAGGAGTGGCATGGCCAGACATGTTCCTGTAATATAAACCCTCGCCGTAGAAATCACCAACCTAACATCACATGCAGTAATGAAAGCAATTTGGTAACAATTAGGAACTCAGTCATCTCTCCCTCTGAGACCTGACTGTGCCCCAGCAAGCTCAGCCCACTCTCTGAACTGTCCCCCTAACTGTACCTTTTTCAGTACCCCCAGAATGTCTGGCCGAGGAGGGCGTCTAGCTGTTTTTAAGAAACATTTTAACTGTTGTCTTTTGTCAAGTCAAGTCAAGTCAGTTTATTTATAGAGCACATTTAAAATCACCAAACGTTGACCAAAGTGCTTTACAGAGATTAACACAGTAATGATCAAACATAAAAACAAATAACAAATAAAAGGCAAAGTGTGGTCAGAATGTCTTCGCGATGGCTAATTAAGAGGCAAACGAGAATAGATGAGTCTTTAACCGCGTTTAAAAAATATCAATGGAGGGGGAAGATCTAATTGTTAGTGGCAAACAATTCCACAATATAGGGCCAACAACTGAGAATGCTCGGCCACTTTTAGTTTTTAACTGGGTGTGTGGAACGGACAGCAGTGATTCGGGAGGTGGAATAGGGGATGAGCAGTTCAGAGATGTAACCTGGAGCCAGCCCATGTAGTGCTTTAAAAACAAATACAATTTTAAAACCGATTCTGTACTTCACTGGTAACCAGTGAAGAGAGGCCAGTACAGGGGAGATAAGGTCTCTTTTCTTGGTACCTCTGAGGAGTCTTGCTGCTGCATTTTGAACCAGCTGCAGGCGAGATAGGGTTGACTGACTGACGAGGCGAGAGGAAATAAAAACATGAACTATAGTCTCCAAGTATTTAACAGACAGGAATGATTTTAGTTTCGCAAGTGATCTGAGGTGGAAGAAGCCAGTTCTGATGACGAGTTGATACAATTTATTTTTTATCAAATTTTAAAGCACAGTCAAAGATAACAACAAGATGCGTGGGACTTGAAGTTCAATGACAGAGGCCCAAGGCCACTGATTGTGGCTCCAGAGTTGTCTGTACGGCTGAAGATTAGGACCTCAGTTTTATTATGGTTTAGCTGAAGGAAGCTATTTTCCATTCATGATTTTACATCCTGAATGCAGTTCAGAAGGATGTTTATACTGCATGGATCACAATGTTTCAGCGAGAGGTACAGCTGGGTGTCGTCAGCTTAACAATGGTAGGAGATATATTTTCGGAAAATAGACCCCAAAGGAAGCATATAAAGGGAAAATAAAATAGGGCCTACTATAGAGCCTTGTGGTACTCCACAGGAGATGGGTGAAGAGGACACATTACCAATCCTAACAGTGGCTGATTAAGGCGGTCCAAGAGGATGGACTGATCGACCGAGTCGAAGGCGGCCAAGAGATTTTAATTGTAATTACAATAGTGTAATTACCTGAATCGCTCACCAGCTTCCGTGACAGACTCAAGACGTCGACAGCCATAAAAAATAGCCACAAAAAAAAAATACTAAAGTAAAGTACAGATACCTGAAAACTCTATGATGTAGAGTAGCAAAGTATTTGTACTTGTTATTTCCCACAACGCAGAACACAAGTGTAGCCTACATTTACATTTACATTTAGGGCATTTGGCAGACGCTTTTATCCAAAGCGACTTACAAAGAGTACATTTGTTGAAGGAGAGGCAGCAATATATCACTGTGGTACCTGAAGATAAGAATAGAGCTGTCTTCGAGCGTTCATATTTACGAGACGAATAGAACGAGCCTAGCAGAGATAAGCAGTGAGGGGATAGGAAATACACATCCCACTACATATCCACCTGTATATGAAGGCACTCTCGTCCCAGTTCATGATCATGTCACCAAAGACCCTTTTAAAATATAATACTTTTTTTTATTTTTATTATTGTTGGCCTATATGGGTGATTCTATGCAATAGCCGTACAGGATCACAAATATTCTTCAAAAGCTAATTTAATAAATTAAACCAAAGTTGTAAATACTGTTACATGTTAAGTAAAATGTTAAACAAATGCTGTCCAAAAATTCCATGAGGGTTTGGTCCTTATTCTCTCTCTCTCTCTCTCTCTAAATGTACTATAAAGCAGAACATGTATTGGTCAATGATACTTTTTCTGACTCCTCTTCTTCCTACACCTTGACTTTTGCATGATGCCATTGATATTCAAACGATGCTAATTTACACATGAATAGAATCTACAAGTAAACAATGTTTGCATGATGTTAAGTGTATTTTTTAAACAAATACAAATTCTAAAATCTCTCTATACCTATTTAAAGCCAGGACTGAATGGGGAGGAACACATTTGGATTATCTTGTCAGAACAAGCAGCTTTTATCAGAGAAGGGATCAGACGACTCCACCTTTGAATCTGGAGAAGAATCATGAAGAAAAGATTTACCAACGAGCTGATTCTGTTCTTCATCCTCACAGTTTCCATCAGCCAGCCGCCTCATGTGGAGGCCTCTCTGCTACTGAGACATTTACATTACAAAGCTGGACCAATCACCTGGGAGGAAGCCTGGAAACATTGCAGATCTATGAATGCTACATACCATTTTGATTTAGCCATCATTAGACGTCCAGTAGAGTTTGAACCAGTGTATTATAATTGTAGTTTACAAGGACGATTACCAGGACCTCATCAATGGAATTCTGCGAATAAATGCTGGATTGGTCTTCATAAGAATAACTTGAATGTGTGGAAGTGGGTTAACGACAGGACATACGACACGATGAAATGGCCATCTGTTGAACCTAACAACGAGGAGAAGTGTGTCTACATTTCTCATAAGACATTGTTTAGTGATATTTGTTCATCACAGCGCAATGACTTTATTTGCCAGGAGGACAACCTTGTTTTAGTGAAGGAGAACAAAACATGGGAGGAAGCAATCAACTACTGCAGGACTCTTCCATTGAACCCCAATAATACATTTCTTGAAAATCCAGCTTTGGATCTCCTTCTTTTGCACACAGAAGAAGAATGTGCTTATGCTCAGAGCATCGTCCGTGAGGCCCAGACAGAGGAGGTGTGGATTGGTCTACGTTGGCTGGCTGGCCGGTGGCTGTGGATGGATGGTGAAGCGGATGATGGTGTCTCCATGCCTGTGTGCCCAGCCAGTGGCATGAACTGTGGGACTCTGTCTGCGACAGGCAAGCAAGCGAGCAACTGTTTTGAGAGGAGGAACTTCTTCTGCTTCCAAATACCAGCACCTTAATGATTCCCATCATTCACGAAAATGAAAACTATATCCCCATACTTTGAGGGATATTTTAAAATGTTTCTCTTCTTCACAGATAATATTTTAGATAAAGATACATGTTCAATGGATGTTATCTAGCACACACTTGCGTACACATTTGTTTTTGAGTATGAAAGGCAGGATGATGCTTGCTGGCAACCTTCAGGTCCGTACAGAGGTGGACTTGTGCAGTAATCTAGCCACTCTGGGCCGGCCATCTCATCCTTTATATTTTTTATTTATTCTTTAAAGTGGGTAAAAGTCACAGGGCAGTTCACACCATATTAGTGTACCCTTATCAATGTAGTTGTAATGTGTGTAGAACTGCACTGTATTTAGTTGTTGTAAGATATGACAAGTGACAGCACCCTGGTTAAAGGTACTATTATGTAAGAATTGTGAATTCCTTCTCATTACTGTCCCCTTTGACTGGTGAGTGAACTGCAGCCTGCTGCAGTGAATAGAATAGAATAGAATAGAACAGAATAGAACTTTATTTATCCCGAAGGAAATTATTGTGCCAGGTTACATAGCGATACAGTATAAAAACAGAATTATGAAAAATAAACTAAGAATAAACTAAGCATATACAGTATAAAACAATATAAAACAATAATAACATCTTATGTTAGGTATAATCATGATTAAACATTGCACAAATTATAAAGTTATGACACAACTGATTTTTTTGTTGTCATTTTCTAAGCTTAGACATCACTTCCTTCCTTTTTCCCGACAAAACTGACCTGGTTCTAATAGAATACAAATCAGCCCACAGCCTGTTCTACGCAACGGAGAGAGTCGGGGAAGGTCTCCTATTTTGAGTTAAATGACATTGTGTTCATATACTGGCATTTAAAGTGATTTATGCATGTACAAATCCTACAGATAGTCCTTTTAAGGTCTCTGATATATCGTATAAGTGTAATAGTTGTTTTGTTTAGAAATGTAGTATTGTAATTTCATTGGTCATTATTAAAAAAATGTGTTGTAGGCCTATATGGGTCTATAAATATTAGTCCCTGTGAGCCAAGCATTGAGAAGAGGAAAACGCTCTAACTCTGAAAAACACACCTAATTTACATTAGGTGCGGCAGTAGCTCAGAAGGTGGAGCGGTTGTCCCGCTGGTTTGATCCCCGGGCTCCGCCCAGCTAAGTGTCGAGGTGTCCCTGAGCAAGGCACCGAACTCCAACTGCTCCCGACCAGCTGACTGCTGCCTTGCGTGGTTGACACCGCCGTCAGTGCATGAATGTGTGTATGAATGGGTGAATGTGAGGCAATGTAAAGCCCTTTGGATAAAAGCGCTATATAAATGCAATCCATTTACCATTTATATTCAATACACCATTCTTTTAATTGCTTGATTTATTTTACTGTTACATACATTGGTTTAGTTATTTCTGTGTTTGTTAGTTTGTGTCTCATTGATTTGCCCTTGTATTGAAATAGTCATCTTTGAATGTGTTATTTTGCATTTATTTTGCATTTTGTAGAATCTGTGTGTGTGTTATACTCAAGGTCACATTCATTTTATTATTAGCTATATCCATTGCAATGGATATAGCTAACCATTGTTTTTGTTAGTTTGGGAACAGAAAAATAAATATTCAAGGTCCCCATTGCAAGAACTGTAATCAGGTGGTCAATGAAAGACTCTTCGTGCCTTAAGGAAACAGAGGGGACTATCCTGGCAGATTCACAGACTTCATCTGTGTCCTGTACTCAGGACTGAACAATACTCATACACCAGCTATTAAAATAATGTATTATAACGTGGAAAGAATGAAGGAAATGTTGTCAGTGACAAACTATGAATACCCTGGTGACAGTGTTTCTACTCATTGTGTCAATGTACTGTAGGTCGATGACATCAAAATCAGAATTTGGATATGTTACATGGGCTGTGTTCCAAACAGCTCAAAGGAGGCAGGGAGGCATCAAGTCATGTCCACAATGAATATTCACAGAGAATGCTGCCTGCTGAGGTGCCTCCGATGCGACTTTATGATCTGAAGGCAGCAGAGACGTAAATGGTAAATGGATTGCATTTTCTATATCGCTTTTATCCAAAGCGCTTTAGAGTTGCCTCACATTCACCCATTCATACACCGACGGCGGTGCCAACCATGCAAGGTAACAACCAACACGTCAGGAGCAGGTAGGGTTAGGTGGTGTCTTGCTCAGGGACACCTCCACACTTAGCTAGGAGGGGGAGGAGCCCGGGGATCGAACCAGCAACCTTCCTGTTGCCAGACAACCACTCCTGAGCTACTGCCACCCCGAGACGTATGCTTCAGGATATCCCACAATCCCGTGCAGCAGCTCCACTTCTCAGACAAGAAGAAAACAATGGTGAGCAACAGAGTTAGTGTCCAAAAGTAAGTTATATTGACTTTTTTTTTACTTAAAAAAAATATATATACTTCTACTCTGAAATCGACATTTTATGTAGAAATTATCCACGTAAAAAAATATGTTTGGCTGAATGACCAACAGGTGTAGAAATTATCAGGTGTAGAAAGGCAAGCAAGCTAGCAACTGTGTTGAGAGGAGGAACTTCTTCTGCTTCCAAATTCCAGCACCTTAGTGATTCCCATCATTCAAGAAAATGAAAATTGTATGTCCATACATTTAGGGGATATTTTAAAATGTTATTCCTCTTCAGAGCTAATCTTTTTAGATAAATAATCAATTCTGTGATTCCCACACTAACATAATATCAAAGCAATAATTAACAATAGCCTGGTGAGTCCGATTCCCGTTGTAAATGAATGCATGCTCGTCTCTAATGTTCCTGTAATAGTAAACCCTCGCCGTAGAATCACCAACCTAACATCACATGCAGTAATGAAAGCAATTTGGTAACAATTAGGAACTCAGTCATCTCTCCCTCTGAGACCTGACTGTGCCCCAGCAAGCTCAGCCCACTCTCTGAACTGTCCCCCTAACTGTACCTTTTTCAGTACCCCCAGAATGTCTGGCCGAGGAGGGCGTCTAGCTGTTTTTAAGAAACATTTTAACTGTTGTCTTTTGTCAAGTCAAGTCAAGTCAGTTTATTTATAGAGCACATTTAAAATCACCAAACGTTGACCAAAGTGCTTTACAGAGATTAACACAGTAATGATCAAACATAAAAGCAAATAACAAATAAAAGGCAAAGTGTGGTCAGAATGTCTTCACGATGGCTAATTAAGAGGCAAACGAGAATAGATGAGTCTTTAACCGAGTTTAAAAAATATCAATGGAGGGGGAAGATCTAATTGTTAGTGGCAAACAATTCCACAATATAGGGCCAACAACTGAGAATGCTCGGCCACTTTTAGTTTTTAACTGGGTGTGTGGAACGGACAGCAGTGATTCGGGAGGTGGAATAGGGGATGAGCAGTTCAGAGATGTAACCTGGAGCCAGCCCATGTAGTGCTTTAAAAACAAATACAATTTTAAAACCGATTCTGTACTTCACTGGTAACCAGTGAAGAGAGGCCAGTACAGGGGAGATAAGGTCTCTTTTCTTGGTACCTCTGAGGAGTCTTGCTGCTGCATTTTGAACCAGCTGCAGGCGAGATAGGGTTGACTGACTGACGAGGCGAGAGGAAATAAAAACATGAACTATAGTCTCCAAGTATTTAACAGACAGGAATGATTTTAGTTTCGCAAGTGATCTGAGGTGGAAGAAGCCAGTTCTGATGACGAGTTGATACAATTTATTTTTTATCAAATTTTAAAGCAGTCAAAGATAACAACAAGATGCGTGGGACTTGAAGTTCAATGACAGAGGCCCAAGGCCACTGATTGTGGCTCCAGAGTTGTCTGTACGGCTGAAGATTAGGACCTCAGTTTTATTATGGTTTAGCTGAAGGAAGCTATTTTCCATTCATGATTTTACATCCTGAATGCAGTTCAGAAGGATGTTTATACTGCATGGATCACAATGTTTCAGCGAGAGGTACAGCTGGGTGTCGTCAGCTTAACAATGGTAGGAGATATATTTTCGGAAAATAGACCCCAAAGGAAGCATATAAAGGGAAAATAAAATAGGGCCTACTATAGAGCCTTGTGGTACTCCACAGGAGATGGGTGAAGAGGACACATTACCAATCCTAACAGTGGCTGATTAAGGCGGTCCAAGAGGATGGACTGATCGACCATGTCGAAGGCGGCCGAGAGATTTTAATTGTAATTACAATAGTGTAATTACCTGAATCGCTCACCAGCTTCCGTGACAGACTCAAGACGTCGACAGCCATAAAAAATAGCCACAAAAAAAAAATACTAAAGTAAAGTACAGATACCTGAAAACTCTATGATGTAGAGTAGCAAAGTATTTGTACTTGTTATTTCCCACAACGCAGAACACAAGTGTAGCCTACATTTACATTTACATTTAGGGCATTTGGCAGACGCTTTTATCCAAAGCGACTTACAAAGAGTACATTTGTTGAAGGAGAGGCAGCAATATATCACTGTGGTACCTGAAGATAAGAATAGAGCTGTTTTCGAGCGTTCATATTTACGAGACGAATAGAACGAGCCTAGCAGAGATAAGCAGTGAGGGGATAGGAAATACACATCCCACTACATATCCACCTGTATATGAAGGCACTCTCGTCCCAGTTCATGATCATGTCACCAAAGACCCTTTAAAATATAATACCTTTTTTTATTTTTATTATTGTTGGCCTATATGGGTGATTCTATGCAATAGCCGTACAGGATCACAAATATTCTTCAAAAGCTAATTTAATAAATTAAACCAAAGTTGTGAATACTGTTACATGTTAAGTAAAATGTTAAACAAATGCTGTCCAAAAATTCCATGAGGGTTTGGTCCTTATTCTCTCTCTCTCTCTCTCTCTCTCTCTCTCTTCTCTCTCTCTCTCTCTCTCTAAAATGTACTATAAACATATACATATACATGTATTGGTCAATGATACTTTTTCTGACTCCTCTTCTTCCTTCACCTTGACTTTTGCATGATGCCATTGATATTCAAACGATGCTAATTTACACATGAATAGAATCTACAAGTAAACAATGTTTGCATGATCTTAAGTATATTTTATAAACAAATACAAATTCTAAAATCTCTCTATACCTATTTAAAGCCAGGACTGAATGGGGAGGAACACATTTGGATTTTCTTGTCAGGACAAGCAGCCTTTATCATAGAACGCATCAGACGACTCCACCTTTGAATCTGGAGAAGAATCATGAAGAAAAGATTTACCAACGAGCTGATTCTCTTCTTCATCCTCACAGTTTCCATCAGCCAGCCGCCTCATGTGGAGGCCTCTCTGCTACTGAGACATTTACATTACAAAGCTGGACCAATCACCTGGGAGGAAGCCTGGAAACATTGCAGATCTATGAATGCTACATACCATTTTGATTTAGCCATCATTAGAAATCCAGCTGAATTGACACCAGTGTTTCATAAATGTAGTTTAAAAGGACGATTACCAGAATCCAATCAATGGAATACTGCGAATAAATGCTGGATTGGTCTTCATAAGAATAACTTGAATGTGTGGAAGTGGGTTAACGACAGGACATACGACACGATGAAATGGGCATTTGCTGAACCTAACAACGAGGAGAAGTGTGTCTACATTTCTCATAAGACATTGTTTAGTGATATTTGTTCATCACAGCGCAATGACTTTATTTGCCAGGAGGACAACCTTGTTTTAGTGAAGGAGAACAAAACATGGGAGGAAGCAATCAACTACTGCAGGACTCTTCCATTGAACCCCAATAATAAATTTCTTGAAAATCCAGCTTTGGATCTCCTTCTTTTGCACACAGAAGAAGAATGTGCTTATGCTCAGAGCATCGTCCGTGAGGCCCAGACAGAGGAGGTGTGGATTGGTCTACGTTGGCTGGCTGGCCGGTGGCTGTGGATGGATGGTGAAGCGGATGATGGCGTCTCCATGCCTGTGTGCCCAGCCAGTGGGATGAACTGTGGGACTCTGTCTGCGACAGGCAAGCAAGCGAGCAACTGTTTTGAGAGGAGGAACTTCTTCTGCTTCCAAATACCAGCACCTTAATGATTCCCATCATTCACGAAAATGAAAACTATATCCCCATACTTTGAGGGATATTTTAAAATGTTTCTCTTCTTCACAGATAATATTTTAGATAAAGATACATGTTCAATGGATGTTATCTAGCACACACTTGCGTACACATTTGTTTTTGAGTATGAAAGGCAGGATGATGCTTGCTGGCAACCTTCAGGTCCGTACAGAGGTGGACTTGTGCAGTAATCTAGCCACTCTGGGCCGGCCATCTCATCCTTTATATTTTTTATTTATTCTTTAAAGTGGGTAAAAGTCACAGGGCAGTTCACACCATATTAGTGTACCCTTATCAATGTAGTTGTAATGTGTGTAGAACTGCACTGTATTTAGTTGTTGTAAGATATGACAAGTGACAGCACCCTGGTTAAAGGTACTATTATGTAAGAATTGTGAATTCTTTCTCATTACTGTCCCCTTTGACTGGTGAGTGAACTGCAGCCTGCTGCAGTGAATAGAATAGAATAGAATAGAACAGAATAGAACTTTATTTATCCCGAAGGAAATTATTGTGCCAGGTTACATAGCGATACAGTATAAAAACAGAATTATGAAAAATAAACTAAGAATAAACTAAGCATATACAGTATAAAACAATATAAAACAATAATAACATCTTATGTTAGGTATAATTATGATTAAACATTGCACAAATTATAAAGTTATGACACAACTGATTTTTTTTGTTGTCATTTTCTATGCTTAGACATCACTTCCTTCCTTTTTCCCAACAAAACTGACCTGGTTCTCATAGAATACAAATCAGCCCACAGCCTGTTCTACGCAACGGAGAGAGTCGGGGAAGGTCTCCTATTTTGAGTTAAATGACATTGTGTTCATATACTGGCATTTAAAGTGATTTATGCATGTACAAATCCTACAGATAGTCCTTTTAAGGTCTCTGATATATCGTATAAGTGTAATAGTTGTTTTGTTTAGAAATGTAGTATTGTAATTTCATTGGTCATTATTAAAAAAATGTGTTGTAGGCCTATATGGGTCTATAAATATTAGTCCCTGTGAGCCAAGCATTGAGAAGAGGAAAACGCTCTAACTCTGAAAAACACACCTAATTTACATTAGGTGCGGCAGTAGCTCAGAAGGTGGAGCGGTTGTCCGGCTGGTTTGATCCCCGGGCTCCGCCCAGCTAAGTGTCGAGGTGTCCCTGAGCAAGGCACCGAACTCCAACTGCTCCCGACCAGCTGACTGCTGCCTTGCGTGGTTGACACCGCCGTCAGTGCATGAATGTGTGTATGAATGGGTGAATGTGAGGCAATGTAAAGCCCTTTGGATAAAAGCGCTATATAAATGCAATCCATTTACCATTTATATTCAATACACCATTCTTTTAATTGCTTGATTTATTTTACTGTTACATACATTGGTTTAGTTATTTCTGTGTTTGTTAGTTTGTGTCTCATTGATTTGCCCTTGTATTGAAATAGTCATCTTTGAATGTGTTATTTTGCATTTATTTAGCATTTTGTAGAATCTGTGTGTGTGTTATACTCAAGGTCACATTCATTTTATTATTAGCTATATCCATTGCAATGGATATAGCTAACCATTGTTTTTGTTAGTTTGGGAACAGAAAAATAAATATTCAAGGTCCCCATTGCAAGAACTGTAATCAGGTGGTCAATGAAAGACTCTTCGTGCCTTAAGGAAACAGAGGGGACTATCCTGGCAGATTCACAGACTTCATCTGTGTCCTGTACTCAGGACTAAACAATACTCATACACCAGCTATTAAAATAATGTATTATAACGTGGAAAGAATGAAGGAAATGTTGTCAGTGACAAACTATGAATACCCTGGTGACAGTGTTTCTACTCATTGTGTCAATGTACTGTAGGTCGATGACATCAAAATCAGAATTTGGATATGTTACATGGGCTGTGTTCCAAACAGCTCAAAGGAGGCAGGGAGGCATCAAGTCATGTCCACAATGAATATTCACAGAGAATGCTGCCTGCTGAGGTGCCTCCGATGCGACTTTATGATCTGAAGGCAGCAGAGACGTAAATGGTAAATGGATTGCATTTTCTATATCGCTTTTATCCAAAGCACTTTAGAGTTGCCTCACATTCACCCATTCATACACCGACGGCGGTGCCAACCATGCAAGGTAACAACCAACACGTCAGGAGCAGTTAGGGTTAGGTGGTGTCTTGCTCAGGGACACCTCGACACTTAGATAGGAGGAGCAGGTAGGGTTAGGTGGTGTCTTGCTCAGGGACACCTTGACACTTAGCTAGGAGGAGCAGGTAGGGTTAGGTGGTGTCTTGCTCAGGGACACCTCGACACTTAGATAGGAGGGGGAGGAGCCCGGGGATCGAACCAGCAACCTTCCTGTTGCCAGACAACCACTCCTGAGCTACTGCCACCCCGAGACGTATGCTTCAGGATATCCCACAATCCCGTGCAGCAGCTCCACTTCTCAGACAAGAAGAAAACAATGGTGAGCAACAGAGTTAGTGTCCAAAAGTAAGTTATATTGACTTTTTTTACTTAAAAAAAAGATATATATACTTCTACTCTGAAATCGCCATTTTATGTAGAAATTATCCACGTAAAAAAATATGTTTGGCCGAATGACCAACAGGTGGTAGTATTTGGTGGTAGTAAAAGTGTCCGTGCATTTTGGAGACGTCGTGACGCATTGCTGCCTTGGAAGGCCGTCCAAATCCAGACTCCTTTACGGGTCACTTCATGTGTGGTAAAAATTACCAAATTGCCAGCCACTAATAGTAATTAAATCAAGAGAGACCAGTATGAACATACATCATACATCATTACACAGATCATTGATTGAAATAACGCAATTTGGTGACGAGCCACTATCATAAATTATTCTTCATAGGATGAAGAATCCCATGAGTCTACCAGTGGTGCCGATTGGTGGAAGAACGAGGAGGAGGGGCCTGTGATGGCAGCATGGGAATTTTGAACAGAGCCATAGAATGAAAGGGCAGTGTAGTCCACCTGATTTAACTTTTGCTTTAGCTACAACAAACCAAAACGTTTAATAGCAGAGAATGTACTTTAAAGCAGAACATTCATTGGTCAATTATACTTTTTCTGGGTCCTCTTCTTCCTCCATCTTGACTTTTGCATGATGGCATTTATATTCAAACAATGACAATTTGCATGAATGGTATCTAAATGTAAAAATTGGTGATTATATTAAGTGAAATGTTAAGCAAATGCTGTACAAAAATTCTAAATGCCAACAGGTCACCAAGGTTGAAAAAGGGGATGGTCCTTACTCTCTTTCTCTCTCTCTCTACCTATTTAAAGCTAGGACTGAATGGTGAGGAACACATTTTCTTGTCAGAACAAGCAGCTTTTATCAGAGAAGGGATCAGACGCCTCCACCTTTGAATCTGGAGAAGAATCATGAAGAAAAGATTTACCAACGAGCTGATTCTCTTCTTCATTCTGACACTTTCCATCAGCCAGCCGCCTCATGTGGAGGCCTCTCTGCTACTGAGACATTTACATTACAAAGCTGGACCAATCACCTGGGAGGAAGCCTGGAAACATTGAAGATCTATGAATGCTACATACCATTTAGATTTAGCCATCATTAGACGTCCAGTAGAGTTTGAACCAGTGTATCTGACATGTAGTTCAGAAGGAAGAAGCTATGAATTGGATATAATTCACAGAATTAATGCTGGATTGGTCTTCACAAGGATGAGAATGTGTGGAAGTGGGTTAACAACAAGACATATGAGAGAATGAGATGGGCATCTGGAGAACCTGGAGTGTGCCTACATGAAAGATAACAGGTTGCATCGCGATATATGTTCATTATGGTACAAAGATTGTATTTGTCAGGAGGACAATCTGGTTTTAGTGAAGGAGGACAAAACATGGGAAGAAGCTGTCGACCACTGCAGGGATCTTCAAGTGGTCAATCCACCAATTTTACGATAATCCAATGTTTGATCTCCTTAGTTTGCACACTGAAGCAGAATTCACTTACGCTCAGAGCATCGTCCGTGAGGCCCAGACAGAGGAGGTGTGGATTGGTCTACGTTGGCTGGCTGGCCGGTGGCTGTGGATGGATGGGGAAGCAGATGATGGTGTCTCCATGCCTGTGTGTCCAGCCAATGTGTTGAACTGTGGGACTCTGTCTGCGAAAGGCAAGCAAGCTAGCAACTGTGTTGAGAGGAGGAACTTCTTCTGCTTCCAAATTCCAGCACCTTAGTGATTCCCATCATTCACAAAAATGAAAATTGTATGTCCATACATTTAGGGGACATTATAAAATGTTATTCCTCCATCCATCCATTATCCATCCATCCATTATCGTCCGCTTATCCGGGGTCGGGTCGCGGTGGCAGCCGGCTAAGCAGGGCCCCCCAGGCTTCCTTCTCCCCAGCCACACTCTCTAGTTCCTCCTGGGGGATCCCGAGGCGTTCCCAGGCCAGACGAGATATATAATCTCTCCAGCGGATTCTGGGTCTGCCCCGGGGTCTCCTCCCAGTTGGACGTGCCCAGAAAATTCTCCAAAGGGAGGCGCCCGGGGGGCATCCTAATCAGATGCCCGAACCACCTCAGCTGACTCCTTTCGATGCGGAGGAGCAGCGGCTCTACTCCGAGCTCCCTCCGGATGTCTGAGCTCCTCACCCTATCTCTAAGGCTGAGCCCAGCCACCCTGCGGAGGAAACTCATTTCGGCCGCTTGTATCCGCGATCTCATTCTTTCGGTCACTACCCAAAGCTCGTGACCATAGGTGAGGGTTGGAACGTAGATGGACCAGTAAATCGAGAGCTTCACCTTCCGGCTCAGCTCCCTCTTCACCACAACGGACCGGTACAGCGCCCGCATCACTGCAGACGCTGCACCAATCCGTCTGTCCATCTCCCGCTCCATTTTGCCCTCACTCGTGAACAAGACCCCGAGATACTTGAACTCCTTCGCTTGAGGCAGCAACTCACTCCCAACTCGGAGGGAACACTCCACCATTTTCCGGCAGAGAACCATGGCCTCAGACTTGGAGGTGCTGACTCTCATCCCGACCGCTTCACACTCGGCTGCAAACCGCCCCAGTGCATGCTGGAGGTCACAGTCTGATGTAGCCAACAGAACCACATCATCTGCAAAGAGCAGAGATGCAATTATGAGGTCCCCAAACCGGACACTCTCCTCACCTCGGCTGCGCCTTGAGATTCTGTCCGTGAAGATCACGAACAGAACCGGTGACAAGGGGCAACCTTGGCGGAGTCCAACACCCACTGAGAACATGCTTGACTTTGTGCCGAGAATACGGACGCAGCTCGCACTTTGTTCGTACAAGGACCGAATGGCACGTATCAACGGCCCCGGTACCCCATACTCCCGTAGTACCCCCCACAGGATTCCTCATGTTATTCCTCTTCAGAGATAATCTTTTTTGGTTAAATAATCAATTCTGTGATTCCCACACTAACATAATATCAAAGCAGTAATTAACGATAGCCTGGTGAGTCCGATTCCCGTTGTAAATGAATGCATGCTCGTCTCTAATGTTCCTGTAATAGTAAACCCTCGCCGTAGAAATCACCAACCTAACATCACATGCAGTAATGAAAGCAATTTGGTAACAATTAGGAACTCAGTCATCTCTCCCTCTGAGACCTGACTGTGCCCCAGCAAGCTCAGCCCACTCTCTGAACTGTCCCCCTAACTGTACCTTTTTCAGTACCCCCAGAATGTCTGGCCGAGGAGGGCGTCTAGCTGTTTTTAAGAAACATTTTAACTGTTGTCTTTTGTCAAGTCAAGTCAAGTCAGTTTATTTATAGAGCACATTTAAAATCACTAAACGTTGACCAAAGTGCTTTACAGAGATTAACACAGTAATGATCAAACATAAAAACAAATAACAAATAAAAGGCAAAGTGTGGTCAGAATGTCTTCACGATGGCTAATTAAGAGGCAAACGAGAATAGATGAGTCTTTAACCGCGTTTAAAAAATATCAATGGAGGGGGAAGATCTAATTGTTAGTGGCAAACAATTCCACAATATAGGGCCAACAACTGAGAATGCTCGGCCACTTTTAGTTTTTAACTGGGTGTGTGGAACGGACAGCAGTGATTCGGGAGGTGGAATAGGGGATGAGCAGTTCAGAGATGTAACCTGGAGCCAGCCCATGTAGTGCTTTAAAAACAAATACAATTATAAAACCGATTCTGTAGGCCAGAGAGGCCAGTACAGGGGAGATAAGGTCTCTTTTCTTGGTACCTCTGAGGAGTCTTGCTGCTGCATTTTGAACCAGCTGCAGGCGAGATAGGGTTGACTGACTGACGAGGCGAGAGGAAATAAAAACGTGAACTATAGTCTCCAAGTATTTAACAGACAGGAATGATTTTTGTTTCGCAAGTGATCTCAGGTGGAAGAAGCCAGTTCTGACGACGAGTTTTGAATCAAATTTTAAAGCACAGTCAAAGATAACAACAAGATGCGTGGGACTTGAAGTTCAATGAGTCAGCGAGAGCTACAGCTGGGTGTCATCAGCATAACAATGGTAGGAGATATATTTTCTGAAAATAGACCCGAAAGGAAGCAAATAAAGGGAAAATAAAATAGGGCCTACTATAGAGCCTTGTGGTACTCCACAGGAGATGGGTGAAGAGGACACATTACCAATCCTAACAGTGGCTGATTAAGGCGGTCCAAGAGGATGGACTGATCGACCGAGTCGAAGGCGGCCAAGAGATTTTAATTGTAATTACAATAGTGTAATTACCTGAATCGCTCACCTTCCCTCTCCTATCTCTAGCACTAATTTGTGTGTTTGTATGTCTTGGCATTATTAATAGGACTTGGCATTGTTGAGCATATTGTATGTTCTTCAGGGAGAACATTTCTTACTCAGGTCAGAATGATACAGATGGGGAAAACTTACTGCAGCTACAGTCGAGTGTGGAGAAATGGAGAAGAAGAACCATGCCTGAGAAAGTTGGGACTGTCAAGGTTAAATATGCCATCATGCTGGGGCCCATGCAGGAACATTTGGTGTGGGGCAGGTTGCCCAGGGACACAATTCTCTGCTGGTAGCACAGTCATAGTTGAGCCAAGTGAAGCACGCACAGTGCCAAGAACTGTGTCGGTAGGGAGGATTATGACACCATTATGGGGAGAAGGCTGTGTCCCAGTGAAGGTCATTAATCCTTCTAACAAGCCAATTACTCTGAGACACAACTGCAAGCTTGAGTTTCATTTGAAAACGTTTGGCTCTCTCCCTCATATTGTCAGAAGCTATGTGTGACTTTGCGTGACATAACAAGAAAGTCAATGAGTGAATATGCATCTCCTCTTGTGATGGTGTAACGGAACAGCGACCTGTGGCTGTACATTGACTACCGATGGCTGAACAATGACACAATCAAGGACTTAAATCCACTCCCTCACTGGGCTCTGGTGGCCGTTGTGGGCATCACATTCTTCTCCACAATGGACCTAACCTTGGGATATTAAAATGTGAAGGTGCATGAACAAGACAAGGTTTACTGCATTCACGTCGTCTATGAGCCTTTATGTAAGCAACATACTGCCTGAAAGCTTATGCAACAGTCCAGCAATGTTCATGAGAACCTTGTGACCATTTCCAGGGATCAAAACTTCCTTAGCCTCCTCTGCTATCTTGAGACAATGTTCTCATTTTTGCTCCTGACAAACAGCTTGCCTTGCAATGGCTTGGGATGTTTTTTTAGAGACTGAAAGCGCACAGCTTGAAGTTGGCCCAAGAGAAATACCATGTCATGAAGCCATCTGTGAAGTTCATTGTTAGCAAGGATGGGGTCTCCACAGATCCAGACAAGGTCCGGGCCATGGTTGATATCACTCAGCGGGATCACATGGGGGCCATGCGATTCACAGTGTGGACTGATAATAATCCACTGATGTACATTCTCACTAAGACAAAGCTGGATGTTTGTAAGCAAAGAAAGGTATCAAAGATTCAACTTCGACATTGATAGAATCCCAGGTCCCAAGATTGTGGTGGCAGATGCTCTCAGTTGTGAGCACTTTGTACAGCCCAGCATGTTCCACCGTCTCACACAAGTCCCATATGGTACACTTTTCGAGAAAACAAGGGCTCTGAACCATGACAGTGTCCAAGATGTGTTCCGCTTGTCCTGTCACCCCTTTGGTCTGGTGAGAGATTGTCGTCCTGGAACTGGGCCCTCCATGGAAACTATTCTGGCACGTGAGCGGGTAGTGAGGCACACGTCACCAGATAGCTAAAAACTCTTGACTGACTTCATCCAAGTATCTTCAATGACAAAGGAGCGTACAATGTGCACTTGCATTTATTGAGGATAGCACGTCAAAGTGGTCAAACTGTAAATAAAATCATGTCAACAAATTGGAGCAAAGTCGCTCCTGCTACATGCCACCTAAGTGGCTTTCCACGACTCCTCCAATATCAGGCTATAGGTGGACGTTGAATAAACCGGTTTATTGTAGAAGTACTGTATGTATGTTCGTGCAAAGAGCAGGTGGGACAAAGTTAGCATGTTAGCACTCTCCTTGAGTGTGTGGGGTGATGGCTGGTTTAACCCGTGGGCATTGTTTAATCAATGCACCACAGGCGTGCAGCCCCACTTGACAAGAGTTAGGCTGATTAGTCTGAGGCTGGGTGATTAAACCAACCACCAACCACACACACTCCACATACCCAACACCAACCACCACCAAGTTCTTGATTTTACGATCCATCCGTCCTCCTTTGATTACAATGAGATGTATTAGCACAAATGAAGAGATGACATTGACATGAATAAATGATGGGGAGTAAAATAAGCACACAAATAAAACTACAAAAACTTGAAGACAGCTATTATGAAGGCAACTTAGCAATTATGAAACTCGTTCTATTAGCCTTGCAATTATGAATGCTTGAAACCTGCTCTATTCTTATCTTTATGTACCACAGCGATTCAACAAATGTACTCTTTGTAAGTCACTTTGGATAAAAGTGTCCGAAATGTAAATGTAGACAAAACACACAAAACATAATCTGGGAAATCTGGACTGGAGAATTAAAGGTAAACTTGAGCTAATCATGATTGATTAACTGCACTAGACGCTGTGATTGACTGTACCCTACATTGACATTGGATTTTGCTTGGCTCACAGTGCCGGTTGGATCTCTCCTGACACTGTCCCATCCCAGCAGGGATTGCGTTGGCCCACTGATGTTTTAGTATGTTCAGTCAGGCTAGTGGATGGTCGCTGCAGTCATATCTTGGCGCAGACGCGAGTATAGAATCAGCCTCTCTTGGAAACCGTTGTCTCACTTTTAGGGGAACGTTTAGTTCAATACCTCGATTCACTTTTGGCATGTGTTTTCTCGTTCGAAAAGTTTCTCCAACTGTAGGCTCAACTTAAGCTGAACTGGGTTAATGAGAGTCGCGCACTCTTACACACAGCCTTGCTGCCGAGGCGGCAGCCTCCACCTCCTTGAAGATAAATCTCGAAAGTGTGAGGTCTCAAAAATGGTTTTCTCATCAAGAGTTTCCTCCGACAGAGGACTCCAAGAGTTTTCTTTCGCAAAGGAGGGTTCTTTCCCAAAAGAGTTTGGTTTGCTGAAATAGCAAACTAGCTCCTATATTAACAACTAGTAGCCATTGCAGCCTTGTTTCTACAGGCTGTGATGAGAACATGAGAAATGCTCTCAATTGAAATGCAAAGGAAGTGATTCCACGGTGAGCACAAACTGGCATGATACTGGGTTGTCTGGTCAGACACAGAACTCACATGTCATTGCCAATAGACTGAACACTCTGCTATCAGCAGGATCTTTTAATCTATTGTCTACCTTTAGCTTATGAGCTTGGGCACTGAATGGCGTCCTCCATATTGTGTTGGAAAAAAAAATACTTTTACAGGATTCAATCTTTATCTCTGTCTTTATTGGCTTTATTTTTTCAAATTGAGGTGGCATTAAAACACCTGGAAACATTTTAGTCATATCCAACTTTCCGCCCCACATAAAAAAAGATTGGAAATATTTACAAGTACAATTTTGGCCAATTAAGGCATACTTGCTGGTAAATGGCCGCCCGTAATTGCAATATATGGCAGCAAATCATTGGCCGCAAATGGCCACCCGGCTCCAAAACATTATACTATGTTCCTGCTTGAGACACTTATGGGTCTGCTGGAGCACAGAAATAGGAACGCAACCTTGAGATGATCTTTCCTGATGGAGTTTTGTCAGTGCTTTGCAATGAACGTCTAGACAACCCCTCAGGAATGGGAGTTTAACGTGATTAGTAACAATGGCCAAGCAAGCCCCCACGCTGTATAATCACTATTTGTTCCTGGACGCCC
>PIJE02000623.1:188750-228750 GCA_002895965.2 Coryphaenoides rupestris
ACACACACACACACAGACACACACACACACACAGAAATCGCACATTGTAAATTCATCTTTAAAATGTGTGTGTGTGTGTATTTGTGTGTGTGTCTGTGTGTGTCTGTGTGTGTGTGTGTGTGTGTGTGTCTGTGGTCAGAAAAAAATCCCTGAATGAATAAATAATGTAAAATGGCCGTCTCATCCCGTTAGCTGGAGGCGCCAATTTGTAGCCCCAGCACCGTCTTGCCCTCGCTCTGCTGCAGCGCTCAGTCGGGCCTGAGGGGGGCGAGCGCCGCGCCACTCTGTCCGAGGGCACCGGCGTCCGCCAGGAACGCCTTGCTCAACACACGGGGTCCTGGGGGGGGGGGGGGGGGTTACCTCTGTTTACAGGGCACACTGCTGTCAGATACAGCCTGTACACACACACCCCCCTCCCCACACACCACCGCCACCGCCACCACCACCGCCACCACCACCGCCACCAGAACAACAACACGCATACATGACAGCCACACGGTCCCTGTGTGGCGGGCTAATTGCGTGCCGCAGCATCACGCGTGTGTGGGAGCGGCGGTGGCGGCGGCGGAGACGACACACATGCTCGTCTTCACGCGACGACCCCTCGCCCTTCCCGCCGCGCCCAAGAAGAAGAAGAAGAAGAAGAAGAAGAAGATATACAATAAGAAGAAGATATTCCTTTTCCTCAGGCTTATGTTGTTGGTATGTTGAGCAATCTCTGGCACAAGAATTTCCTTCGGGATGATTAAAAATGAGAGGCAGCGTGGCGCGGTAGCAGTCTGTGGTCACAGGAGGAACACTGAGAGGCCGCAATGTTGTTATTTGCGTCGGAAAAAAAGTCGACCGAACAACATACCAGCGCGTAGTAGAGACTGGAGAGAGCTTTGTGGGGAATTGAATTGAAACACGTTCGTTTTGTTGCGGAGGGCATCTCCGCGCTTGAAAGGAACAACAATTCCCACAGTAGCTGCATGTTATTTTGTATAATATTATCACCCACTCACCATTTGAAACTTTTCTTTTGTCTGCTGTTGAGAACCGCGGAGGAACCCGAGATTGTTGGAGGTGAGAGTTGTGTTTATATTCCGATATCGAGGAGGACGGATCGCGGCACGGCGGGGGAAACGTTTGGAAGACATTGAGAAGGGAAGAAGAAGAGAGAACCGGGGAAACAAAAGAAAACTTTTTGTCTGCTTTATAATTTGTACCGGTGGAAGGGGAAGACATGCCTGTGTTGAGGTTCATCCTCCACTAAAAATACAATGTCTTGATCAAAGCCAATGACCTACTTTTCCTCGCCTAATTCAATGCAACCTAAACGTACCTTGAGGAAAACACGGGAGGCAGAGAGCGTTGGGGAGGGAGGAAGGAGGAGTCCCGGGGGGGGAGGAGCTTGGCTTAAGACGCCATGAACATCAATAGCTGATGGAATGTAAGCACACCCCGACACAGCGCACCTCACGATTGTGGTTTTTACATGAAAAATTAACCAGGCGGAGGACGGGCGCCACAGAGGATAGCGATGACGAAAAGCTCCCAAATGCGTCTGACAACAAGTAAATATTGTATTGAACAATAAACAAGGTGAACCCACTTCATTATTCATGTCAGCCGGGAGAGCGGGAGAGAGTGATTGTGAGAAAACAAATACTTCATCTGCCTGTCTTCCCTCCGAGCGTACGCCTCCTCCTCAGACAGATCGGTGAGTGGAGGAAGCAGGAAGGAAGTAGGAAGGATGTAGGAAGGAAGCACAAAGGAAGTAGGAAGGATGCAGGAAGGATGTAGGAAGGAAGCACAAAGGAAGTAGGAAGGAAGCAGGAAGGACACACACAGCACACACACACACACACGCACACACACACACACACACACCGCCATCTTAGGTGTTTCTCCTCCCAACCCCCCTGGTCCACGCGTCCCTCCCAGCCCCAGTGCCAGATCGCCCTCTGCCTGCCAAGCGCAGAACCAAGAAGACCCCCGCCGACTTGCGACCACTTGGCATCTTCATAGAGACACGCGAGGGCCGCCTCCTCCTCCTCCTCCTCCTCCTCCTCCTCCTCCTCGTCATCATCATTAGGCCGGCTGCTGGAAGATTACCCAGGGCACGGTGACCCCCGGGGCGCCCTCTGCCAGCAGCCTCAGCACCCCACTCCAAGAGCCACTTCAATGGCTGTCGCTTCACCAGGCTGCCACAGGTTCGACCCGTGCGTTGGGAAAGTATCGCCACGAGTGTTGACGGTGAGGGGCGTGGCAGGAAGTTTAGTAGCAGCCATCTACAGTATCTACTGCATCTCCATCGCCTCCTCTTGCGCATACGTATATCACAGACACACACACACACACACACACACACACACACACACACACACACACACACACACACACACACACACACACACACACACACACACACACACACTGTTTGATTTCATTTAATCGTGGACATGTGATCTCCATGGCGAGAGATATGTCTGTGTCTGTGCGGCTGGGGTGTGAGTGCTCCCAGCAGGGGGGCGGGTGTCTTATGAAGAGGTTTGACGATAACGACACCATGCAGACGCGTCAGTGGCTCAGCGGGCGGGAACCCGAGAGGCCGTTAGAACACGAGCGGCTTGAGGGGTGAACTATCACAGGGAGCGTGTGTGTGTGTGTGTGCGTGTGTGCGTGTGTGTGTGTGTGCATGTGTGTGTGTGTGGGGACAGTGACTTAGCGGGGACATGGAGAGAGCCGAGGCTATCTCATCAGCCGAGGAGAGAGAGAGAGAGGAGAGATGATGAGAGAGAGAGAGAGAGAGGAGAGAGAGAGAGAGAGAGAGTGACCTAGATGGCCACAGAAAACGCCGCCAACGGATGACGGACGATTGCAACAGTCTGTCGCCCGTGTTCTGAATATCTCTTTTGGGCCGGCGGTTGGGCCGGCCGGTTCACACATCCGTCCAGATCTCTGAGATATGCAGCATCTCTGCTCCAAAAGGCCCCCCCCACCCAGAGAGCTCCCGGGGGGACACACACCAAACACTTTAAAGGGCAACCTCAATATCTTTCTCTTTAAACTTTCGCTTTCTGTTTCCCCGTTTCTCTCTCGTTTTATGTCTGTCTTCGTCTCTCTCTCTCCCTCTCTCTCTCTCTCTCTCTCTTCTCTCTCTCTTCCACTTATCTCTCTCTCCCTCTCTCACGCATACTTTCTAAGCCTTGCTCTCTGGACGGATCTCTCTTTCCCAGATTGCCACATGTGCCTGTGAAGTCAAACGAGTGATGCTCCAGATCTAAAATTAAATAAATAATAATAATAAAATAAAATAAGATAAAGAAATGAAAAAGAAAAGATGTGACTACACCCCCCCCCCCCCCCCCCTCTCCGAGTGCTGCTACTCGTGTGCCTAGCATGCCCACCGTTAACAGCCGTCTCGCTCAGCGGCTCCCCAGAGCGAGCGATGAGCGAGCTCTGCAAACCGACCCGACGTCTTTGTCGTGTTGCCGTTTCCCACATGGCCGTCGGCGGCTCTTCCCCGCCGTTCCCGCCGCCAAAAAAAAACCCAGTAAGCAGGTGCTGCTGCCCTCTCAGGCCAACTCATTATGGTCTTTGATTATTCCCGTTTTGTTTCAGCGAGCGCAGGCCAACAGGCGGGACGGGCAGAAAGGCCAGCACCACGCACCGTCTCAGCGCCTGGGCCTAATTGAGCCAAATGGGAATGGCGGTTGCCAGAATTCACTCTCCTTCTGTGTTTACATGTGCACGATTCACCAGAGAGACACTCATTACCGCCTCGTTGAAAAATCACAGAGACACGCACACTCACACACCACACACACACACACACGCGCGCGCACACACACGCACGCAAAAACATACACACATGCATGCACCGACGCACAGACACACACACACAGACACACACACACAGGCACACACCCACACACGTGTGCACACACACACACACACACACACTGAAACTTTGTCGACGTAGGAATAGAGAGTGAGAGTTCTCTGTGGCGTGCCCTCGCGACTGGATCTGCAGATGCTGCTGGGAATGGAGTCGTGCTTTCGAAACGGCGCCGGCGTCGATGTCAGAGTCCTCGTTACGCTCGCCGCTTTCCCCTCGTCTCAAAGTTATAATTGCTGTGTACGAGTGCGCTTGGCCTAACACTGATTGAGTTGTTCAAAAAGCGCGGCTTTGAGGTCGGCCTTGAGCAACTTCCTAATCGCTCGGTCAGGCAATTCGGCGCGACGAGGAAGAGGAGGGATTGGGAAACGGCTCACTGACAACAGGTGATTAACATGCACTGGACCAGACACTGCATCTCCGCAGTGAATCTACACCCGGTGGAGAGGACCAGCGTCCAGTGAAATCGCATGAAAGGTTGCGGTTGCGTTCTGCACACCGTCCGCAGCGCCACCGGAGACGCTCGACGGGCTCAACAGAACGCCGGCTGTGCTGTTGCCGCTGTCAGATAAGTCATTCGGCATCGACGCCCCGTCACATGGTGCGCTGGCATCATTATATAGCCCCACGGGAGTGATCAGTGGTCATTTGGAATCAGCATTGGAAATCGAGCAATGCATTGAATTAATATAACGGGGATCTGTTCTTCTGTTTTCACCAAGCGATTGATCATGTCGTCCACATGTGGGATGATCGTCTTCTCAGTCGTGAGGCACCCGATTGATTAATTGAATGGATGGTGACGCGATGCAGAGCCGCACACACCACAGCGCCCCGTCCATCGATCAAGTGTTTTCATTTGAAACACAAGCGCTCAAGACCAACAAGCATCCAACAACCTATCCTTGCGTTCCGCTTAAGTAACGTTTCCTCACGCGAGATGCGTCTCGGTTACCCGTCCACGGCCTTCGACGCCTTCGGAGTGAGACGTGAAAAAAAAAAACCCCACGAGACCCTGTGATGCATCCGCGCCGTCAACCTGCTCTTCGTCTCCTCCGTGACAAGCTCTAATTCATCCATTCCTCACGCAGGACTCCCTCTCGTCGGGTTCAGCCTCGATGATCAGGTGGAGTAAGTGACGTGTCAGGAGCACAACGCCTGCGCCGCTTACGCCGGGATGACCGTGATCCAGGCCTGCGCCCGGCTCCAGACGCTGATACATGATCCGGACGCACGAGGCACCTGTTTAAGAAAACGCGCCTCGATGCCTTGGACCGTGGCTGAGTGAGGGATCCCACATCCGGAGTGTCACGAAACGGTGTGCAGCCAAGAGCAGAAATGAATGAACACAGTCAGGCAATCCGGCTCGCTGGAACGCAGCATTACGGTGTTGCAGCGACACAACAGAGGAGCGTGAACACACCCGTTGGTTCGGGATAAAGCCAAACGGTAAACGAACCGTCGTCAACATGTTGTTGGTTACAAACGGGAACGTCGTTTAATAATCGTCATTACTGCAATCGCTTGTAGTTTAACCTGATTGGCATAATAGGTGTTGGGACTTTAATAGCGGAAACACTGCGTCCGACCTGAAAACCTTGGCCGCATATTGATGACGGGCGCGTTAAACATTGAAGTAATCACAGTGCACTTAGTTTGATGATTGTATAATGAATAAGAAATGAGCAGCAACACCGGAGGGTAATGAACGGTCTGGGGAGGGCGAGCAATATCTGGCAACGTGATAGCCACACGTGCCTATACATCCAGAGGGCACGGGCCAAAATATGGGTGTCAAAACGTGACGCGCGCACACACACACACACACACACACACACAACACACACACACACACACACACACACACACACACACTCACACTATGAGTCTACGTGTTATGGCCGACATATGGATGGTGAACCACAAGAAATCGTTATGAACTCAATCAATGTACGTTACCCATGAGAAACACACTAAGGAAGAACAAAACGTCTCCATTAAGACACAAACACACACACACACACACACACACACACACACACACACACACACACACACACACACACACACACACACACACACACACACACACACACACACACGCTGCTGCAGGTTGGTTTGTCATTGCAGATAATGGTGATTCTATTCTGTTCTATTTTATTGAGAGTTAACTCAAAGTTTGACATTCATTGGCCAATCACAAGAATAGCCAATGAATGTCAAATGTTGTTTTTAGACCTCAATAAAAATAACAGTTGTCCTCACTAATAGGCTTATCACATTCATCACATTCATCACACACACACACACACACACACACACACACAAGGGCACACAAAATCATGCACACACACACACACACACACACACACACACACAAACACACACACATACACAAAATCATGCACACAAACGTCACACACACACATGCAACACACAGACACACACACACACACACACACACTCTCGCCACGGGATGTCACGGCCTTTGGAGCGACCTGCAGCAGCATGCTGTTGTCAGAGCCCAGCGAGTGGCAGCGGTCGGCCATCATCAAATGTACGCTGGAGTGTTAGTGATACCATATGTATCAGGGTATAGCGCTCAATATTACATACAGAACAATATAGTGTCATCATAGAGCAAATATATTAGCCGCTTCAGTCCATATGTCTCTGTATATACGTCTAGATATCGTAACAATAACAACATTGAAATACTTTTGTGGAATATCACCACAAAACTACTAAAGTATATATACCTACAATCTGCACAGTACTGTTGAGGTTACTTGTATGTTCCCTGTTTACTGTGCTCCATCTAACCATCATGTTGTCTCCATTATCTAGGGTGCTGCTGTGATCATGACAGGATACCTGGCCACCCCACCTGACGGCTACCAGCTTGCTCTCCAGCCAGCACCCCATCACAATATTACTATGTCCGCCAACACCCACCACAACCACCCACCAAAACCCACCCAACAAACATACACAAATCTTTGGCACACCAAAAGACACAAGGCGTCGTGGGGGGCATTGTCGACACTAACCACTGGATGCCTACGACATGAAGACAGAAACACAACACGCAGACAAAATAGCACACACAACAGTGCTGTCGTTGCAAACTCGTTGGGGCAGAGGGGACAACGTGAACCCTCGCGCTTTAACACGACTTGAGTTAGATGGGATCCGGGGCTCGGTTAATCAGCAGGGGGGTCCGGTTCGTCTGACATGCAACTCTTCCTGTGTGTTATCATCAGGTTGGGTGGCGAAGCCGGCTCCTTGACTGCACATCGGGCCCTGTCCTCTGCCTCCTCCTCCCACCGCTCCTCCTGCTCCTCCTCCTCCCCACCTCCTCATCCCTCCTCATCCCTCTTCCTCCTCCTCCTCATCCTCCTCCTCCTCCTCATCCCCTCCTCCTCAACCAACACTCTCACACTGAGCTGCTCTTTCTCCATTCTGAGGGAGGACCACGAGTGAGGCAGCCTGGCAATTATTTCTCTCCAGAATGTTTTTCGCTGAGGTCTTCCCGTCTCTAATGACAAAGGCCAAACAAGACGACGGCGCACACACACACACACACACAGCCTTGGGTCCAATTGTCATTCAGAAGTGAAACAAAAAAACCCACAAAAAACTAGATAGTGACGATAAAGCCCAACGTGGCGCGGAAATGGTCAGGCGAGATTGCGAATAAATATGTGGATAAATAAAAGACTACAGACTTTGAGACGGGAGTGATTTATCTCACTGGGGTGAAATCTCGATCACGCTGTCTCCCTCTCTCTCTCTCTCTCTCTCTCTCTTTCACCGTATCTCTCCTTCTTTCTCCCCTCTCTCTTGATAGCTTTCATACACATTCGCTGCCTTAGTTGTTCCGCAATCGCCTCCGCGTATCCCCGGGGAACCGCAGCAACCGCCAACTCTATCATTCACCTCGGCGCTAACTTCTGCCACCGCGAAACACTCGATATGAACAGGGCTAGCTGCCGGTGGTATTGCCTGCAGTCCATTAGCCAGATCCAACCTATTCTCTCCAGTCACGTGCGTCGATACAAGGGACCCCTGAGAAACATTATCCACCGCAAAGGGATTAAATGGCGGGAAAACAATTGAAATTGGTTGCCATGAAACAGCAATGACACATTTTTCAGGACGTACGCGGCCGCAAACACAGGTTGTTCACGCCGCTGGCTTTAAGAGCTTGTTGTGCTGTCGATGGCGACAAAGAATGTGATGTTCACAATGTGAAAATATATAATATCACCACAATAGTGCACAGGAACAATATGGATGTACACTCACTCACACACACGCGCGTGCGCGCACGCACGCGCGCACACACACACACACACACACACACACACACACACACACACACACACAGACACACACACACACACAAACACACAAACACACACACACACGCACACAAAGCAGTATTTCTAGTGTGCTAATGGAGTGGTGCTGAGCCACCAGATGCTAACCAGTGTGACACGTTACCATAAGGGACACAAACCTTTGAGTCGTTACTCGGGAACGACTAGGAAACGACTAGGAAACGACTAAGAAAAGACTAGGAAATGACTAGGAAACGACCGCGGAACGACTAAGAAACGACGAGGAAACAACCGCGGAACGACTAAGAAACGACGAGGAAACGACTAGGAGAGACTAGGAAACGACTAGGAGACGACCGCGGAACGACTAAAAAACGACTAGGAAATGACTAGGAGACGACTAGGAAACGACTAAGAAACGACTAGGAAATGACCGCGGAATGACTAGGAAACGACTAGGAGAGACTAGGAAACGACTAGGAAACGACCGTGGAACGACTAAGAAACGACTAGGAGAGACTAGGAAACGACTAGGAAACGACTAGGAGACGGCTAGGGAACGACTAGGAAACAAATGAGGAACAAATGAGCAACTAACTGCTAGTTCACCATTAGTTAATGAGTAACTGCTAATCAAACTTTACTAAACTATTACTTCTATTCTATTCTACTTCTTCTATTGCTGCTTGTGGCCCCTGAAGTGAAAGAGGTCCATCATACAAGTAGTCCCTCATTACTTCATACATTACTCAGTACGATGGAGTACTTTTTCTTCAGGGGCCACAAAAATGGTAGTAAGGTAATGATGAAGTAATGATGACTACATAGCATCCACTAGTGATGTACCACTGGGGAGCACGTACCAGCAGCAGCTCCTGTAACATGTTGATAAGGAGTTACTCATGAACTCACGGTTAACGAGCAGTTAGCTCCTCATTCTTTTCTTAGTCATGACTCAACAGTTTGTGCCCCTCGGTGTAAAGTGTCGCCGCTGAGGAGCATTTACAACCTCTCTGGGTCGGTCGGCTCGGCTGGTAGTGTCTGCAGCTGTCCTCCCCCTGACTGCAGAGCGGGATCCCGGCCGCGGTACGGACCCCTCAGCGGAACGCAGGCTGAAGGCTCTTGGTTGACGAGGGGGAAAAAAAAGACTGTGTTTTGTTTTGTTCATTTTACTTACCCGTTATTATTGACTGCAAGTGTGTGTTTATTTTTGCTCAATTATGTCCGCCCATCCGGGTTTGGCGTTCTTGTCAGATTTCATTTGAGCGCGGGCTCCACCGCCACAGCCCGAGAAACGGTATCTGTGACGGAGGGCGGGGTATAAATACACCGGCCTGTCTTGTGAGATCCACTTCACAGTGTAAACAAGTTAACACGATCTCAGATGCAAATGAGTTCACAGGCTATTGTTTCCCTTGATAATCACACAGGGAGCAAACACGCTTCTATTAGAATCCCCCATAACACAGTCCATAGCACAGCCATGGTAGGCTATACTCCTAAAGATGCATTGCATATGCATCTGAATAACCACAACACACACACACACAAACGACACGAACACACGACGACACGAACACACACGACACGACGACGCGAACACACGACGACGACGCGAACACGCGACGACGCGAACACAGCGACGACACGAACACACGACGACACGAACACACGACGACACGAACACACGAACACACGACGACACGAACACACGACGACACGAACACACGACGACACGAACACACGACGACACGAACACACGACGACACGAACACACGATGACACGAACACACAACGACACGACGACACGAACACACGATGACACGAACACACGACGACACGAACACACGACGACGCGACGACACGAACACACGACGACGCGACGACACGAACACACGACGACACGAACACACGACGACACGAACACACGACGACACGAACACACGACGACACGAACACACGACGACACGAACACACGACGACACGAACACACGACGACACGAACACACGACGACACGAACACACGACGACACGAACACACGACGACACGACGACACGAACACACGACGACACGAACACACGACGACACGAACACACGACGACACGAACACACGACGACACGAACACACGACGACACGAACACACGACGACACGAACACACGACGACACGAACACACGACGACACGAACACACGACGACACGAACACGATTGGCAATTTGCAGGACAGCAGACCTCACCGGCGCATAATGACCAACAAATTACCCCGAACGAAAAAAAAACACACACACACGAGGAACCACGTTGAAAATGATTCTTCAGAGCCTCGCGCTCACCGATCTCTCGCCGTGCTCACCGAACACAAATTAGTCTTTTGTAATCTGTACCACACACACACACACACACACACACGTACACACACACACACACACGCACATACACACACACACACACACACACACTCAACACGCACACACACACACACACACACACACACTCAAACACACACACACACACACACTCAAACACACACACACACACACACACACACACACACACACACACACACACACACACACACTCAAACGCACGTACACACACACACACACAGCCCCATCACACAGCCGAATCAACTATTAATAAGTAATGGAGAGTAAATTGATAGATAGCTAAATTAATTTACTGAAAAACATAAACAATACAATACTACGCCCTTGACGACGCTGCGGTCCACTGGGCATGGGCAGGTACGTGTGACCAAAGAGAAAACCAGTTGATAAAAAGTGTGTGATTTATATACACGGCAGACACTCCCGCCAAGGACAGCGGTGGGGGGCGGTGGTCTCGTGTAACTCACTCACGTCAAGGTGTTCAGAGCTGCTCCTCCAGAGCCCCACAATCACTGGCAGGCAGATGCTTGTCCCTGGATCGATTGCATTTTTATATAACGCTTTTATCCAAAGTGCTTCACAGTATTGCTTCACATTCACCCATTCATACACCGACGGCGGTGCCAACCATGCAAGGTAACAACCAACACGTCAGGAGCAGTGAGGGTGTGTGTGTGTGTGTGTGTGTGTGTGTGTGTGTGTGTGTTGTGGTTATTCAGATGCATATGCAATGCATCTTTAGGAGTATAGCCTACCATGGCTGTGCTATGGACTGTGTTATGGGGGATTCTAATAGAAGCGTGTTTGCTCCTGTGTGATTATCAAGGGAAACAATAGCCTGTGAACTCATTTGCATCTGAGATCGTGTTAACTTGTTTACACTGTGAAGTGGATCTCACAAGACAGGCCGGTGTATTTATACCCCGCCCTCCGTCACAGATACCGTTTCTCGGGCTGTGGCGGTGGAGCCCGCGCTCAAATGAAATCTGACAAGAACGCCAAACCCGGATGGGCGGACATAATTGAGCAAAAATAAACACACACTTGCAGTCAATAATAACGGGTAAGTAAAATGAACAAAACAAAACACAGTCTTTTTTTTCCCCCTCGTCAACCAAGAGCCTTCAGCCTGCGTTCCGCTGAGGGGTCCGTACCGCGGCCGGGATCCCGCTCTGCAGTCAGGGGGAGGACAGCTGCAGACACTACCAGCCGAGCCGACCGACCCAGAGAGGTTGTAAATGCTCCTCAGCGGCGACACTTTACACCGAGGGGCACAAACTGTTGAGTCATGACTAAGAAAAGAATGAGGAGCTAACTGCTCGTTAACCGTGAGTTCATGAGTAACTCCTTATCAACATGTTACAGGAGCTGCTGCTGGTACGTGCTCCCCAGTGGTACATCACTAGTGGATGCTATGTAGTCATCATTACTTCATCATTACCTTACTACCATTTTTGTGGCCCCTGAAGAAAAAGTACTCCATCGTACTGAGTAATGTATGAAGTAATGAGGGACTACTTGTATGATGGACCTCTTTCACTTCAGGGGCCACAAGCAGCAATAGAAGAAGTAGAATAGAATAGAAGTAATAGTTTAGTAAAGTTTGATTAGCAGTTACTCATTAACTAATGGTGAACTAGCAGTTAGTTGCTCATTTGTTCCTCATTTGTTTCCTAGTCGTTCCCTAGTCGTCTCCTAGTCGTTTCCTAGTCGTTTTTTAGTCGTTCCTCGTCGTTTCTTAGTCGTTCCGCGGTCGTTTCCTAGTCATTTCCTAGTCTTTTCTTGGTTGTTTCCTAGTCGTTTCCTAGTCGTTCCCGAGTAACGACTCAAAGGTTTGTGTCCCTTATGGTAACGTGTCACACTGGTTAGCATCTGGTGGCTCAGCACCACTCCATTAGCACACTAGAAATACTGCTTTGTGTGCGTGTGTGTGTGTGTTTGTGTGTGTGTGTTTGTGTGTGTCTGTGTGTGTGTGTGTGTGTGTGTGTGTGTGCGTGTGTGTGTGTGTGTGAGTGTACATCCATATTGTTCCCGTGCACTATTGTGGTGATATTATATATCTTCACATTGTGAACATCACATTCTTTGTCGCCATCGACAGCACAACAAGCGCTTAAAGCCAGCGGCGTGAACAACCCGTGTTTGCGGTCGCGTACGTCTTGAAAAATGTGTCATTGCTGTTTCATGGCAACCAATTTCAATTGTTTTCCCGCCATTTAATCCCTTTGCGGTGGATAATGTTTCTCAGGGGTCCCTTGTATCGACGCACGTGACTGGAGAGAATAGGTTGGATCTGGCTAATGGACTGCAGGCAATACCACCGGCAGCTAGCCCTGTTCATATCGAGTGTTTCGCGGTGGCAGAAGTTAGCGCCGAGGTGAATGATAGAGTTGGCGGTTGCTGCGGTTCCCCGGGGATACGCGGAGGCGATTGCGGAACAACTAAGGCAGCGAATGTGTATGAAAGCTATCAAGAGAGAGGGGAGAAAGAAGGAGAGATGGTGAAAGAGAGAGAGAAAGAGAGAGAGAGAGAGAGAGAGAAAAAGAGAGAGAGAGCCAGTGAGATAAATCACTCCCGTCTCAAAGTCTGTAGTCTTTTATTTATCCACATATTTATTCGCAATCTCGCCTGACCATTTCCGCGCCACGTTGGACTTTATCGTCACTAAAAAGAAAAAAAAGCAATATCGTGGCAGAAACACATCAAAGAGCAACAAAACAGAAAATAAAAGACACTATCTAGTTTTTTGTGGGTTTTTTTGTTTCACTTCTGAATGACAATGGACCCAAGGCTGTGTGTGTGTGTGTGTGCGCCGTCGTCTTGTTTGGCCTTTGTCATTAGAGACGGGAAGACCTCAGCGAAAAACATTCTGGAGAGAAATAATTGCCAGGCTGCCTCACTCGTGGTCCTCCCTCAGAATGGAGAAAGAGCAGCTCAGTGTGAGAGTGTTGGTTGAGGAGGAGGGGATGAGGAGGAGGAGGAGGGATCTCTGGGCGGCGACGGAACTCATCAGCCGCCCGTATAAGAGGCCCGGCCTCGTCCGCGTCACCGTATTTAATACGTAGCATAAACACTCCCTGCACATTCGTATGAATCATTAGGGATGCAGCAGTAGTGGGGGGGAAAAACGGCTCCTTATAATTAATTCACGCGATGCCTTTCAAAGATCAGAGCCGGTGTCAGACAGATGTGTGCTCGGCAGATGGAGGAGATGTACTGCGAACGCGAGGCATTAATGACTTGTGATGTATTCCTTCACGTTGTTTCTTCGGTAAATGTGTGCTGCTTCGCGGCAGCGGCGCGCACACAAGAGTGGCGTGATGAATGGTCGGAAAATTGGAATCATATTCCAAACGGAGATCATAGGATCAGCACGGTACACTAAAAGCATCGCGGGGATTACAGGCGTAACCGAGGAAGAGAAGGTAAACGCAAGCAAGGCACGCAAGAACCCACACAAGGCAGTGGTCTCTCTCTCTCTCTCTCTCTCTCTCTCTCGATCGTCTCCTGTCTTTATTTATTCTCCTTTTCCTCTCTGTCATCTTATTTACCCAAACGTGTAGATTAAGAGATACTTTCCCAACGGAAGCCGAGCATCAGCGAACACATTGTCATACAGACCGCATGTAAAGGCTTCTCTTAGCATCGCAATTATTAAAGTCGACCAGGAAATGAAAATTAGAAATGTGTGAAATGTGTGACAGCCAAACAGCCAAACAGCCAAACCTAATCAGCATATTTCCTCCACAGCACATTTTCTTGGTTGTTGTGGTGTCAACAACTTTTTGCGGGAAGTGGCCCAACTTTCAACCAATAACACCGACACAATCCCCTCCCCGCCTCCCACCTCCCTTCATATTAAACCGCTAAGGGCAAACTTTGAACGAAAGCTAATTGTTCTCCCAATTTGCACAAAGCCAATCTAATCCAGAGACAGAGCAAATAACAGAACCTCCTACCCTCTGCCCCCACCTACCCCCGGTGATCCGCCGTCTGCCCGGCAGCTCGAGGGGAGATCACGTTCGCGGAAGGAAAGGAAAAGAAAAAAAAAAAAACCAACAACAAGTTTTCCTCACGTGCTAACGTTGCGCGCGCTAATCCTGCCGCCATTGTGCGCGGGTGACAACGTATCGCCTAACCCAATAACATGGCGTTCCACATGCATCATCCGCCGATTGGATTAGAAGGGGGAGGCTGATTTATTTATTTGCTTAGCACCGAGACAGTGCTGTCATTATTTTCTGTTGTAAATAATTCAATAAAGATGTCAGCCACCTCTCGCTGCTCCCACATTAATATTAGGTGTAATAAAGACCGGGAGATGCCGACGATGTGTGGGTTGGTCTGCGGGGGCTACGCTCACAACGGGGATAAAAGCCCACCTTTCGGGGGGGGGGGGGGAAAGCACAGAGTAATGGCAGAAAGTAATATGCTCAGTTCAAAACAATGGAAATTACAGCGAAATGAACCCAGCTAGCGCCCTAGCTTCATCATGGGAACGGAGGGAAGCCAGCAGTTAGTTGGGAGTCTGCGTGGATCGCATTGAGTTCCGTGTTTCAATAAGTTCTCTGCAGTCCCCGTCGGTCAAGCGTGCAAATTCACGGTGCGATTTGCACGAGCCGCAGGGTCGGGCCCGGCGGTGATTGATGATTGGGATTGATCGTTAGTTGTGATCATCGCGGGAATAAAACATGGCGGAACGTTCACTTCCTGAACCCCCGGTGTCTCGGCGAGGCTCTCCGGGCACCATCTTGGAAACGATAAAACACTTGTAACAGGCTCCGCCCCACACGGCCCCGCCCCACACGGCCCCGCCCCGCAGATGTCAGCATACGCCTCGATATTAAAGGCACATTTACCAAGCTTGGCAAAGTGTGGATTAAAACCGCAACTCTGCAGTCTTCCCTTGTTCATCGGGCCTCATTCTTGTTTGGTGTTTTAAAGAGAATGCCCACAAAGCGTGTCAATAAACACCTGGTAGTCCCAGATGGATGCACCTCAAGGTGTCTGCTGATTAATATCTCCAGGAGGACGGAGGAGAATAGATGCGGTGTTCGCGTATCGTAAGGGAGGTTCTGTCAGGTACGCCGCGAATAGACCACACGTCTTGGATGTCACCGATGACACCGGCGGTCCACAAAAGTGTGACGAAATGGACAGAACGCAAGAAAGAAGGAAAGACAACAGGGAGAAAATAGAGCCTGAAAACAGGCCGTTATTTGTTCTTACACAAAGATATAGCTGTGAACCTGAGAGTTTAGTAGGAGCTCTGGGCTAAAGACACGGACCACCGGTGTCCTGCGGTAATCCTTTTCTATCTGTTCCAGGAGACGCAAGTGTTCACGCACACACACACACACACACACACACACACACACACACACACAAACACACAAATAAAGACATTGGCCACTTGTTCTCAGGGGAGCCCTATATACCAGTAGAAATGGTTCCCAGACAATAATTGAGGACAGACTAGTGTGGGGTGCGGAATATGACTATCTGCGATGGGAAATTGATTTTCACTTTGTGTGCAGCACGGCCCAATCCATTAAACATGATGGAGTAAAAAAAAAAGTGTACAAAAAAAAAAGGATTATATCTTCACTGCTGGGTTTACAATGTGGATATGTTTGTGTGTTTCCATCCTGGAGTAATTGAGTTGTACGTTCTTTTACACAAACACACAAGAGGCCGTGACCTCATACAGGAGGAGATCCATCGAATACGCTTCATCGTACACTCCAAAACCGTGCATTTCAATCAGGATTGCACAAAATCAATCAGGTGGATATATTTATATATATATAAATATACAGTATACTGCTTAGCAGGCCTTGCCAAAATGGAAGCCCTCTCGTCTACCCACAGAATTCTCCATTCCACCACAAACACTTTTCTCCCGCCTTCCAATCTGTACTCCGTCTCCGGGCTTCTCTCCATCGCTTTCAGCAAGGAGGAGGAATACTTTCAGCTCCAGCTGAGCCTTCTCCCGCAGAGGGCTTCCATGAGGGTGCACACACACACACACACACACACACACACACACACACACACACACACACACACACACACACACACGGCACACACACACACACACACGGCACACACACACACACGGCACACACACACACACACACGGCACACACACACACACACACGGCACACACACACACACACACACACACACACACACACACGGCACACACACACACACACACGGCACACACACACACACACACACACACACACACAGCACACACGGCTCATTATTGATTTCCATCTTCCACGGCATATTTCCTCCTGAGAGAAGCCCATTGTTTCAGTGCAAGAAGGCATCTCATTTCCCTCTCTGATTTGTTTACTCGGCTAATGGGACTGCAGTGTCCTTTGTTGGGCCTTTGCGGAGCGTGACAAAGCTCTGTGGCGCTGTGTGGAGATCACTCGTGTAGTTTGGCTGAAAGAGAGGCTTAATCTCGCCATTTGATTTCGGCGAGGCTTTCATCGGCGATTTAATGACTCGTGCCAGCTGACATAATTGCACTTTCGGAAATTTTTCTAATAGGAATTTAAGCATAATAAGGAGCGCCGCGCGGTGTTGTGAATTCCTTCCTTCCCTTTTATTATTAAAAAACGTTTTTTCCTTTTTAGCTACGATAATAATGGGAATTACAAAGATAATATGCTCTAATTGCTTGGAGGGGATATACTGTTTTTGTAGCCCCCCCTAATCCCGTATCTCTCCGTGCTGCCGCGCTCTGTATGCTTCTTTCAACAGGTTGCGTCATACATTCAGACGATATTTCAGCGTACAAACAGACAGTCGGCTTCTTTGTCGCATTTCTAATTCAGTATATAAAAAATGAATTCGACTTAAATTATGCTTTTGTGATTTTAATTGAAAAAGCAGCAGAAAAAAAACGACGACAAACCAACCATCAAAACACGTTGAACGTATCACCACACTTGATTCCATCCATTTTGCCATCCATCCACTCGATAAAGCGGCAGAATGTGAACAGGTCCAGATGTTTCCTTTCTCGTTCTCTCTTCCAATATGAACTGGAAGGATATGATGTGTTCCAAAAAACCCAATTTCTACTCATGACAAAATGACAGATTAGCTACGGTTTCATCTGTTGAGCCCTTGGGACAACCTGTGCGGTTCAAGATGGCCTCGCTCCCCTTGGCCGGCCTTATCGGAGAACACCGTCTCTCTGGGCCCCGCAGCGTCGACGCAAACATAAAAACGCATTTCTCTTCATCACCCACTGAGCCCATCGCAGGTCTGAAACGCCTCTTGTTTTGTTTATTCAATATCTGAAGTGCGGGCACCTTAATCTCAATAAAGAGGGGGCATTGGACTGAATTACCCGTACCGTTGCCCTTTGGAACTGCTGTCAGCGCTGTTCCCCTCATCCGGCGCTCTCAAAGCCTCCCTCCCCGCGTGAAGTCTATGTGAGGGGAATACAATGCAGGCCGCTCAGACACCACAAAAGGGCATTGCATTAGAAAGCCATACCTCCGCTGGGTGACCTTTTGGCGATGTTGTGGAGGTCGGCTGCATCCCAGCGGACGCCGCGTCGGAGGACTGAAAAGATTCTAAATGGAAGAGCGCAGGTTTGAGCCTCGACAAATGGCAGCTTATTGTTTTCGCCGTTCGCGCGATTGAATGTTCTCTGCTGGCGGCGGCGGAGATATTGAGTGATAATCATGCGTTACCCCGAGTCTGGGACACGGAAATAAAAGAAATGCCAGATGACAAGGGAGCCGACTTGTGCTGCTTTCCTCGCACGCTCGTTTCGCTTCATGGTTGGTATCTACGGAATAGTTTGTTCACGGACCAACGCACACGCGGACAATTTAAGCTCATAACTTTGTGATATTGGAATATTTGAATATGAATGAACTTTGTCTGAAAGTGACGTCACAAATTGTCAAGTCTCGTCCAAAAGTGCGGAGCAGCTATATTTATTTGACGAGTGTGACGGCGTAATTCTAGTGGCAATCTCTCCACATAAAAGCGTCTGTATCGTCAACGGCATTCTTTGGGTGCAGCGGGCCGTCCACAGATTGTCCACATTAGTGCCCGCGTGAGTCACATACGTTGGAATACAAAAACGTACATTGTCCTCAATACATTGAGTCCGTCCACGCAGAACAGAAGCTGCTCAGTATGTTGTCCATCATGAGAGGGTTTCCGGGGTGCGCAACGGTGTTCATGGAAATTAAAACAAGAACAACAACAATGCAGCAGTTCAATCGATCCCTAAAGCACACGATGCATTACCTGCACGTGAAGGGTGGACAGTAAGACTGCACTGAGCTGCACTGCGTTGTGCAACAGAGGTTCCACCTCATCCGTCTGCCCGGGCACCGGCACGCGACGACAGCCACCGGAGACGACAAGCAGACACGTAGAGAGTGTGGATTTTGAACGCCGAAAATGGGATAATCTTGGCTGAGTATTTCTTTTTCATAATAGGAGATCATTTTCAAACAGCCAAGCACTGAGCGCTGCCTGCTATAATAGAGGCCATTTCTCTATCTTCTCTGACAAGATTACATTATGTTGCATTTCCAAACACATGTCTATTATGTTATGCCGAGGCTCGTTTTTTGTCTTGGATTGTAATACGGGGAAAAAAGCGCCTGGCGGCTGTTGAAAGTGGCAAATGCACGATTTGGTCTTCCACGTCCATTTCATTATGCATTTTTGAAAATGTGTTGGTAATATTTGGGTTTTTGGTTGATATATTAAAATTCCCAACAATGCTGAGAAATGTATTCACCTACGCTACTGCAAGATGCTTTGGCTAAAAGCCTCCCCCAAATGTACACTTCATCAAATATCAAGAATACATTGAACGCAATGTAAAAAGGCTTGTGGGCAGAATGTATAATGTATAATCACAACATTATTAAATGTATTGACGATGCCTTCTGCGGTCACGACAGCTAACAAGGTCACGGCAAGTCCCGGTCTTCCAATACCGACGTCGTTTACGTTGTGTTCTGTTGTGTGTTCTGTGGGGAAAAATATAGCCTTAACGTCATCATTAAGATTCCCGTCGAGTGTCGGCGCCCCGCTCCCACATTCAGAGCAACACCCTCGCACAGATTGCACAGGGCGCAGGGTTATGACCGGGGGGTCAAGGACTCCGCACCCGGGGTGATCCCAGCCGTCCGGCAGCGGTCTGCACATGAAGGCTGGCGTCGGGGCTCACAAACACCGGCTCTGGCCCCGCCGGCCCCGTGAAGGGGAGAGCGCTCGCTGTGCAGACTGTTGCTCCAGACTCAGACTGCCTGCAGCCTCCAGGCTTCTGAGAGCCGTTGTCTTCACGTCACGTCGTGGTTTTGACACGAGAAGAAACTCACACTTTTAGAGATTTATGGGCACAGTCTGTTCTTATACAGTATGTACATACTTATATATACACTCAATATGATTATTATATACATTATATACCCCTTAGCAACCTACCCCCTATGCATGGTGTGTGTGTGTGTGTGTGTGTGTGTGTGTGTGTGTGCGTGTGCGTGCGTGTGTGTGTGTGTGCGTGCGTGCGTGTGGTGTCTCTCTGTGTATGAAGCACCCTTAACAAAACATCGAGGGTCTGCGCTTTGGTGCATGTGTGCCTAAATTCCGCTGAGTGTTCAGGTAAAATTAAGGTGTTCAAAGTTAATTAAGGTGTGGTGTGTGTGGGTGTGCACGTGTGTGTGTGTGTGTGTGTGTGTGTGTGCACGTGTGTGTGTGCATGCCGTGTGTGTGTGTGTGTGTGTGCACGTGTGTGTGTGCATGCGTGTGTGTGTGTGTGTGAGTGTGTGTGCATGTGTGAGTGTGTGCGCATGCATGCATGTGTGTGTGTGAGTGTGTACGTGATGAGTCCTGCTGGGAGGCGGTAACCAGGGAAAACAGCTGGTCCTCATCAGGCAGGATCAAACAGGGACGCCCGGAACACGCCGGCAGATGGCGAGGAGAGGTCTCCCAACAATGGGCCGCGCCCGTCCGCCGTGACATCATCACCGCGAGACGCTGGCTGCGAGCCGCCGCCGCCGCCACGCCGCCGCCGCCGCGCCGCCTCACCTCCGACACATCCGCCACTTCACAAGATTGGCACACGAACGCGCGGCGGGGAAGACGCAGATGGCAACTTAGCGCTTAGTACATGAATGAGAATACACTTATCATATTTAGACACTCAGTCGAAGATGCGGGTGATCTGTGAATATGAGCGTGAGCGACGTGAAAGGTATTTTTTATGTGTGCGGACGAAAACTTCCCCGATGTTACACTTCAGTAACACTTCAACGCCGTGCTAAAGTAGAACAATTATCTAAATACACAATTAAGACAGGCACTTGGTATTCGTCGTGATCCATACAAATCGCCCCTTTTCATTTCACTGCACATCCTGTGTGTGAATGTGACAAATAAACGTATTGAATCTTGAAATTGACTTTCCAGTTAGTTAAAGTTTAATGATGGTAAGTCACGCTAATCTTTTCATGTATATACTGTATATATATATATACAGGTTATATATCATCAGTAAGCCACCTGCAGAATGTATGACATTAAAGAAATACAGAAAACATATCACAGCAGGCCTGCCTGATGTGGGGGGGGTGTGGATTCGGGACACCCCAGGGAGCAGTCCGCGGCGCCCGCCCAGCAGAGGAGGCTCGGGCCTGGGCAGGACTCAGTCTTATCTTCCCCCGTTCAGATCCAGACCGGTCCCTGCAGGCCTCCCCCAACAGCTGGAGGCGCGGGAGCCAGCAGTAATCCCCACGGCCATCTGGTGAACAGCAGGAGAAAGAAAGAATCAAAACATCTCAACCAATATGGACGGAATAAGATGAAGGAACCGGCGAACGGAGGCGGTTTAGTCCCATCTCTGACGTGCGGACGGGAACGGAAACACTGTTTGTCCGCGCGAAACCGCGCTCTCGCTTTACTGTTGATTGAAAGGAGAAGATTATCGAACTCTAATTCGATGAATCTCTGTATGCATCGCCGTCTCCCCTCCGATTCCCTCGACAACCGGCCCATCCAATCGTCGTCACGCTTGGAGAATGTGTGACGTGCCGAGCGTCGGGTGCGAAGTTGTTTTGCGCGAGCGCTTTACGGGAATTCGTTACAGATTAGACGGCGGTCTCAGCAGTCGGTGACGCTCTTGATTTTCACCGTTGAAGCCGTACGTGCGATCATTACAGCTAATTAGCTTGCGATGTAAATGCGCGGCCTAAAGTGCCGTTAGAAACGTGGAAACGAAACAACGGGAAACATAATGTTCTCCGGGTGCGTTGGGCTGGCGTCCACTTCGCTCTCACACATCCGTCACGTCGCGTCCTTTGAGGAAACACAGCGGAGCCGTCGCTGTTTGTCGCGAGGAAGGCTGCTTGTCGTTCCCACAAACACGAGATGTTGTGTTTGTGTGTTACTGTGAACGCTGTGAGCAGATTTAGAACGCTGTTTCTCAAACTTGTTTGGCCGTCGATGACGCTTTGTTACAACGCTGTGAGATATTATGCGCAGACACGCCGCAGAGGTTTAGAACTTCAGGAGAGTTTCATCACACATCCCCTCACAATGTCCTCCCAGAACCCCCGACACAAAACACGGTGTTTTGTGACTTTTGTGGGGGAAACAACTTCATGAAAAATAACTTCATGAAAGAAGAAGAACTCTCCACAGCGCACCACGGAGAACGTCAGACCTGAGTGGGAAACACACCCGTCCATAAAATAGCTTACTCCACATTACGGCAAATTATAATAACGAGAATAAAGAATAACCGTAATTAACGTGAGCTCTTTAAACCATACGGTCACACGCCATTAGGGCTGTAAGGTTTGTGGCTGTCACCCGGGGACTGGGGCCGAGGGCTCGACGTTTCCCCCGCGTCCTCCGCGAGCCTGAAAGCCGCTGCCACGTGGAAAGTGATTGATGGCAGGTCAGCCTCCGACGGCCGGAGCCAAAAATTCCAATTCTTCCACGGGGGAAATTGCTCATTTCTTCAGAAGTCCATTTCCATTTTTCACGACGGGGCAACAAGCTAAGTTTATGCATTACGCTGGCACCCGGTGACGGGATTGTGATGAATTACTCGGCGTGTGGGATGGGGCATGAGAAAAACATATTAATTTGTGGAACTTTATTGTTTGCTTTTCTGTTTTTAGTTGCCTTGTCAAGAGAGAAGGGGGGATTGGAGTTTGTAAGGTAATATACAAGTAAGCAGCTGTGACATTGTGATTTAGATGCCTACCTCACTGCCTCCGTCGAGCGGAGTCACTACGCGGCCACGACTGTCGCTGTGACATTGTCGAGTTTTTTTTTTTGCTTTTTTTTTTTTCCTTGTTCGCTCCCTGGCTTTTTTAAATAAAAAACTGCGATCCTATTTGCTGCGGCGCTCGCTTCAAAGAGGTTATTTGTCATCATAGAGATTTATGCTGTCATTCAGGGACATTTATATCACTTTAAGCTCTTTGGGTGTTCCGGCTCTAGTGCCGGGGCAGACAATCCCACCGAGACCCGAGCCTCTCGCTGCCTTCATTCCCCTGGTTTTGTATTCCTCCTCCTTCCCCCGCCTCCATCCATCCATCCCTCCCTCCGTCCCTCCCTACCTCCCGACCTCCATCCCTCCGCCAGCGAGCAGCGCGGCTGTAATGACGGTCACTACCTCACAGGACACATGTTTCCATCAATCCCCCGACACACCGGGGGGGGGGGGGGCGGGTGTCTGCCTTCAGAAGGTACCTAACGCCTGACCTTGGGAAAGGCTTTAGAGGTGATCATATGAGAACCCAGGCTGTATATTCAACGGCCGGCGAATCAATATGTGCTTATGGCAATTTATTTTAATGAGGGAGCCACTGATGCCCTGCAGATTCCAACAGCGAGCACAGAGAGTATTATTGGCTGTGATGGAGTATCAATCGTACTATGCACACACACACACACGCACACACACACACACACACACACACACACACACACACACAGACACCATAAACACACACAGACACACAAACTATACACACACAGACAGCACAGCACAGCACATATGTCAGAAATACTGAGAAATCCGTCATTCGATTATTTTACTTTTCCCAAAATGCAGGACGCTGCTTTGCGGAAAAAGTAGAAGCCAGAGGTGTATGGGATGGAAGGCCGTCCAGACCTGAGTCTCCCGCTAAAAACCATCCTTCTCTAGCTGTGTGGCATCCATTGACTGGTGAGAGAACCAGAATCGGGAGGCCAGGGTCTTGTTTTCCTTCGCTCACACTGAGACCCTCGCCGCCTGGCCTGCAGGGACCAGTACGGGCGGCAGTAGCTCAGGAGGTAAGATCAGGTTGTCTGGACACCGGAAGGTTGCTGGTTGCTTCGATCCCCGGGGCTCCTCCGCCTCCTAGCTAAGTGTGGAGGTGTCCCTGAGCAAGGACACCACCTTAACCCTACTGTCCTGACGTGTTGATGCGGACCGTGAGACAGAGGAAGAGAGAGAGTCTTCGGTTGGGGGAGTTGGGGGAGTTGGGGGAGTTGGGGGAGCTGCTGCACCTGATGGCCGGTTGATCCGATGTGTTCCTGCTTCAGAGGGTTTCTGGGCCAAATCCCTTTCAGCTGCGGACCGGACGGCCAGGTGTCTGGGAAGTGGGACTTCCGTCCATTAGCAGCCATGTGTGCGGTCAACTCCAGTCGCTTGTTGAGACATCAACACAAGAAAAAAATGAAAGAACGGATCCGCAGAGTGCCTGTCTGGTTATAAGCCAGTATGACCTAATCCATCCGCTACGGTCCTGTTTAGTATTACGCTCTTAGGGTAATAATGCATAAGAATTGCTTAACTGGGAATGTGCTAGACATATCAGACATTCCACTTGAACATACAAAGCCCAGAGAGCGATATTGAGATATAAAATGATGTAACCAAGCTGCACACACATGGTGCCGACTGTAAATCTCACAGAGAGGAGAAATTGCGTCCTATCGATTTTATTTCCGTTTATATTCTTTTGGTTTTGTCGCGCCCATGAATGGCGCTGCCGATACAACGATGTGTGGTACAGACAACAAATGAGTTGACTCCTTCAGCGGAACACGTCAGGAGCAGTGAGGGTTAGGTGGTGTCTTGCTCAGGGACACCTCCACACTTAGCTAGGAGGGGGAGGAGCCCGGGGATCGAAGCAACCAGCAACCTTCCGGTGTCCAGACAACCTGATCTTACCTCCTGAGCTACTGCCGCCCGTACTGGTCCCTCCAGCGCCAGGCGGCGAGGGTCTCAGTGTGAGCGAAGGAAAACAAGACCCTGGCCTCCCGATTCTGGTTCTCTCACCAGTCAATGGATGCCACACAGCTAGAGAAGGATGGTTTTTAGCGGGAGACTCAGGTCTGGACGGCCTTCCATCCCATACACCTCTGGCTTCTACTTTTTCCGCAAAGCAGCGTCCTGCATTTTGGGAAAAGTAAAATAATCGAATGACGGATTTCTCAGTATTTCTGACATATGTGCTGTGCTGTGCTGTCTGTGTGTGTATAGTTTGTGTGTCTGTGTGTGTTTATGGTGTCTGTGTGTGTGTGTGTGTGTGTGTGTGTGTGTGTGTGTGTGCATAGTACGATTGATACTCCATCACAGCCAATAATACTCTCTGTGCTCGCTGTTGGAATCTGCAGGGCATCAGTGGCTCCCTCATTAAAATAAATTGCCATAAGCACATATTGATTCGCCGGCCGTTGAATATACAGCCTGGGTTCTCATATGATCACCTCTAAAGCCTTTCCCAAGGTCAGGCGTTAGGTACCTTCTGAAGGCAGACACACCGCCCCCCCCCCCCCCCCTGGTGTGTCGGGGGATTGATGGAAACATGTGTCCTGTGAGGTAGTGACCGTCATTACAGCCGTGCTGCTCGCTGGCGGAGGGATGGAGGTCGGGAGGTAGGGAGGTAGGGAGGGACGGAGGGAGGGATGGATGGATGGAGGCGGGGGAAGGAGGAGGAATACAAAACCAGGGGAATGAAGGCAGCGAGAGGCTCGGGTCTCGGTGGGATTGTCTGCCCCGGCACTAGAGCCGGAACACCCAAAGAGCTTAAAGTGATATAAATGTCCCTGAATGACAGCATAAATCTCTATGATGACAAATAACCTCTTTGAAGCGAGCGCCGCAGCAAATAGGATCGCAGTTTTTTATTTAAAAAAGCCAGGGAGCGAACAAGGAAAAAAAAAAAAGCAAAAAAAAAAACTCGACAATGTCACAGCGACAGTCGTGGCCGCGTAGTGACTCCGCTCGACGGAGGCAGTGAGGTAGGCATCTAAATCACAATGTCACAGCTGCTTACTTGTATATTACCTTACAAACTCCAATCCCCCCTTCTCTCTTGACAAGGCAACTAAAAACAGAAAAGCAAACAATAAAGTTCCACAAATTAATATGTTTTTCTCATGCCCCATCCCACACGCCGAGTAATTCATCACAATCCCGTCACCGGGTGCCAGCGTAATGCATAAACTTAGCTTGTTGCCCCGTCGTGAAAAATGGAAATGGACTTCTGAAGAAATGAGCAATTTCCCCCGTGGAAGAATTGGAATTTTTGGCTCCGGCCGTCGGAGGCTGACCCGCCATCAATCACTTTCCACGTGGCAGCGGCTTTCAGGCTCGCGGAGGACGCGGGGGGAACGTCGAGCCCCCGGCCCCAGTCCCCGGGTGACAGCCACAAACCTTACAGCCCTAATGGCGTGTGACCGTATGGGTTTAAAGAGCTCACGTTAATTACGGTTATTCTTTATTCTCGTTATTATAATTTGCCGTAATGTGGAGTAAGCTATTTTATGGACGGGTGTGTTTCCCACTCAGGTCTGACGTTCTCCGTGGTGCGCTGTGGAGAGTTCTTCTTCTTTCATGAAGTTATTTTCATGAAGTTGTTTTCCCCACAAAAGTCACAAAATACCGTGTTTGCGTCGGGGGTTCTGGGAGGACATTGTGAGGGGATGTGTGATGAAACTCTCTTGAAGTTCTAAACCTCTGCGGCGTGTCTGCGCATAATATCTCACAGCGTTGTAACAAAGCGTCATCGACGGCCAAACAAGTTTGAGAAACAGCGTTCTAAATCTGCTCACAGCGTTCACAGTAACACACAAACACAACATCTCGTGTTTGTGGGAACGACAAGCAGCCTTCCTCGCGACAAACAGCGACGGCTCCGCTGTGTTTCCTCAAAGGACGCGACGTGACGGATGTGTGAGAGCGAAGTGGACGCCAGCCCAACGCACCCGGAGAACATTATGTTTCCCGTTGTTTCGTTTCCACGTTTCTAACGGCACTTTAGGCCGCGCATTTACATCGCAAGCTAATTAGCTGTAATGATCGCACGTACGGCTTCGACGGTGAAAACTAATTCCCGTAAAGCGCTCGCGCAAAACAACTTCGCACCCGACGCTCGGCACGTCACACATTCTCCAAGCGTGACGACGATCGGATGGGCCGGTTGTCGAGGGAATCGGAGGGGAGACGGCGATGCATACAGAGATTCATCGAATTAGAGTTCGATAATCTTCTCCTTTCAATCAACAGCAAAGCGAGAGCGCGGTTTCGCGCGGACAAACAGTGTTTCCGTTCCCGTCCGCACGTCAGAGATGGGACTAAACCGCCTCCGTTCGCCGGTTCCTTCATCTTATTCCGTCCATATTGGTTGAGATGTTTTGATTCTTTTTTTTTCCTGCTGTTCACAGATGGCCGTGGGGATTACTGCTGGCTCCCCGCGCCTCCAGCTGTTGGGGGAGGCCTGCAGGGACCGGTCTGGATCTGAACGGGGGAAGATAAGACTGAGTCCTGCCCAGGCCCGAGCCTCCTCTGCTGGGCGGGCGCCGCGGACTGCTCCCTGGGGTGTCCCGAATCCACACCCCCCCCACATCAGGCAGGCCTGCTGTGATATGTTTTCTGTATTTCTTTAATGTCATACATTCTGCAGGTGGCTTACTGATGATATATAACCTATATATATATATATACAGTATATATATGAAAAGATTAGCGTGACTTACCATGGGTTTACCCTCATTAAACTTTAACTAACTGGAAAGTCAATTTCAAGATTCAATACGTTTATTTGTCACATTCACACACAGGATGTGCAGTGAAATGAAAAGGGGCGATTTGTATGGATCACGACGAATACCAAGTGCCTGTTTTAATTGTGTATTTAGATAATTGTTCTACTTTAGCACGGCGTTGAAGTGTTACTGAAGTGTAACATCGGGGAAGTTTTCGTCCGCACACATAAAAAATACCTTTCACGTCGCTCACGCTCATATTCACAGATCACCCGCATCTTCGACTGAGTGTCTAAATATGATAAGTGTATTCTCATTCATGTACTAAGCGCTAAGTTGCCATCTGCGTCTTCCCCGCCGCGCGTTCGTGTGCCAATCTTGTGAAGTGGCGGATGTGTCGGAGGTGAGGCGGCGCGGCGGCGGCTCGCAGCCAGCGTCTCGCGGTGATGATGTCACGGCGGACGGGCGCGGCCCATTGTTGGGAGACCTCTCCTCGCCATCTGCCGGCGTGTTCCGGGCGTCCCTGTTTGATCCTGCCTGATGAGGACCAGCTGTTTTCCCTGGTTACCGCCTCCCAGCAGGACTCATCACGTACACACACACACACACACATGCATACGCACACACTCACACACGTACACACACACGTACACACACACGTGCACACACACACGTGCACACCCACACACACACCACACCTTAATTAACTTTGAACACCTTAATTTTACCTGAACACTCAGCGGAATTTAGGCACACATGCACCAAAGCGCAGACCCTCGATGTTTTGTTAAGGGTGCTTCATACACAAAGAGACACACACACACACACGCACGCACACACACACACACGCACGCACACGCACACACACACACGCACACACACACACACACACACACACACACACACACCATGCATAGGGGGTAGGAGAGTTGCTAAGGGGTATATAATGTATATAATAATCATATTGAGTGTATATATAAGTATGTACATACTGTATCTGTATAAGAACAGACTGTGCCCATAAATCTCTAAAAGTGTGAGTTTCTTCTCGTGTCAAAACCACGACGTGACGTGAAGACAACGGCTCTCAGAAGCCTGGAGTCTGAGTCTGGAGCAACAGTCTGCACAGCGAGCGCTCTCCCCTTCACGGGGCCGGCGGGGCCAGAGCCGGTGTTTGTGAGCCCCGACGCCAGCCTTCATGTGCAGACCGCTGCCGGACGGCTGGGATCACCCCGGGTGCGGAGTCCTTGACCCCCCGGTCGTAACCCTGCGCCCTGTGCAATCTGTGCGAGGTGTTGCTCTGAATGTGGGAGCGGGGCGCCGACACTGGACGGGAATCTTAATGATGACGTTAAGGCTATATTTTTCCCCACAGAACACACAACAGAACACAACGTAAACGACGTCGGTATCGGAAGACCGGGACTTGCCGTGACCTTGTTAGCTGTCGTGACCGCAGAAGGCATCGTCAATACATTTAATAATGTTGTGATTATACATTATACATTCTGCCCACAAGCCTTTTTACATTGCGTTCAATGTATTCTTGATATTTGATGAAGTGTACATTTGGGGGAGGCTTTTAGCCAAAGCATCTTGCAGTAGCGTAGGTGAATACATTTCTCAGCATTGTTGGGAATTTTAATATATCACCAAAAACCCAAATATTACCAACACATTTTCAAAAATGCATAATGAAATGGACGTGGAAGACCAAATCGTGCATTTGCCACTTTCAACAGCCGCCAGGCGCTTTTTTCCCCGTATTACAATCCAAGACAAAAAACGAGCCTCGGCATAACATAATAGACATGTGTTTGGAAATGCAACATAATGTAATCTTGTCAGAGAAGATAGAGAAATGGCCTCTATTATAGCAGGCAGCGCTCAGTGCTTGGCTGTTTGAAAATGATCTCCTATTATGAAAAAGAAATACTCAGCCAAGATTATCCCATTTTCGGCGTTCAAAATCCACACTCTCTACGTGTCTGCTTGTCGTCTCCGGTGGCTGTCGTCGCGTGCCGGTGCCCGGGCAGACGGATGAGGTGGAACCTGTGTTGCACAATGCAGTGTGGCTCAGTGCAGTCTTACTGTCCACCCTTCACGTGCATGGACCCTTCACGTGCAGGTAATGCATCGTGTGCTTTAGGGATCGATTGAACTGCTGCATTGTTGTTGTTCTTGTTTTAATTTCCATGAACACCGTTGCGCACCCCGGAAACCCTCTCATGATGGACAACATATTGAGCAGCTTCTGTTCTGCGTGGACGGACTCAATGTATTGAGGACAATGTACGTTTTTGTATTCCAACGTATGTGACTCACGCGGGCACTAATGTGGACAATCTGTGGACGGCCCGCTGCACCCAAAGAATGCCTTTGACGATACAGACGCTTTTATGTGGAGAGATTAAATTTTATGTGGTCAAATAATTATAACTGCTTCGCACTTTTGGACGAGACTTGACAATTTGTGACGTCACTTTCAGACAAAGTTCATTCATATTCAAATATTCCAATATCACAAAGTTATGAGCTTAAATTGTCCGCGTGTGCGTTGGTCCGTGAACAAACTATTCTGTAGATACCAACCATGAAGCGAAACGAGTGTGCGAGGAAAGCAGCACAAGTCGGCTCCCTTGTCATCTGGCATTTCTTTTATTTCCGTGTCCCAGACTCGGGGTAACGCATGATTATCACTCAATATCTCCGCCGCCGCCAGCAGAGAACATTCAATCGCGCGAACGGCGAAAACAATAAGCTGCCATTTGTCGAGGCTCAAACCTGCGCTCTTCCATTTAGAATCTTTTCAGTCCTCCGACGCGGCGTCCGCTGGGATGCAGCCGACCTCCACAACATCGCCAAAAGGTCACCCAGCGGAGGTATGGCTTTCTAATGCAATGCCCTTTTGTGGTGTCTGAGCGGCCTGCATTGTATTCCCCTCACATAGACTTCACGCGGGGAGGGAGGCTTTGAGAGAGCCGGATGAGGGGAACAGCGCTGACAGCAGTTCCAAAGGGCAGCGGTACGGGTAATTCAGTCCAATGCCCCCTCTTTATTGAGATTAAGGTGCCCGCACTTCAGATATTGAATAAACAAAACAAGAGGCGTTTCAGGCCTGCGATGAGCTCAGTGGGTGATGAAGAGAAATGCGTTTTTATGTTTGCGTCGACGCCGCGGGGCCCAGAGAGACGGTGTTCTCCGATAAGGCCGGCCAAGGGGGAGCGAGGCCATCTTGAACCGCACAGGTTGTCCCAAGGGCTCAACAGATGAAACCGTAGCTAATCTGTCATTTTGTCATGAGTACAAATTGGGTTTTTTGGAAAACATCGTATCCTTCCAGTTCTTATTGGAAGAGAGAACGAGAAAGGAAACATCTGGACCTGTTCACATTCTGCCGCTTTATCGAGTGGATGGATGGCAAAATGGATGGAATCAAGTGTGGTGATACGTTCAACGTGTTTTGATGGTTGGTTTGTCGTCGGTTTTTTTCTGCTGCTTTTTCAATTAAAATCACACAAAGCATAATTTAAGTCGAATTCATTTTTTATATACTGAATTAGAAATGCGACAAAGAAGCCGACTGTCTGTTTGTACGCTGAAATATCGTCTGAATGTATGACGCAACCTGTTGAAAGAAGCATACAGAGCGCGGCAGCACGGAGAGATACGGGATTAGGGGGGCTGCAAAAACAGTATATCCCCTCCAAGCAATTAGAGCATATTATCTTTGTAATTCGCATTATTATCGTAGCTAAAAAGGAAAAAACGTTTTTTAATAATAAAAGGGAAGGAAGGAATTCACAACACCGCGCGGCGCTCCTTATTATGCTTAAATTCCTATTAGAAAAATTTCCGAAAGTGCAATTATGTCAGCTGGCACGAGTCATTAAATCGCCGATGAAAGCCTCGCCGAAATCAAATGGCGAGATTAAGCCTCTCTTTCAGCCAAACTACACGAGTGATCTCCACACAGCGCCACAGAGCTTTGTCACGCTCCGCAAAGGCCCAACAAAGGACACTGCAGTCCCATTAGCCGAGTAAACAAATCAGAGAGGGAAATGAGATGCCTTCTTGCACTGAAACAATGGGCTTCTCTCAGGAGGAAATATGCCGTGGAAGATGGAAATCAATAATGAGCCGTGTGTGCTGTGTGTGTGTGTGTGTGTGCCGTGTGTGTGTGTGTGTGTGACGTGTGTGTGTGTGTGTGCCGTGTGTGTGTGCCGTGTGTGTGTGTGTGTGTGTGTGTGCACCCTCATGGAAGCCCTCTGCGGGAGAAGGCTCAGCTGGAGCTGAAAGTATTCCTCCTCCTTGCTGAAAGCGATGGAGAGAAGCCCGGAGACGGAGTACAGATTGGAAGGCGGGAGAAAAGTGTTTGTGGTGGAATGGAGAATTCTGTGGGTAGACGAGAGGGCTTCCATTTTGGCAAGGCCTGCTAAGCAGTATACTGTATATTTATATATATATAAATATATCCACCTGATTGATTTTGTGCAATCCTGATTGAAATGCACGGTTTTGGAGAGTACGATGAAGCGTATTCGATGGATCTCCTCCTGTATGAGGTCACGGCCTCTTGTGTGTTTGTGTAAAAGAACGTACAACTCAATTACTCCAGGATGGAAACACACAAACATATCCACATTGTAAACCCAGCAGTGAAGATATAATCCTTTTTTTTTTGTACACATTTTTTTTTACTCCATCATGTTTAATGGATTGGGCCGTGCTGCACACAAAGTGAAAATCAATTTCCCATCGCAGATAGTCATATTCCGCACCCCACACTAGTCTGTCCTCAATTATTGTCTGGGAACCATTTCTACTGGTATATAGGGCTCCCCTGAGAACAAGTGGCCAATGTCTTTATTTGTGTGTTTGTGTGTGTGTGTGTGTGTGTGTGTGTGTGCGTGAACACTTGCGTCTCCTGGAACAGATAGAAAAGGATTACCGCAGGACACCGGTGGTCCGTGTCTTTAGCCCAGAGCTCCTACTAAACTCTCAGGTTCACAGCTATATCTTTGTGTAAGAACAAATAACGGCCTGTTTTCAGGCTCTATTGTCTCCCTGTTGTCTTTCCTTCTTTCTTGCGTTCTGTCCATTTCGTCACACTTTTGTGGACCGCCGGTGTCGTCGCGACATCCAAGACGCGTGGTCTATTCGCGGCGTACCTGACAGAACCTCCCTTACGATACGCGAACACCGCATCTAGTCTCCTCCGTCCTCCTGGAGATATTAATCAGCAGACACGGGCCTTGAGGTGCATCCATCTGGGACTACCAGGTGTTTATTGACACGCTTTGTGGGCATTCTCTTTAAAACACCAAACAAGAATGAGGCCCGATGAACAAGGGAAGACTGCAGAGTTGCGGTTTTAATCCACACTTTGCCAAGCTTGGTAAATGTGCCTTTAATATCGAGGCGTATGCTGACGTCTGCGGGGCGGGGCCGTGTGGGGCGGGGCCGTGTGGGGCGGGGCCTGTTACAAGTGTTTTATCGTTTCCAAGATGGTGCCCGGAGAGCCACGCCGAGACACCGGGGGTTCAGGAAGTGAACGTTCCGCCATGTTTTATTCCCGCGATGATCACAACTAACGATCAATCCCAATCATCGATCACCGCCGGGCCCGACCCTGCGGCTCTTGCAAATCGCACCGTGAATTTGCACGCTTGACCGACGGGGACTGCAGAGAACTTATTGAAACACGGAACTCAATGCGATCCACGCAGACTCCCAACTAACTGCTGGCTTCCCTCCGTTCCCATGATGAAGCTACGGCGCTAGCTGTGTTCATTTCGCTGTAATTTCCATTGTTTTGAACTGAGCATATTACTTTCTGCCATTACTCTGTGCTTTCCCCCCCCCCCCCCCCCGAAAGGTGGGCTTTTATCCCCGTTGTGAGCGTAGCCCCCGCAGACCAACCCACACATCGTCGGCATCTCCCGGTCTTTATTACACCTAATATTAATGTGGGAGCAGCGAGAGGTGGCTGACATCTTTATTGAATTATTTACAACAGAAAATAATGACAGCACTGTCTCGGTGCTAAGCAAATAAATAAATCAGCCTCCCCCTTCTAATCCAATCGGCGGATGATGCATGTGGAACGCCATGTTATTGGGTTAGGCGATACGTCGTCACCCGCGCACAATGGCGGCAGGATTAGCGCGCGCAACGTTAGCACGTGAGGAAAACTTGTTGTTGGTTTTTTTTTTTTTTCTTTTTCCTTCCGCGAACGTGATCTCCCCTCGAGCTGCCGGGCAGACGGCGGATCACCGGGGGTAGGTGGGGGCAGAGGGTAGGAGGTTCTGTTATTTGCTCTGTCTCTGGATTAGATTGGCTTTGTGCAAATTGGGAGAACAATTAGCTTTCGTTCAAAGTTTGCCCTTAGCGGTTTAATATGAAGGGAGGTGGGAGGCGGGGAGGGGATTGTGTCGGTGTTATTGGTTGAAAGTTGGGCCACTTCCCGCAAAAAGTTGTTGACACCACAACAACCAAGAAAATGTGCTGTGGAGGAAATATGCTGATTAGGTTTGGCTGTTTGGCTGTTTGGCTGTCACACATTTCACACATTTCTAATTTTCATTTCCTGGTCGACTTTAATAATTGCGATGCTAAGAGAAGCCTTTACATGCGGTCTATATGACAATGTGTTCGCTGATGCTCGGCTTCCGTTGGGAAAGTATCTCTTAATCTACACGTTTGGGTAAATAAGATGACAGAGAGGAAAAGGAGAATAAATAAAGACAGGAGAAGATCGAGAGAGAGAGAGAGAGAGAGAGAGACCACTGCCTTGTGTGGGCTTCTTGCGTGCCTTGCTTGCGTTTACCTTCGGCATCTCTCTTCCTCGGTTACGCCTGTAATCCCCGCGATGCTTTTAGTGTAACGTGCTGATCCTATGATCTCCGTTTGGAATATGATTCCAATTTTCCGACCATTCATCACGCCACTCTTGTGTGCGCGCCGCTGCCGCGAAGCAGCACACATTTACCGAAGAAACAACGTGAAGGAATACATCACAAGTCATTAATGCCTCGCGTTCGCAGTACATCTCCTCCATCTGCCGAGCACACATCTGTCTGACACCGGCTCTGATCTTTGAAAGGCATCGCGTGAATTAATTATAAGGAGCCGTTTTTCCCCCCCCACTACTGCTGCATCCCTAATGATTCATACAAATGTGCAGGGAGTGTTTATGCTACGTATTAAATACGCTGGCGACGCGGACGAGGCCGGGCCTCTTATACGGGCGGCTGATGAGTTCCGTCGCCGCCCAGAGATGCCTCTCTTCGTGCCGTTCCCACAATGAGCTCCTATCAGCCGGGAGAGGCTCCTCGGCAGCCTCTGCGGGATGAGAATAGAGCAGGTAATAGCCAGGGAGGGATCGCAATTGATAGATCCATCCAGCGCAGGGCCAGGAACTGACAGGGGCTGCGAGGGGCTTTCAGCAAAGAGGCCTGGGAGAGGAGATAAAGGGTAGGTTGGTGATGGAGGTGGTGGTGGTGGTGGTGGTGCTGCTGCTCGTTGGTGGTGGTGGTGCTGGTGGTGTTGTTGTTGGTGTTGGTGTGTTGTCATTATTCCCCAGATATCCCGTGACAGCAGAGCCCCGGCCTCGGTGAAGGTCTCTGAGTCTGTTTGAATGGTCTGGGAGAAGCAAGAAGCGCAGAAAGAGGACAGAAAGTTGATTGAGTGTGTGCGTGCGGGTGTGTGTCTCTGTGTGTGTGTGTGTGTGTGCTTGCAGGTGTGTGCAGGTGTGTGTGTAGGTGTGTGTGTGAACTTGCAGGTGCGTGTGTGCAGGTGTGTGTGTGTGTGTGTGCTTGCAGGTGTGTGCAGGTGTGTGTGTGTGCAGGTGTGTGTGTGTGTGAACTTGCAGGTGCGTGTGTGCAGGTGTGTGTGCGTGTGCGTGTGTATGTTTGTGTGTGCAGGTGTGTGTGTGTGTGTGAACTTGCAGGTGCGTGTGTGCAGGTGTGTGCGTGTGTGTGTGTGTGTGCTTGCAGGTGTGTGTGTGTGTGTGTGTGTGTGCTTGCAGGTGTGTGTGTGAACTTGCAGGTGCGTGTGTGCAGGTGTGTGTGTGTGTGTGTGCTTGCAGGTGTGTGTGTGCAGGTGTGTGTGCGTATGCGTGTGTATGTTTGTGTGTGCATGTGCAGGTGTGTGTGTGTGTGTGTGTGTGCTTGCAGGTGCGTGTGTGCAGGTGTGTGTGCGTGTGTATGTTTGTGTGTGCGTGTGCAGGTGTGTGTGTGTGTGTGCGTGTGCTTGCAGGTGTGTGCAGGTGTGTGTGCGTGTGTATGTGTGTGTGTGCGTGTGTAGGTTTGTGTGTGTGTGTGTGTGTGTGCTTGCAGGTGCGTGTGTGCAGGTGTGTGTGTGTGTGCTTGCAGGTGTGCGTGTGCAGGTGTGTGTGTGTGTGTGTGTGTGCTTGCAGGTGCGTGTGTGCAGGTGTGTGTGCGTGTGCGTGTGTATGTTTGTGTGTGCGTGTGCAGGTGTGTGTGCGTGTGAGTTCATGTTCAATCCTGACCGATACCCACGAGCACGATACCGTCAGCAGTGCTCCGGAAGCACGGTAGCGGTCGCTGCATCGCTCAGAGCAGCTCGGTCATTGAGTCATGTGACAAAAGCTCCTCATTTGTTCGCTTATTTGCCAAAAGCTTCATGCGGACAACGGTCTCTCTTCTCTTATTGTGCATTCTGCCTTGTAGCGCGTCTTCTGAAAGTGTTCTCGTAACTACGATGGCCATCTCTCTCTCTCTCTCTCTCTCTCTCTATCCCGCTCTCTCAGTGAACACCTTGGGGATTGTCCATAATGTAGTCTAGGAGCTGGTCGGCTCCAGACCCGAATTAAGTGCAGCCGTGCGTAACGTGTCTGCCTGGGCCGGGCGGGAGGTGAGCGACTGAGCGGCACAAGATCGTTTTCAAAGGGACGCTCCTTTCTTTTCTTTTTTTTACTGTGCTTGGTCATTAAACTAAATGACTTAATGGCCGCCTGGTTTAACTTCGGTAGGCAGCGAGTTTCGGCTGCTGTCCAGTTGGAATTTGATGAGCTTTTTTTTTTTTTTTTGTGGTTTTTTAATGGAGGCCAAATTACACTTCAAAACGTGCGAGAGTTCAAGCGGCCAATTAAGCGCCGCGCCGTACGTGACACGTCTTCAAAACGCCGTCCGGGCCGCCGTCCGACGCGGAGCCGAGCGGCCGTCGACGCGGATGGAAAAACATCAGCTTTCCGCCCGTTTCGCTTGCTTTCCGCCGTGATGTCATGTCCAGAGATTCTGTGCGTTTTGTGTTCGTTACGCTGCAGTTTCCTTTGTGTTATGTTTGTGTTGCAATCGCCTCTCATGACGGCGGCCCGGCACCACCGTTCTCTCAATAGAATAGACTTTTTCTCGTTCTCGATGCAGACGAGCACTTTTTGTTGAGTTGTTTCCCCCGGCAACCCGGGCCTAAGAGTCTCTCTCTCTCTCGCTCTCTCTGCAAACACCGAGTCAGGCGGTCGGGAGGAATTAGACGCGAGGGCCGTAAACAAAGCAACATCTTTCCACATTCCGCCGCGCGCTCTCTCTCTATGTCTCTCTCTCTCTCTCTCTCTCTCTCTCTCTCTGTCTCTCTTGTTCCTGAACCCTCCACACTTCCTGCTCCTCTCAGACGGCTGAAAAAGCTCCTCCCCCCCTCAAACCCCCCCCCCCCCCAATAACAAACACATGAATAAATAAAAAAACGAAACAAAAGCGCGAAAGGGGAAACAATGCGGGTAAATTTTCAGATCTGGTAATCTTCCAAGTTCATTAAGCGATGTGATTGGCCGAGGCTGTTTCGACGTGCCGGCGCCAGCGGCGGCGTTGTCGCGATGCGCCACAATGAAGACGTGATAAGCCGGTGGGCTAATTTGCGAAGTGACACAGCTTTTATTATTTATGCCGCAAACCCTGTTGAGGACGGGGAGAGGGGGTGTTGAACGAGGGGGATTGTGGGTAACAATGAGCGGGGGAGACAAGATTGTGTGGGTGGAATCCACTTAGAACTATTACAATCAAGCTTCATTTACATGAGCAGGCCGACACCCTTGAGTTGACATTGGCGCCGGGCTGCGTTTGGGGAGAGCGGGCGTTCCGGAGCATACTGATGCATCCGTAATGGGGCCAGGCGCAGGGCTTAATGCTCACCAGCTCATTGGAGATGAAATGTTGAACAATACGACAGAGAGAGAGAGAGAGAGAGACAGAGAGACAGAGAGAGAGAGAGAGAGAGAGAGAGAGAGAGAGAGAGAGGGAGGGGGGACGAGAGAGAGACTCCTCCCCCTCCCCAAATTGACCACTGTGAAGGACTCCAGTGTCATGGAAGTTTATTTTATTTTCTACTTTCTTTTTATATGTTTTGTGCAGACAGACAGATTATTATTGTGCAATAAAATACTGTTGAGAGGAGATTTCATTGTAGGCCAATGGAGGCAAATATCAAACAACAACAACAACAACAACCAAGATGTGTAAAACAACATTCGTTAACCTTCCATCAGAAGAGGTTGTCTTTATTCGAAGAGGTTAACCTTAGTTATTAAAATACTTGAGAGTTAAGAAGTCCAACTCCACGTTACGCCATAAATATAGTATAAATCATAATTATATTCTATCTGTCATGTCTGTCATTTCACCAATGCTCTTTGTCTATCTATGCATTTATATAGTAAAATTTACATTTACATTCAGGGCATTTGGCAGATGTTTTTATCCAAAGTGACTTACAAAGAGTACATTTGTTGAAGGAGAGACAGCAATATATCACTGTGGTACATAAAGATAAGAATAGAGCAGGTTACAAGCATTCATAATTGCAAGGTTAATAGAACGAGTTTCATAATTGCTAGGTTGCCTGCATAATATCTGGGATAAGAGCAGACGTGCCGTTCTGAGTGCATTACCAACATCTAAGAACATATAATATACTAAACAATGGCAACATTATTATATAGGTTTGAACTCAGTATGTTTAATGTCCTGGCTGCATGTTTGCTTATTTACTTTCAAATGGTGGGACTTAACCCCGCCCACTGACTCTGGCTTGACCCCGCCCACTGACTCTAGCTTGACCCCGCCCACTGACTCTAGCTTGACCCCGCCCACTGACTCTAGCCAGGTGACCCTGGGCTCCACTGGACATGATTTTGTGAGTGTGAGCGTCACAGCTGCCTGCAGGTGAACCTCGTGCGGTGTGTGTGTGTGTGTGTGTGTGTGTGTGTGTGTGTGTGTGTGTGTGTGTGTGTGTGTGTGCGTGTGTGCGTGTGTGTGTGCATGTGTGTGTGTGTGTGGGTGGGGGGGGGGTTCCATAAAGTGGGTTTCCGAGAGCCGTGGTTCCCGGAAGCCGATGATAATTGTGGGCACTTAATGTGCGTTTTGGCGCGTAACTCGGCTTTAAAAGTTTACAGCGCGTTCTGCCCCCCCGGCGACGCGGCGCTACGAGCGTGTTTCACTGCTGGGCTGTTGCTGATAAAAATTAGCCTTCACCTCTTGTATTCCTTTACACTCTGTGGTGAAACTCCAGGGACCGGGGACGGGAAAATCTCACGCATTTCACTTGAGTTCCCATTTTTCATTTCATCATTAAAAAAAATGTGCAGCATGAAATATGTTAATTCATCGTCAAATCTAGGAGTTGAAACTTGACATGCGTATAAATGTCTGTGCATTGCGCTGACCTCCTCCTCTCATGCACATTAAACTCAAGATCAGACGATTTGTGGCTGCTGGGCTCATTTACAACGACTGACCTAAACTATTTATATCTGCACGTGATGGATTAATTGATTGGTCAATTAACAGGATAACAGGTGTCCTTAATTACCTTATGCTTCAGAGACTACAGCTGTAACAAGCAAGATCTTGACAGACATTATGTCCACAATTATGTCCACATGATGAGCGTGAGAAGACGAACATCGTATTCCTTCTGTTTATTCGTGTTTTCAAAATTAAATCTAATAAGCTTAAGGTATAAACCCCCAACACTAAACCGCTGCTACGTTCCTTCACACAAACTCCAAAACAATAGCGGGCCCGTGGTTTTTATAAAGACAAAATCAGACGTTTGCCAATTACAGTACAATACACTTCCGTGAAAGCCGTTCTCCTCTGGATATAAAACCAAGAAAACTGAATTAAACATCGGAGAAAAAAAAGATGTCGTCCTTTCATCCCGTAAGGCCTCAGAAATATCGGTGGAGGTGGAGGTGGAGGTGGAGGTGGGGGGGCGTGTGGTTGAAAGCAGGTTGAACCATGGTCTACGACTGAGGGGGTGTTAGCTTGAAAGGACGCGCGGCGCGGCGTGGCGTGGCGGCTCGCAAGCGCGAGGCCCGGC
>PIJE02000623.1:233750-267757 GCA_002895965.2 Coryphaenoides rupestris
GATGTGGACCGTGCGGACGTGTGGAGTAAAGCAACTCTCCCGACCCAGAATGCACCAGCAGACCCGCCCACCCACCACCACCCCCGCAGGCGGAGGGGAACAAAGGACACAGGGCGGGGGGGATCGGGGGAGGCAGCGCTGACCGGGCCACAAACTGGCTGACATTTCCCGTCGTTATATTGGCCAGTGTGGTCAGCTGGCATTTACTGGACGACGGTCACGCGGCGGCTATTGAAGTCTGCCAACCCCATCTCATCGCTGACCCCTATACGCTGACCTCTGTCTTCAGACACCGACCCTCGCCACCCCCCCTCCTCCTCCTCTTCCTCCTCCTCCTCCTCCTCCTCTCTGCCATGTGCGTCCAGCTTTTCTGCAGAAATGCCACTCTGTGCCTTGTGTGTGTGAGTGGCGTTGGCTGCGGTCTGGTCTGTTCTGGGGGGGCTGAGAGATGGATGGAAGTGTGTTCTGGTGGCGGGGCGCCGGGGGATGGTGGCGTCGGATGTGTGTGTGTGTGTGTGTGGTGTGTGTGTGTGTGTGGATGCATCTGTATGCCATACCTGCACGGTGTGGTGTGTGTGTGTGTGTTTGTGTGCGTACAACCATCTGGTATGCAAACGTACATGTGTGCGTGTGTGTGTGTTTTTGAGCGTGCCACTGGCCATGCATCTGTATGCATACGTGCATGTGTGTGTGTGTGTGTGTGTGTGTGGTGTGTGTTATCGTGTCTCCAGATGCTATACTGTATAAATAAATGCTCCAAACCAGGAATCAGTGTCCTAGCATTGTATGTATGCACAGTATTGTTGTATCGTTGTGCATATTAAGATGACCCTGAGAAGAAGAGATTTACACCCTGGGAGCCTATAAAGCACTGAGTGAATTAAATAATCCGCTGAATCAATCCATTGCAGCCAGAGTCTTAAAGCCGCTTTGACGTAATGCATTTGAAGCGAAATGGCTGAATAAGCCAAATAAAACAATTCTGACTTTTATTGTATATTACGGCACCATTTTTCGTCCCCTTTCGAGTGCGATAGTGTTGAGTTTCTTCCTAAGTGTTCGGGTTAGTGTCTCCAACACTGGGGACAGAACAATGTCATTTGTCAAAGTGTTCTCTCTAAACAGCGCTCTCCACAGCAATTCAGCGCACCCTGAGGAAACTCGATTTTTCCTCATTTAGCATTTAAGTGTGCCAAGATGGCCAGACGTAGTCTTCTCCTCTTACATCATGGTTTAGCGTTTGCGTGCATGTGTGTGTCCAGGTGTAGTGGTCATCCCCATGAAAAATATTCTGTAATTGTCAGATGTTAAACATGTACAGTATGACTCCATGTCTCAGGTGGACCGGAAGAGAGCTGCTGGGTGGTGGACCAGTGGACCAGTGGACCAGTGGACCAGGACGTAACATTGCTCGTTGTCCCGGTACGAAGACCTGCTCACCCTCGCTGATTCTGTCGTTGTCGTCGTGACAACCACGCGGGGACTGGCCATCACGACAGCAGAAAAACTAAATTACATTTGAGTTTGAGTTGAGTTTGAGTAAATCTTCTCGCGCCAGACTGTTTGTTCCACACCCTGTATATTTTTTACATCTACATTTACATTTAGGGCATTTGTCAGACGCTTTTATCCAAAGCATCTGACAATAAGTACATTTGTCGAAAGAGAGACAGCAATATATCGCTGTGGTACATAAAGATAAGTTGTTAATGTTGATGTTTTCCAGTTTTGTTTCGCTATTAATATACAGCAATAGTATTACCGTACACACACTTCATAACAAATAGCACAACAATGAAATCACATTAGTTCCGTATCGTCCTATGTTTCTTTAAAGGTGGCCGTGACCTTGTTTCAGCAACGCGTACAGCATTTGATCAATCATCCACATAATTAAAAATACACAAGTCATTTATAGGGAAAAACAAGATCCGTCCGCAGCGTTCTTTATTCTTGGTGGGATATTGCGAAATCCAGATACAACCAGACAAAGCACAATCTCTCCCCCTCGAGGGGCTCCCTCGTCTGAATACATCACAGAGTTTATATATTGAGATAAGAATAGCCTCGGCTACGAGCGCGCGGCGGATAGTGAGGCACCGCGCGCGTACCTGCTCTAGCCTGGCTAATTATCGGCCCCGAGGATAATTAAGGCTTATAGAGCAAAAATAATTAGCAGGCATTATGCAGACCTAATGGGCAGAGCGAACAGGTGAGCGAGCGCCCAGCCTCTTTGTTTAGCAACGTAGGGTATACTATAATAAGGCAGGAGAATAAGGTTGATTAGTTATTACCTAAATGAGTTCCAACATTGCTTTGATAAAGCATATATCAAATCAAAGCATAATTCTGCGGGTTTTTTTTCTTCTGAGAATCACCCACGTGTGTGTGTGTGTGTGTGTGTGTGTGTGTGTGTGTGTGTGTGTGTGTGTGTGTGTGTGTGTGTGTATCACAAGTTAATGCACACTTGATGTCGCGACGGAACGGGAAATGAGGGGCCTGGTCGTCACGTACAGCCGACCGCGCGGTAGAACACGCCCGCGGAGAACAGGAACCCAGGAGTCCCGGGGAAAAGACAAAAGAAAAAAGTCGTCGTTTCATTGCCGCTTTTACAGGGCGACCCATGGATCACCGGCAATTGCACTGTCAGTTAGTTTTAATAGGACACAGACGGGTCAGGCCGTTGTTTGAGAGCGCAGAGACGATCTAATAATCAGACACACTTGGGCTCGGTGAGTGATGTTGTTGAGCCCCGCTGGCCGGGCCGACGCTGTCCTACTTGAGACCTCCAGCAATTTGACACAAGTAGATCTGGCGCACCACAGAATCAATGTTTTTGTGTCTCGTGTGTGTGTGTGTGTGTGTGCGTGCGTGTGTGCCTGTGCGTGTCTGTGTGTGCGGTGTGTGGGTGTGCGTGTGGTGTGTGTGTGTGTGCGTGTGCGTGTGCTGTGTGTGCGTGTGTGTGTGTGCGTGTGTGCGCCACCGTGGTTGTCGGTGTTGTTTCAGAAGCAACGGGCGTCTAAATTCCCCCAAGAAGGAGTCCCGGGTACGCTTCCAAAAAACCAGACCTAATTAAGGCCGTTTACCACTTCTCCTTAAATAACAGCGTTTGGTGTCCTTGTACACGTTTCTCTGGAGTATAAGATGAATGATGCTGGTTACGTTGAGGGGTGGGGGGGGGGGTGGGAGGGTGGGAGATTGGGGAGATGCGAGTTAAGTTGCAGTAGAAGGGCGGAGGAAACCAGTTCACATTACAGTTGAGATCAGACGACAAGTCCGCGTTCAGTTATTAATAGACGGACCACAGACAATTAAGTGAAGTGAGCTTTTGTCACCAAGCATGGCAATGTGAAAGTAGGCTAATAGACACATTACAATTTACATCGTTTTGATTAACATATTCAGAAAGCATTGTTCATGAAATAGGCCCTCCTGGTTGCCTGCACACGCGTCACTATGCAACGTACTTTAATTTATTTATATTCATTTGTATGTCGCCATTTATTGCGCAATCGCTGAAAAACTGTGCGTAGGCTTGCATTTTCCCCTCAAAGGCGGAGCGATAGCAATTGTGAAAACGAATTTGACTCATAGCCGTGGAAAATGGTTATTATATCACAGCTATGAACCAATCAGTTTGCATGATTTTCCGTTACATGAGAAACAGCGGTACAGGAGTGGGGGAGCGCATCCTCACACAGACGGCTCTCTGAGTCTCGCCGGTTCCAGAACGACGTTTATTTCTCCTCCTCTACTTTACGATCTAATTGTGTGTAACAGAAACAGCGGGCGGGTTGCCTTAAGCCACGGCGAGGAGGCGTGTCGTGTGTCTAACGGCCCCGGTGCCCCTCTGCTGCCACCAGGACCCGTGTGTTGGACCGCAGTCAGACTCCGGTGGCATCGGGCACCGGGGACGGAGCGGGAGAGACGAGGCTCACATTCACCCATTCATACACCGACGGCGGTGCCAACCATGCAAGGTAACAACCAACACGTCAGGAGCAGTTAGGGTTAGGTGGCGTCTTGCTCAGGGACACCTCGACACTTAGCTAGGCAGAGCCGGGGATCGAACCAGCAACCGGAAGGTTGCCAGACAAACGTTCTTACCTCCTGAGCTACTGCCGGCCGTTGTGTCCGGCCGCGGGGATAGAAGAGTCCTGAGATGTCCTTTATTGTTTGAGTTTTTCGGTTTGTTTAGTTGTCTTTGTTTCAGGGTCAGCGCTGTAGTGCCTTTATGAAGTATAACACCGAGGGGGGAAAGAAAAAAAGCAAGCAGACCCTGGAGGTCATGGCTGTGATGTTGGATTCGTGCTTCAAGGTCACAGAATCCATCTGTTTTGTTTGGTCAGTTACTCGATATCCCTGCAGGTGATGGTGGCCTCGCCACACACACGACAGCCTCGCTCGCCCTGGAGTCTGTCTTTAGAGACACTCATTCATGCTCTATCAAAGAGACGGCCTATATATCTTGATTATATATATATAAACGTATATATAGCCTCATAAGGTCACATATAATAGAAACATATGAAGTAGAACAGGCCCAGGGGCTTGTAAGCCTCGCGTAGTCGACGCAAATGTTGAGTTAAGTGTGCTGAGTATTTATAACGTGTACATTATGCATGAGTATGCATGTGTACTTAAGTGAAGCCACACGGGCCACACTTACACACACGCAGGCATGCACACACACACACACACACACACACACACATACACGCACACGCAGGCATGCACACACACACATACACAGGCAGGCATGCATGCACACACACCCACGCACACACTGACAGACACACACACATGCACACAACACACACACACACACACATACACAGGCAGGCATGCATGCACACACACCCACGCACACACTGACAGACATGCACACAATACACACACACACGCACACACCACGCACACACGCACACAACACACACGCACGCACGCACACAACACACACACACACACACACACACACACACACGCACACACACACACACACACACACACACGCAGCTATACATCTATATATCTAGCCAGCAGCCTTCAGACTTCCTGGAGATATCCACAGAGTGCGGTCCGGGCCCCTGTGGCTGGTTAACCTCATCAACTCCCAACTTCCTGGAAGCTAGGACTCCAAATGTCAGTGCCCTCGTTCGACTGACCACCAGGGCTGTGAGCCGCACATTATTAATCCCTGAACCTTTGTATTAATCCCGCCATCTCTCCCCCCCCCGCACTCTCCCCCCTCCCACCGCCTCCCCTCCTCCCTCACTGCTAGATCAATATCTGGCTTCTCTTCTGCATGATCAATCTCAGCGCCTTATTCCTCATCCTCCTATTCATCCTCCTCCTCCTCATCCTCATCCTCCTCATCCTTCCTCCTCCTCCTCCTCATCCTCATCCACCTCCTCCTCCTCCTCTTGCTCTCCACACCTGCTGACATCACACGGTTGTTTTCCACTCTTTGTTGTTCCTCTCCTCGTCCTCCATCTCTGTCAGAGAGGGTGGAGGGTGGAGAGGGTGGTGAAGGTGGAGGTGGAGATGGAGGGTGGAGGTGGAGGGTGGAGAGGGTGGAGGTGGGCAGAAAAACAGAGACCCAGCGGTGTCAGAAGAGTCCATTCAGCACCATTGATCAGGTCGACCCCTTCTGTTGTCATTTGATACGAGGACGTGGAACAATGTGGAACGCTTAAAAGTGACATTGGAAGTCTACATGTTACTGTGCAAAATGCAGAGTAGACTTTATCTAAATATCTGATTTGAAATTGCCTACATGAAGATATATTTAACCTCTTTCATGGTCAATGGAATTTTTTCTCTTGACGAAAATAATTTGTTGAAGGCCTGAGAAAATTAATTCAAAAGGGATAAAATCCACACGAATACACACACATTCACACACACACACCACACACACACACACACACACACACCGACACGTATCTCCAACTCTATCTCCAATGTGTGTGTAAATCATTTGGGCCACAGGCAATGAGCAAGGGAGAGGTTATACAGGTCCAGGTAATTACATGAGAAACAGAAAGCTCAGAAAAGGAATGCGGTTTTTGAGGACACGCTGGGGATGAGCGTCCAAACTCATTGAAGAATGCACCAGGCTGGAGGTGTACGGTAAAACATGCACACCATGGAGACCGTGTCGGCCTTTGTCAACACACTGGGTCTGAGAAATCATGAATCCTTTGTGATCAGCTGGATTTAAATCACCGTCAGACCCCCCCCCCCCCCCCCAACCGCCCAAAGAAGATAAATATGAAAAAATATGGATGTATAGTTTCAGCCTTGTGTGATGATGGCCACTTAGAAGCCAGCCCAAGCGATGCAAGACACTTTTACGAGAGTAAAACAAATAAATTGCCGCGCGGACTCACGATAAAACGTGTTTTATTTTGTTTGTGTTTGACTAAGAGAGTCGTTTCGAGTTTGTCGTTTAAAAAAACCCCCCGAGCAGACCGTTCTACAGGCAGAGCTGATATCAACGTGTTTAGTATGCGGACCACACCGTGTGTGCTAACCGAGTCAACGCGTATAATATTTTGAAAGGCCTGTCTTTCTGGATGGCAGAGTGTAAAATGAAATGGCTTCCGAGACACTGGGTGTCACCGGGCTTTAGTGCGATGAATTTGGTGTTTTCCTCAAACGGTATATCAGCGGCACGCTAATATACCACGGACCAGCATCCAGACAGACAGACACGCTGAATGACTTTATGATGAGACTAAACCGGACTTTTCTTCGATTTATTTGTGATCGAGAACATAAGCGGAATTACGATCCACATTGAGCAATTATTTTCTGATGTTTTATTTACCACATTATGTAGTATGACAGCGTTTGCCTGAAGCACCTCCAGGAAACAACACATTTGGTGAAAATAATCTTTGAATACCCTAATTATTATACCCAGAGCAATTATCACTTATTAAATCGGTGATTCGTCTGTGCAACTTAATGTAGATTCTCAGTGTTTTATATCGCTTAACAGTACCGAGGGAGTGCGGCTATAACTTGTTCAATGACTCCGACGCGCTTCCACTCATATCTGGAGCATCTAGCGCTTAATTAATACACAGTGTACAGTATCTCGTTTGATTTGGATTAATAGAGAGGCTTCACCCTGCTGGAATGTGCGTGGGAATATTAGTGAGAAAAAAAAGAGATGGATCCTTCACTTTGTGTGTGTGTGTGTGTATGTCCCTGCACATGTGTGTGTGTGTGTGTGTGTGTGTGTGTGTGTACTTGCATATGTGTATGTGAGGCATGTGTATGTGTTTGTGCACTTGCATTTGTGTCTATGTGTGTGTGTGTGTGTGTGTGTGTGTGTGTGTGTGTGTGTGTGCGCGCGTCACACACACACACACACACATAATACACAGTGTACAGTATCTCGTTTGATTTGGATTAATAGAGAGGCTTCACCCTGCTGGAATGTGCGTGGGAATATTAGTGAGAAAAAAAGAGATGGATCCTTCACTTTGTGTGTGCGTGTGTGTGTGTATGTCCCTGCACGTGTGTGTGTGTGTGTGTGTGTGTGTACTTGCATATGTGTATGTGAGGCATGTGTATGTGTGTGTGTGTGTGTGTGTGTGCGCAGACGCGCACACACGCACACACACACACACACACACACACACACACACACACACACACACTGGGAGGTGTGGCAGGGGTTTCTAATAAGGTGGCAGTAAGCAGAGGGACCCGTAAGGCCATGTTGTGCATATCTTTATTAAAACATATCTCTCTCGTTTTAATAATGCCCGGGTGTCGTGAATCTAATGAAATGTGGGGAGTGGAGTGTGTCCCTGTTGTGGCGGCTCTGAGGCTGCGGTCTCCTGCCAGCCGCCCACAACATGAACACAACACAACACAGTCTGGGGGTCCGAGACAGAACAGCCTCCTGGCTGGAACTTTTTCGATGCCCATCCATATATATATATACTGTATATACAGTATATTATAGTTATTTGTTTACATACAGTTCTTATGCACCATGTTAACAATACTAACTAGTTAAGTAAGTGTGGATTAATAAAGTTGTTCTTCTTCTTCTAGTTACACTAACAAAGTGAACTCGTTCAACTTATTTGGTGATGATTTTCACATCGTTCTCAAAAGCCAATCGCTTTGAGCTTCGATTAAAAGATATTGCAGCATTCTCATTGTTATTCCGAATATTATATTATTATATATTAGTTCTGGTGGGCTGGGTTGAACCAACTCCGACCCACGTCTGTGTGTGTGTGTGTGTGTGTGTGTGTGTGTGTCTCTACAGAGTGTCATTAAGCATTCAAATAAGCACCACGTGATTATGACCAATATAAAACACTGACACTCAACAGACAGTTAACAGCGCCTGTGTATTATCCAGCGATTGCGTCTCAACAAACTATCATTTGGACTTTAGTTTATTGTTAATCCTCTCTGGGCTGTATCTTGGTCAGGTCAACCGGTCACCGGGATGCTGCCCGGGTGGCCGGTTGCCCTGACGACCGCGACACACAGGTCAGGGGCTCAACGTTGCATACAGGGCCTGTTTGACTCTCCATTTGCATACAGGGCCTGTTAACCTCGAGGTTAACCGGGATCAACGGCTTCTTTGTATCCATGATGTGTTTGGAGCTATTTCCCACCGACTTAACACACACACACCGACTTCCACGAAACAGCTTCACAAGCGAGACGTCGTTTTTCTAATTCTGAGATTGTCATCGCGGTCTCCTGCCGTGTCATTTAACACCCTGGCTTCCGGGACAACGCAGTATTGTCGGTATTTCCCGAAGATCGACGGCGCAAATATTCCACCGTGTCGCAAAGCACAAGCATCCCAGCTGTGTGTCCCTGCAGGTTTGTGCTGACTGCGGCACTGCGTGTGTTTGTGTGTGTGTGTGTGTGTGTGCGTGTGTGTGTGTGTACATGTCACTTCATGAAGTGTGTATCTGTATTGGAACCGTGCAAAAAACATCTGAATAATAAACACAAACCAACCCTGCTAGGCTGCATGCGTCCTCACAGATTCATGTTCCTGGATGGGACCGCGTGGGCCTGCATGCTCCATCCAGCTCTGTATCCCCCAACCCACCCAACCCTCTGCTGCCAGCAGGGTGTCTCCTCTATTATTTATGTATTACTATTATTATTTATGTATTACTCTTCCACCATGCTACTTGGACAGCCAATTGGCTCATGTTTGCCACTCATTTATAATCCCGGTGGACAGAGAGAGAGAGAGAGAGAGAGACATAGAAAGAGAGAGAGAGAGCGAGAGGGAGAAATAGAGAGAGAGAGCGAGAGGGAGAAAGAGGGAGAGCGAGAGAGAGAGACATGGAAAGAGAGAGAGAGAGCGAGAGGGAGAAAGAGAGAGAGCAGGATGGGGAGGAGAGGGAGAGAGAAAGAGAGGGAGAGAGAGGGAGAGAGGGAGACAGAGAGAGAGATAGAGAAAGAGAGAGAGAGAGAGGGAGAGGGAAAGAGGGAGAAAGAGAGAGAGGGAGACAGAGAGAGAGAGAGGGAGAGGAGAGGAGAGAGAGAGGAGAGACAGAGAGGGAGAGAGGGATAGAGAGAGAGCTAGAGAGAGAGGGTGGGGCGGGGGACTCTGACTGGCCGGGCCTCAGGACAGCGACAAAAATCAATTGGCGAGAAATGACAGATCTGCCAGAGAGCTGCCAGTGGAACGAACGCTCCCAGGTATCCCTAAATGAAATCACGGCCACGGCGGCTAATTGTCACTTGATGTATTTACTTATGGGAGCGCTGGGTGGCCTGACTGGCTAATCACGTCCCCGCCCCCGCCCCCCCCCCACCCCCGGTCTATCTGGCCGCTCACACACAACACATGTTTTTATTTAGCCCTGTGATTCATAGTACTTTGGGGTGATTTGGGTTCGACGGGTCCTCTATCAGCAACCACCTCCTCACCGTCTGCATCCAACGTCCCCCCTCTCTCCCCCTCTCTCCCTCCCTCTCTCTCCCTCTCTCCCGCTCTCTCCAGCGTTTCCACATTTGATTAATTCACGAGTGTTTTTTTCTCTCGCTCGTTCTCTCGGTGGCAGAGTGTAAAATGAAATGGCTTCCGAGACGCGAGTGTCACTGGGCTTTAGTAAGATGAATTTGGTGTTTTCCTCAAACGGTGGCGTTGTGCACTCGGCCCTGTGTTCCGCCCGCACACCAGCACAGGAATGATGTTGTTGTTGTTGTTCTTCTTGTGCTTTTTATATCTTTATATATATATCTTTATATATTTCTCTGTGACTCCTAAATCGTTTTGGGGGGGGGGGGGGGGGGGGGGGGTATCTGTTTGGGTTTCTGTTTTACAACCAGTGACTGCGATCCGGCGACGCTGGAGATATTGTTTACAGTCCGTAAAAAAAAAGTGCAGTTGTACATCTTTGTGACAAAAGAATCGATCTGTGTCACCGGTACAACATCATCATTTTCTAGCCCTATAGCTCTAACCTTCTGTACCCTTAACCGCCCTCCGCTCCCGCGCCGCCCCCCCCCATCCTCCCTACCACCACTCAATATATCTCGGTGACCCCCGAAGAAAGGGCATAATTTGCCCCACAAATGTGGTATTTCCTCCGCGAGCCACCAGTTCGGGGTGGAGGGTGGTGGGTGGAGGGTGTGGGGTGGTGGGTGGGGAGGAGGCGGGCGACAGTGTCCTGAATCTTTAACCTGGCGGCTCCAACACAGCGCTGAATAAAACATAAAACAAAGTGTCCGTGAGCCAGTGGGACATCAAAAATTGATAGAGCCACGTGGAGCCCCGACCAGGAAATGTACCTCGGCCCCCGAATGTTCATCCAGCTCTCTCTCTCGCACTCTCTCTCTCTCTCTCTCTCTCTCAGGCGACAGTCCTTACAAAATATAGACAGAGATGAGACCACAGGAAAGCACAGAAAACACAGAAGACACTGTTGAACAGATAGTCTCCTTTTTATCCTGTGCTTCTTGGAGTGTGGGCCGCATGCAGAGAGAGAGAGACTACAACCAACAGTCAAAGAGGGATAGAAAGAGAGAGAGAATGAAAGACAGAGCGAGAGAGAGAGTGATAGTGACAGATCGAGATTGAGATAGAGAGAGAGAAAGAGTTCTCTTGACCTGTGATCAAGTCAAGAGAGAGACTAATAGCGGTGATGTGGGCAGTGAGCACAATGAAATGCAATGGATTACACAGAAGTTATGGAGGGGAGAGAGAGAGAGAGAGAGAGACAGAGACAGAGAGAGAGAGTGACGAGGCCGTGGTCCAATCAGTGATAGTGATAGCAATCCAGGTGAGTGTGGATTTGTTTCATAATGAAGCCATGGAGATATGGAGACACACGGAGCGCAGGACAAGATTCAGCAGCAGCAGCAGCAGCAACAACAACAGACCAGATGACTGCGTCGTCCGACTGTGATTTGAACGCCACGCCACAGCGAAGCGCCATGCCCCGCCCACCGCCATCACCGCGACCATTAGCTCCTGTCTCTTATCTTCGCTGACATTTCCCAATATTTGTTCTACATCGCTGTTAGCGACGTGTGCATTATGTGTACGTGTGTGTGAACATGCCACGGTGCTGCTGCTGCTGGTGGTGGTGGTGGTGGTGGTGCTGGTTGTGGTGGTGGTGGCCAGTGGGGAGATGCTGATGTGGCATCATTTAACGCGGTGAACAGCACTGCCTTTTCCAGCTCATTAGCCACCTCCCCTCCTCGCTGTCCCAGGCCATTTGATAGCCGCATTAATCTACAGCTCCACCAGGCTTCCTCCCCCTATTTACCGTGATTTCATGAAGATTACACCGCTCAACCATGTCAATGTATGTTGGCTTTTTTTTGTCCCCCCCACCGCACCGCACCCTCCCTCCCACGCACACACACACACACACACGCACACACACACGCTTAATGTGAACGGCAAACTTTGCAAAGCACCTTGTGTAAAGTTTTATAAACCACTCTACGGCGAGGTATTAGGGCACGCACCGCGCAACGCTTCTTCGAAAAAAAGCCCTTTTTAGGGAATTTGGAGGAGAAAAAAATTTCAATTCAGGGGGGAATTCAGATGTATTTGTGGGATTTCGTCCTTGTTCGTCGTGTTTGCATGGCGTCCCTGAGCCGAGCCGACGAGACCGCGGGTTCAACAACGTGAAACAGAAGAGATTAAAAAAAGACAGACAAGCCGTCGATCTTCCGGCGCGCTGTGACGGCGGCCGGCCGGGTGACGGTGATCACCTGGCGTTCCTCGGCGAGCGTCTGAAATCGAATTCACACCACTGACAGTAATACGAACGCGACAAGGTCACCTCTAAAAAGTGTCATTAATCGGCCTCTATGGGATATAGATGATTTATCTCTTGTGCCGTTTGTTTGTCCAGGGACTCTTCTGCTCAGACTCACTGAGCACCACGCCTCCCTGCCAGCTAGTAGCTTGTAACACACACACGCGCACGCACACACACACACACACACGACACCACAACACGCACACGCCACACGCACACACGCACACACACACACGGTGTCTTAATTCACCCCCTCAATCAATTAGGTCATTGCGAAATAGTGTGAATCGGATGAGAGTCATTTTAGATAAAAAATATACATGATTTAATTTAGAGTTAAATTAAATGTGAACAAAAAACTGGGTGGAAAAGACATGGGTGGGATGGAGAAAAACACACGTATATATAAATATATATATTTATATTTGTATATATATGGTTTTTTTTGGCTTTGCATTTTTATGAAACTCTACAATGTTGTTTATTTTAAATAATTTATTTGCTCCAAAGGCAAGAAACAGTATGCAACAACAGCAGTAGATTGACCGATGCTGAGTACAAGATAGAAAATTCTACAGTAATGCTCACCATTCATGACTCAAAATGCTTTAAAAAATACACATTTACATTTTACAGAAATAAGCATGGATTTCTCTCAGAAACCAGAAAAGGCCATCCTTAAGTTCCGCAGCAACTTTTACAAAAATGTAGTTTCCAAAATCGAGAACCTTTATCAAGGTTCATGAACATTCATTGAACTTTGACCTTGGCTTCATCCAAAACAGCATTTAACAGATTTCTCATTCACCAAAACTAAAGTTGTTTTGCCGATTTATGCCATCCATCCATCACAGCTTGTTTGTTGGAACTTTAAGTAAAAAAAAAGAAGGAGAAACTGCCCTGAAAACTCAGGCACAACGGGAGGATTGGTTTGCCGAGGCGGGAAGGACGGGGACGGGGCGGCGTTGGCGAGTGGGAGTGTGTGTCCCACCTCTTCCCGGGCGGGGACCCGCGGGGACCCCGGTGTCAGCCGGAGCCCACGTCCGGGAAAAACACAAAACCACCGCGAGGAATCCTGTCCTCAACTTCCTCACAGGCGAGTAGTTCCTCCTCCCCGCAGGAACGCCGCGGCGCTCGGATCATGATGGCGTAGCGCGGCTCTCCTGGGCTCTCGCTCACTCTGCCCGGCGCCTGTCATCCATCTCCCCAGGAAGAAGAGATGTGAGGAAAAGGGGGAAGAGAAAGAGAGAAAGAGAGAGTGAGAGACACAGAGATACAGAGAGACAGACAGAGCGCAGCCAAGCGGGCTAATTTGCCATTTAAAGAGTCGGTGACATGTTTTGAAGGAGAGTTTTTGTTGCTTCTTTTGCCGCACTGTGTAATGAATTTTAAAATCATTAGTTTGACGTTAGGTGGCGCACACATTGGGTCTTTGTTGTGCTTTCGCTGTGAGCTTTCCTCCTTTCTCTTCCACATCCAAAGCCACTAGATGCCAACCCGAGCCTACAGAAGTCGTAATATCTCGCCTTCCTAGACAAATCACGGTTAATTAAGGCCCACCTACAGCCTATCTTCATAATACTGCTTAACACCGCGCACACTTCGACACCAAGCTTTTCAATCCATTATACTGTGTAATAATCTCAACCAATAAGTTAAGAACCATATGATTCTTAGGGCTGTTAGGGTTAGGGTTAGGGTTTAAGTTTAAGTTTAAGTTTAAGTTTAAGTTTAAGTTGGGGTTGAGTTTTTTTGTTTTTTTTTTTTTTTTTTTTTTTTTGTTTTTTTTTCTTTTTTAGGGTTAGGGTTAGGGTTTTCTTTCGGTGACATGTTTGAAGGAGAGTTTTTGTTGGCTTCTTTTGGCCGCACTGTGTAATGAATTTTAAAATCATTAGTTTGACGTTAGGTGGCGCACACATTGGGTCTTTGTTGTGCTTTCGCTGTGAGCGCTGATTCAATTTGAGGCTTTTAAGGCGATCCGTCTTGCCTAATATTGATGCGGTTAGAAGCATTTATTTCCCTCGGTGCCAGTGCTTTTGGAATCCATTGAGTGATTACCTAACCGCTAGAAATAGATAAACAGAAAGAAATAAGTGTCGTACAAATACTGAACCATGTCACTAATTCAATAGGCCCATCTTAAAGGTATAGACCCATCTTATAGGTATACACCGATCGTTATATATATTTATTTTTTTCCTTTTTCGTTTAGTTATTTCTTTTTTGGGTTGAAAACCAATTCAAGACTGAAAGGAAGAACCAGGGAATGAGGCAATACCTGCCAATCCTCAGTGGCCGTTTTGGACCCTTCAATTCCCAGCTATTATATTGGGTCCAATAAAAGACATACGGCCCGACCTCCGATTAGCGCTGTGTGACTTTATGACCCAGTTCGGCTTGTGACTCCGACGGCGGCCGATATTAAACCATAAATGACCCAGGGTGGCACCGGCATTCTGATAACCCACGGCCACTTTCACAATCTCTCCGGTGGCGGTCTGCGCATTGAACCGCCTGCTGCCTGAGGAGGAGCCGCTGTTGACACCTGAAAGAGTTCAAAGTTCAGAGTTCACACGGAACGACTCAACAGAGAGTGTGTGCGCGCCGATCGCCGAGCGCCAGGAGTAAACACCGTCAAACGTCGGTGGACTCCGCCCCCTCATCCATTAAGCCCCGCCCAACCCCCGCCAGGCGCCCTGGAGGAGGGGCAGCTCGGCAGGGTCGCGTGGGGGGCTGGGAGGGGCTGAACCGCCCGACTCTGGTTTAACGAGTTGCGCCAGGGAGCCATCAAAAACCCATCGGGTTCGCCCAACACGGCACACACTCGCTTTTATCATCAGGCAAACCATTATACACCGCGCACACACACACGCGCACACACACACACACACACACACACCACACACACGCACACACACCCTGCCCCTCGGCACCGCGAGGTCTCCGTTTTCCCTAGCAACAGATGTTGCCTTGAAACAATGATTACACATGCATCCAATGTGATTCCGAGACGCCATTTTGACTTCCCACCCCCCACCCCTCTAAGCCTTTCTCACACACACACACACACACACACACACACACACACACACACACACACACACACACACACACACACACCCGAGCACATGCGCACACACACACACGTCAAGAAGTGTGTTTATGTAAAAACAAATTAGCCTCATCCCCCGACTTGTCTTCGTGTCATTCATTCATTTCCCAAATCCGTGAGCGCTGGCATCAAATCAGGAGCGCGTCGTAATAATCACAGAGCTCCAGAGACACACAAAGAGTCATGATGAACACACCACATACGGGGGGGGGGGGGGGGGATGTGGATCCTGATTTATTAATTTGGGGATTTGACGAATTCTTCCTCATTGTCCATTCTTCTTCATAGCAGACGAGCCGAATATTCAACGTATAATATTGGCCCAAAATGAGAGGAATGGAATGTTTTGGGTTTGTTTTTGTTTGTGTGTGTGTGTGTGTGTGTGTTTTTTGTAGGGACGGCACGTTCAACAAACACACGCGTGACGAATGCATTTTGAGTCAATCCCAAATCGTATGAATATGAAATACGCTACGGATAACGCGGGATTGTATGTCAATGTAACCCCCCCACCCCCCCCACCCCCGCCGCCGCTCCAGACTACACCTCAATAACTACACCTGAGGACGGACCCCCACGCCCCCCCAACGCCATTTGGGGCGGTGAGGGGGGGGTGCAGGCGAGGTGCCAGCCGTGTCGGACGAAATCAAAGGCGACGTAGCGTTCCCGGTTGTTGTTGTTGTTCGTCGTCGTGGAGGGCGGAGGGGTCCGTCAATAAGCGCGGCGGCGGCGACCGTGAATAGTGCAGCAGCGAGCGACTGCCAGCTCCAATAAAGCACCCGGCGATATCAACACAATTAAAGGTGACCTTGGAATAATTGAGATTCATCACGGGTGAAGGCAGGCGGGAAAAACAGACAGCGAGGAGAGAGAGAGAGAGAGAGAGAGAGAGAGAGAGAGAGAGAGAGAGAGAGAGAGAGAGAGATGAGAGAGAGAGAGAGATGAGAGAGAGAGGTGGGGGCAGAGCGTCAGAACACAAATACTTATTTTATGGGAGGTCGGCCAACTGCCTGGCCCGGGCGGCGGGAGCCATGAATCTCAATACTGACCGACGTTGTGTTTATTAGGACGAGACGCGCAGCTTATGGGGCGACTAGCGGCGCCATCATGCCACTAGCAACGGCCAGCCGGCGCTCACCGCTAGAGGCTATTTCTGCCAGGCGAACACTCGGTTTGAAATGATAAGCAGCGCGACCTCCACACACACACACACACACACACACACACACGACACACACACACACACACCACACACACACAGCACACACACCAACACCACAGAGAGAGAAGAGAGAGAGAGGAGGAGAGAGAGAGAGAGAGAGAGAGAGAGAGAGAGAGAGAGAGAGAGAGAGAGTGTGACCAAAAGAGACAGAGAAAAGATAGGAGGGGACACAGAGACAGAGAGAGAGAACCAGAGAGGCACAGAGAGAGAGAGCGAGAGAGAGACAGAGAGAGAGAGAGAGGACAGAGAGAGAGAAAGAGAGAGAGAGAGAGACACAGAGTGAGTGTGTGTGTATGTGTGTGTGTGTGTGTGTGCGTGTGTGTGTGCTCGGTGATAAGGACCCCACAGGTCTGACGGTCTCCGCATGTCGGGACCATGAAGAAGGCGAAGAAGACGATGACGAACCTCCGTCTCGATGGGTCTTCAGTGGACCAGCGTGTGTGTTGACCGCACACACACACACACACACACACCGCACACACACACACACACACACACACACAGCAGCACGGGGAGGGGGAGGGGGATGCTGATGGGGATGCTGATGGTGATGGTGATGGTGATGGTGAGGGATGGAGAGAGGAGGAGGATGTGTTGGGTGCTGCTGCTGCTGGCGCATATGGCGATGGATTATACCGTCCTTTCAGACCCGCACAATGTGCACGTTTTTGTTTGGTCCGCGGCTGTGGGGGCTGTCAGCCACCGCAGCCTCACAGATCTCTGGACCCCCCCCCTCACCCTCCTCACCCCACCACCACCCCTGCTCCTCCTCCTCCTCCTCCTCCTCCTCCTCCTCCTCCCTCCCTCCTCCTCACTGGACATTGGAGATATTCTATGGCATAAACAACAATGGCCCACATTCTGGGACCCACCCACACACACACACACACACACGCACACACACCTGGCCCCTGCCTGATAAATGGCTCCACAGACGTCGCGCACCAGACCGGCCGTTCGATATAGACCCCACAGCCCCGCCACCCCCCCCCCCCCACCACACCGGGGACGAGAGACATTGCTCTTTCTGACAAACAGATATCCTTTTTTTAACACTCACTCATATGGCACGTCTATATGTACCGGCCGGACAGCGGTCACCGGAGACTCGCAACTCGGGGAAAGTCATAGATAGCAATGGCGGGAAATGGGACGTAGGGGTCCATCTATGTTCTGTCCTCGCCATCCCATATGCGTATCCATACTCTCACCGATCGTTTTCCGGCGGGGCGGCGCTGTCCTTCGTGGCGTCGTAGCGTTCGCTCTCCTGCTGCTGCCGCCGCGGCACAAACAGCAGAGTTTTAATGCGCGCCACATTCATTCGCTTTAATTAAACCGCTTCATAATCTGTCGAGGATTAAAAGGTCAATTTATGACTGAATAAAAACGGGATTTGGTGAAATAAAAAAAAGGATTAATTACTCCGCACACTTTACAAGGTGACTATAATTACTTCCATTAACTTAAACAAAAAAAGCCACGGAATCTAATTGTCAGGCACTTAATTAAAGGTTAAGGCTTTGAGGTAATTGACCAGACCAGACAATTCACAGCCCTATTATTCAATAAAGATACACACAGAGTAATTGGTATATTGTAGGCTGGGGAGCCGGGCGGACGTGGACCCTGGGCGGTGCGGCGAGGTACGGCAAACACGGAGAGATCGCATCCAGGCAAGGTTATTTCAAGTGTTCAAACTTGAGGGAAGGCCCCGGGGACGCAGTGCTGGGCTCAGGCCCCCTCTACACCAGATTATGGCTGTCCCCGGAGGTCCCTGCAAACACCTCCCATTAATGTCAAGGTTAAATCTATGAGACATCTCCGCGAGTCAATTCCCACCCTCCCGGGGGCTGCCGGGCGGTTGTGTTGCCAGAGGTGTGCTCACAGTTCCCCCTAAAAACATGCAGAGTCCCGGCACCGCTGAGTGCTCCGTGTCCTCATGAATCACATTTGTAGGATGTTCCTCAAACAAGAGATTTACTCAATTGTAGATTGTATTCACGATTACAGATTTGCAATAGTCCTCCTAATAAGTGATGTCGATCCACACATGTTCAATTCAGTCTGACAATCATCTGACAATCAACAGCATTTTGTTATATAACCAACAGCACGTCAAGTCAATGGCAGCTATCCATCTTCAGACATGTTTCAGTTTGACATCGTGTTACGTGTCTCCTCCTATGAACTTCATTTCATATTACGTGAAATATATGCTTCACCTGACTTTGAGCTGCATGTCGATCGAATATTTCAGTGAGCGTTGGTCTGCATCCACATGATTATCGCCGACATAAATTCATGTTGAGCAACATTAACAAGGAACTGACAATTGTTGCCTGAACCGTCCCAGTGCCGCTGTGTTTAGTCCACAAACTCCAGGTGGTGACAAACACAGCGAGAGAACACTTGGGGGGGGAAAAATGTAATTCTTCACAGACTTTATTGAAGGAAAGTTGCCCATACATGACAAAGTGGATTTTTTGTGAAAGCGGGAAATCGGGATGCAGATGCAGAGGATCTGTAGCCGTGCAATATCGGGGAGTTTTATCACCATTTTAACATGGTAATATCTTCTATGAGTAGGGCGCTCTATGGGGGGAATGTACGACTGGAATGCTAATGTGAACGTCTTATTAGTTGCACAAATATACAAGTGTACTGTACTAAGATACATATACAGAGAAACATATAGCCGACAAAAAAGAATAACCATAAAGGTCATTACAATGGCTGCTGAGTTCATTGTTAACGTTATAACGAAGGTATTTCATCAACAATAAAGTATAATAAAGTTAGTTTGAAATAATTTTGAAAAACGTACATACACACCAGCACACCAGTATCCCCCCCCCCCCCCCCCCCCCACTGTGATAGCATTCTGCAGGATTCCTTCCCTTGATGCCTCCTTGTGATTGGATGCTAGCTGTGAGCGTGCAAAGTATCTGACACTAACTTGTAATGGAGCACATGGGAGACGTTCGCCTCAAAGACCGTTCTGCCAGAAATCCTAAACTTACCCGAGTACTTTTAATGCTTAAAACTAACCAAGTAGTTTTATTTCTTAAACTTAACCAAGTAGTTGTGTTGCCTAAACTAAAACCTAGCCAAGTAGCTGTGTTGTCTAAACCTAACCAAGTTGTTGTAATAATTATTTCTTAGTAGGAATTCTCAAGGTTAACTCAATTCCATACTAAGTACAAGGCACCACCATTAGTTAAACGGTTTACGTTTTTAGAAGATCACATCATAGGAAGGTAAATACATAGAAGTAGAAATACAGCGATAGTACATAGTCCTACAACACCTTAGTATAGTATTAGCGACATGGATCGGGTACATACTGTATGATATACATTTGTAGATGGACTAGATTCTTTATGGTTTTTGTCCTTCGATATTTTCTTTTGCTGTGTTTTATTTGAATACCTAACGACACTCAGGAGACATTCATTTGAAATATTGTGGACATTACATATGCAAGTCAAAGTCAAGTGGAAATACTTGGAATTAGACACCCAGCTGAACCCCACGTGACACAAATGAGACACGTAATAAGATATTCAACTAAAACACGGCTGTAGATTGGCAATTGCAATTTAATTGACATCTTGTCGGTTAAAAAAAACGCAATTCAGTTAATAATCACGTATATAACTCTACGTTGAATATAAGTGGATGTTCTTGATTATAATTTAACGTACACAATATTGACATGTCAAGTGGATATAAATGACACTTAACTGAGACAACGTTGACACAAGCCTTCAACAGGGCTTCAGCCGTCAACGTCCCAAAAAGTTAGCTTCTCAGTTCGAGTCGTGACTTTCTTCTATATGTAGGTCACACTTAATCAGGCGACGTAATCTCGGCTCAAATGTGCAGCCATCACTCACAAGCTCCCCGTGTCTCCCCCTTTTGTTTGACAGTTGATTTTTCTTCTTTCTGTCAGTCTTACTTTTTTCTTTCCTTCTTTCGTTCCCTTCATCCCTTCTCCCCTTCTCGACTTTCCCGTCCCTTCAGTCTACGGCGGACGCTGGGATCTCTCATCACGTGTGTCAGGAAAAAAGGTAATCTGCCTCACGTGTCTCTAATTACCCATCATCCAGTATGTATGGCTCAGGTGTTCCTCGCCGTCTTGGTCATTGCTCACAGGCTACTTGAGGATTGTATTTTAAAGATATATGCTTCCCAAACGGAATTACCAATTTCAAGAGGAAAAAGGGGAGAGAGGTGAATGAATGATTTGCCTATGGGCTGGCAGACAGCTCACTGAATGTCAATGAGAGTGGCTCTAGAGTCTAAACTTTGCCGTGAAGTTTCCAACTAGTTTGAGCGGGGGGTCCGGTATCAAGCCGCGCGTCGGTGCTGTGAATTAAAAACAGCCTCCGCCGGTATCAATTCACGAGCCATTAATTAACCGCAAGTCTCGTCTGGATAATTACAGCGGAGGCACGTCGGAGTCGGTGTTGCTGACGGACGAATCCAGTGCTGATCACGTTCGGATGGTTACGCACCCGTGAAGCCCTCAATTATGAGTCTGTGTTTATAATGATTATGATGATTTGATAATAATAGTAATGATATAAACACAATTGCCAGTGTTGTCTTGTTGTTTAGCCTTCAGTGGCTTACAATCGTCGCCCAAAAGCTCCCACATAGAAACTAATCTACGTAAAACTGTTTGCAATAACGCCCTCGACGCAGATAGCAACTTGATCCCGATAATTAACATTTTCCGGACGTTCAAATTTATAATCTGTAATTTCTTATCCTAATTTGTAATCCTATGATGTGTGGAAGGTAGCGTTTGTAATTACACTTATAAAAGGTCAACATTGAGAATGTGTTAATGATGAAAATGTGCGGCTGACATCCGCATCCTATTAGATATACTAGAAGTCCTTTGTTCAACTTAATGCCTTGAAGGAATGAAATATCTAATCACGGCTCGTTCCCCGGAGAACGCGGCTTGCGAGCTGCGGCGCGGCTGGTATTTCCACTCTGTCTTGTGGGTATACTTTCTAATATTTCTTGGTGCCTAATCACCACTAAAAAGTCATCAAATCTTCAAACGGCAGACAGTGGAATCATGACCCAAGGAAAGGAAGAGATAATGACAACCTCACTGATGTGTCCTATCTGCAGCATTAGCATTCAAAACAGACACGTGCGATATGGTGGGGAGGGTTTTTTGTTTTTTTTAAAGGAAGAAAAATTGTATTAAATGCAAAATTATATATACATATACAGCATATCGATATATACATGAATATATACATATATGCATATTTGGGTCACTTTCTTGCATTCGAGCTTCACTGTAAAGATGATAATCTGTCAAGAGTAACATGGTTGCTGCATAAAGTCCCCATTTTAGTGGCGATAAGAAATAACATTTACAAATAATACGAGACGGACGTTTGGAGCACAACAATGTTGAATATTGAACATGTTTTGTCTCCATAATTTATGTCATTTTGCCTGCGATTGTGTGTAGATGCTGTAATCAAACACAGCCACCGACTGTTTACAACCGGCCCCACATGAACCACGCCGTTGTAATGCAGTGAGTCAGTCTGTTCTCCAAGAATGAATTTCTGATAACTATGCTGTTTTTTTTTCTTTTGATTGCTTGAATATTCAAACTGTTCTCTTAAAAAAAAAAAATGGCCGTGACAGAATGTTCTCTACTTAAGTTGAATCTCCGCGGAGACATCTGGCAAACGTGATTTATCAAATAGAGGAAAACAAACACAACTAAAACTCAGTCAAAGTGTTTTAACCATCCAACTGTTAACATGCGATGCTTTTACTGGAGCCTGCCATTAGCTTGTGACACACACACACACACACACACACACACACACACACACACACACACACACACACACACACACACACACACACACACACACACACACACACACACAGAGTTAAGAGACATAATGTGTGTCAGAGAAGCACAGAAGTAATTCAGACACATTATTTATTGTTTCTACATTTCCGCTGCCAACAATGAGGTGCCGTTATTCACCAGAAGGGTCATGGCTTGACACGATCACGGCATCATGCATGTATGTTATGTATGTATGTATGTATGTATGTACTGTATGTATGTACTGTATGTATGTACCGTATGTATGTATGTATGTATGTATGTACTGTATGTATGTATGTAATGTATGTATGTATGTATGTACTGTATGTATGTACCGTATGTATGTATGTATGTATGTATGTATGTATGTATGTACTGTATGTATGTATACTGTATGTATGTATGTATGTATGTATGTATGTACTGTATGTATGTATGTATGTATGTATGTATGTATGTATGTATGTATGTATGTATGTACTGTATGTATGTATGTACTGTATGTATGTATGCAAACGTCACATCGCACACATGATTCTATCTGCACCGGTGAGTCATGTGCTTGCTGCCTTATTAACGATCACATCATCATGAGTGACAGTGAATGCAAATGAGCTCCAGCGACACAATGGGCCTATTCACCTAGGAGCCATCTTGGTTCCATCCTGGTCCTAAACCAAGAATTCTGCAACCAGTCCCCCCCCCCCCCGACACACACACACACACCCAGCTAGCTAGCGTTATAGAGCCACATGGCCACAAGGTGAATAAGGTCCATCGAAGACAGCGTATACAGTACGTTCTCAGGGACATTATTGAACGCCCGTGCCTTCCTTTTTGGATATATTTTGTTCTCTCCCCATTCATATATGCCACACACACAATATACCGTTGACTGCTGTGGTTGACAAACCTCCCGTCACGTTCAAAAGCTTCTTGGATGCCCCCTCGTGCCGACCGGCTACCGTCGCAGAGAACCGCGGAGAAGATGAAGGAAAGTTCCGAGCCGTCTTCAGCCCTTCTGCACAAAGAACACCGGAAGGCAGGCCGCGGAGCCGCAGAACCGCAGGACGCCGTGTTGCGCTCAGTTTGTGCCGACAAAGTTCTTCAAATTCTTCAGCCAAAGCCTCGGCGGCGATCCCTCTTTTAGCTTTTTTGTTTTAATTACATGGCGACAGTGGGAGAGAGGGAAACATCCCCAAGGTGACTTTACTGTCAGCGTGCGTATCCCTCCGAGACTTGGCCACTCATGTTCAGTTAAGTTGGGTTAACATTGCTTTCAGGACATTTTCCCCCCAATCATGTTGATGTTTTTATGTAAATATAGTTGTTTGGAGGCAACAATTCAGTCACTGAATACATTGCCTTGACAGGTTTGGAGGAGGAAAAGACAAATTAGAAATAGCCGCAGGTTATTTTTCTTCTTTTCTTTTCCTTTTCACGATTTCTGAGGAATGCTGTTGAATTGAGCCGTGGACTTGATAGAGCTGCAACCGGTTTTATTCTTCCCCTAGACTATTAATTCAACTTCTCTTTTTTTCCCCCAAAAAAACCCTTAATGTTGAGTAAAAACCATATTATACAATTGAATGAGGCATTTAATAGTGCCTGTGGCTGCCGAGCACTCTAAGCCAACATGGTTTCTGGGGTGAATTATAATAAGAAATAGATCCTCCGACTGCTTGCTGAGACACGAGAAATGGAGCAGGCGAGCCAGAGAGAGAAAGTACTTTTAGTGACTTCAATAACTTCGGAGTTCACTCGGGCCCATTGTGCTGCATTCATCCGCTGGCTTTCAACAACACATCAATTAATAAAATAATATAAGCGACAAAGAGGACCCCTGTAGCGCTCTGAGCTGTGTACGGAGCATCCCGGCCGTCTGACCTTGCGGAATCCGACGTCTCCGACAAGCAGGACTATAGGAATTAAATGAATTAGATGCGGCGTTGCCGTGCTAACGCGCGCCACAAGGCAATCGCTGGGCTCTCATGGGGTCGGGGAGGACGACAGATGCAATATGAATCCTTTATTGTCTTTTTCCGCTGGATGTGTTGCATGTGTCAAGAATTTATTTACTGATTTGCTTCAGCAGTCACTCGATATGTATGGATATTCTCTCCTTTCGCCGCGTCTTCCGATGCAAACTTGGCAAACTTGTGTGTTCTGCCACCGCCGCCGGGTTCTTTATCGGATCCCCGGCACACCCGGCGAGATTGATCCGGTTAGGAATCGAAAGGAAGACTCTAATGCCCGGAATTCAATCAGAATCGAGAGCTCCTGGAGCGGAGGCTCACTTAGGATTGATCTGTGTACGCAGGGTGTGGACAGTAACATTGACAAGTATCTGCACCGCGGGGCCCGTGAGGCGAGAACGTCAATATGTTGTTTTGCATCGCAAAAAGTGATTCATCACTCAGAGTTTTAAATACTTCTACGCCACGTGGCGGCGTCGGGAACCACATGAAACTTTTTGAATATTCATCAACCGTATAACCCGACGGTTGTTCCTTTTATATTCATCACGCTATCATCTATTCCACAGTATTAGGATACGTCCAACCCTTTATAGAGAGTGGATGAGTAAGTGTAAGAGAGAGTGAACTATTCTCTCATTCTTTAATCCTTTTCATTGTTGTTGTCGATTTCCAATCATTTTTTCATAATATTTTTGGAAAGCAATACACTGACATGCCGCTGTGGGGGAAGTGAAGGTGCCCAGGGCGGGCCGGTCGGCGCCACATCGGATAACTGTAAATAATTTTGAAGATGAAGCTGTTGCCCAGGAGCGAGGCAAGACGATAATTCACTACCGGGCTCCTATTATGGCCTGTTCATTTCTCCCATTGACCACCGAGCGACTGGGAGGAGTTAACTCTGTGTCACCCCTCCACTATCGCCGTCCTCCTCCTCCCACGTACCGGGACCCGGCGACATCGCTTCCGACAAAATACCAAGAGTCAGTCAGGCTTTAAGAAAATATGACAAAGCTGATATAAAACTTCACTGGGCCTATTGTCTCCGCCCACTGGAGCAAACAAAAGCTCTCTGACAGCATAAATGACCCACTCCCCCACCAACCACCTCCCACACACACACACACACACTTACTCACACACACACACACACACGCACACACACACTTACTCTCACACACACACACACACACTTACTCACACACACACACACACACAGACGTGCACACACACACACACACAGACGTGCACACACATACACACACAGACGTGCGCACACACACACACACACACACACACGCTCGTGCGCACACACACACAATGTCCACACAATTGGAATTGCCAAACTAATCCGAAATTCATGAGAGTAAGGAAGTTGTGCATGGTAGCATCGGAAGCCAACATAATGGTTGCCTGACAAAACGCCGCATTTCATTTCCTCGATGGAGATTCACAAATTAACCTCATTTGTATAATCTTTGTTCCAAATGAAAGTAAAAAAAAAGAAAAAAAGGGATAATCAGATGCATCAATGTCCCATCAATATTCAATTAATTGCACATTCATCCGTCGCCTTTTTTTGCTGCCTATCGAAAGTCATCTTTTTATCAATTAGTCATCCTCGACTTATCCCGATATCCAAATCGCCGGCGTCTCTCTCCGCTCACATCACAGCGTACACAACACAGCGTCACGGTATACACAACACAGCGTCACGGTCAGGGTATACACAACACGATACGATACGCACATCCTCTCCATACATCCGCCCTGACGGGTGCTTTCATCCGGGTCCTTTTTTCCGTGCAGAAACTCGGAGGGCTCGGAGGGAACGCGACCTTGCCCAGATGTGAGGCTGGCTCGGCTCACGCGGGTCGACCGACATCACGCGCGCCCGCGCTCACATGCATGCTAATGTGCACCTGTTAGCGAGCGAGGGCTAAATGGGCAGCTTGTGTCCTTTCAAAAAAGACGGATCTGTGGTCTTTTGAACCCCACGCCGTCCCACACGAGACTCCACCTCCCAGAGCTGGATTTCCTCTTCAATCATGTATCCCGGTGTATAGTCACATAGTCTGTGTCAGGGGGAGTGTGTGTGTGTGTGTGTGCGCGTGTGTGTGTGCGCGTGTGGCTGGTGGCTGTTCTAAGCAGCCTCACCTGGCCCAGAGTCAGGCTGGTTAGACTCTGAGGGCTGGGCTGTGGCTGCACACCTCTGTGGTGCATTGGCCAATCAGGGCCCAGAGGATAATCACCACACACACACATTCAGAGAGAGAGAGAGAAAGAGAGAGACAGAGAGAGAGAGAGAGAGAGAGCTTGGACATGTCCGCATGTAACTAACACCTGGTCTGGCTCTAACGTCTCGCCAACTCTCCAATGAAGGGCTGTGCAGCACCTACCTGTGTCCTGTGCGTTGGAGGAGGAGCCCAGAGGAGCCTTCTGGGCGCTGTGGGGCAGGATAACTGGTAACTGTGGTAACCGCGTGTCGAAGTCTGTGGGAAAAAAAAAATAGAGAAGGATTTATTTTCCACACCTCTCACGGCTCTTCTCTATGAACAGCCATGGTGCTCAGAGTGGCCAGGTTACCGATTTTGAACACGTCTGCATAACTGTGGGAAATAGTTCTTTGTCTCTTTCCCACTTTGACTTCTTTCGCTCTCTTTTTGTAGACTTTTTTTTTTTTCAATCGAGAGGAGTGTGGTGGGGTGGGGGTGTAGGGGTAGCGGGAGAGAGGGGGGAGAATCCTCTCGAGAGTTTTTTTTTCCCTCCTTTTCAAAATAACATTAACTTCAAACAAACATTTCACTTTTAATCACTGTATTCTCCCCTCTCGCCCCTTACGCAATTCATCCTGGTATTGTGGGGGTCTTTTGAAGCTGTTGGTCCTCAGGGAACCACTCCCCAGTGGGTCCTCTGCTTCCAATAAAGCTGCTCTTTCAAACCTGGCTTTCTGTAAAAGAAGTGGGGAGGTGGTGGTGCTGGTGGTGGTGCTGGTGGAGGTGGTAGAGGTGCTGCTGGTGGTGGTGGTGGTGGTGCTGGAGCTGCTGGTGGTGGAGGAGGTAAGGGAAGCGATGGGAAGGGGAAAAGCTCACAGGAGCACAGGTGGTGAGCTGACGTACAATCCGCCGGTGCCCACCTGACAGGAATAGCGTTCGCATCGCATCATGTTTCCTCGCTGTTACACAGGAGCTGAGATTTCTCGCCGGGCGCCGGCGTGTCAGTCAAGATGATCACGCTCAACTTCATTAGGCAGCCTCGACGAGGAACACACACCACACCAGATCGTCGCACTCACACACACACACACACACACACAAAGCCTCATATATTCATCCCAATCGATTCCCAGGATCTTTAAGACCGCCCCCACGCGCCCCATAAATCCATTAATTCCCTCGGTTCATCCCTGTGCAGATCAGAAGGGGATCATCTTTGCTGGTAATTAAATTGTAAATATGTTTATGGATCACAATTTACAGTTTGGAATCAAATCAACCAGTATGATCCGATGGGAAGGAATAGCCCCCCCCCCCCACACTCCCTCTAAGGAATAGGCAATCAATCAATAAATGGCCTTTTGCATCTCAAGGCATAAACATACCTTGAGATGGGGGGGGGGCAGGCACAAGAACACTAGGCAGCCATTCAGAGACTCACACCGCACGGTGATAGACATAAATGGCAATATAGAATGATATATACTGTATATATATATAGCGCAAAATTGGACGGCTGTTATCACGTCCACATGAGAAGGAACGCGGCGTTGAGTTAGCTGTTCCTCCGCAGGTTCAAGCCAGACAAACACGGCCGCGAGAGGAAATTGAACCGGGCCTTTCATGGAGCCATCACAATAAATTGTGCGAATGTCATTCTATTACTAACCTCCATCTCTTTAAAGCAGACCGGGGTAAAAGTCGATATGAAGCATGTCGTTCCATAATGGCGCGCATTACCTCGCCACAGCTCAAACCCCGGAACATATTTCTCCTTTTCTTTTTTTAAATGCAATCTCTCTCTCTCTCTCTCTCTCTCTCTCTCTCTTCTCTCTCTCTCTCTCTCTCTCTCTCTCTCGACGAGGCTGAAATGTCACCACCGTGTGTGGAGCGGTGTGCTTACGTTCAAATAAAAGGGAGATAAAAAGGTAGAGAGTGACTTCAACTCGCTCGGCCAACTTGACTCTGCGTGGAAAGTGCTCCATAAACACAAGATAATGGTCATTGTTGAACAGCACACCGGTAAACATAGCGCCGTCTGGCCCGACATTTTCTATATACCCGAGAGTTAGCAGTATGTCATTATCTACTGCAAGCAATACAGAAAACAGCCGGGCACATAAGACATTACTTCTTAGGGATACTGACACAGGGTCGACTACAATCAACCTTTCCGATCATTCCTGTGAACCAAGACCTTTGTGAACAAGACGGAATTCATTCCTGCCTGAGTATTCTTTTCTCACACATTTGTGTGGACACACACACGTACGCACACACACACATGTATGCACACACACACATGTATGCACACACACACATGCATGCACGCACACACACACACACACACATGTACGCACATGCACACACACGTACACACACACATGTACACACATGCGCACACGCAAGCAGGCAGGCCGACAGACAGACAGACAGACACACACAAACACACAGAATCCATTTCTAGCTCTCTCGCTCATACACAAACACAAACAAACCCACCAAATACATGCACACACACTACAACCGCCCCCTGCCATGCTAATCAATGGGTGGTTGTTATAGTCCGAGAGAGCATCGACCGAACAATAATGGCCAGCGGTGCACAAGTGAGCTAACAAACTCTCGGTGATTGGAAGCACCTGAATAGAAACAAGAGGTCAGTCAATATCTCTTCTTTGTCCGCAGTCTTTTTCAATTACGCGGGCGGGCTTAGTGTTGACAGTGGAGACGGGCGACCGAGTACACGAGGCGACAGTCGCACGCTGCACCGCGCCACCCGCGTTTAAAGTTATGATTTATGGATCGCTGGGTATTTTTCTTTGTTCCATTCACGGCGGTGACAGCTGATAACAAGCGCCGTAACAATAGCCAGATTAGAGGCACGATTGGACGCATCCCCCGCGCCCATGTGAAGTGTTTTAAATCTCCTCTCAGGGCCTCCAGGAACCCCCCCCCCAGCCCCGCAACAAACAGACCCTCGACAATGTTATTGCCCGTGGTTCATGACCGATGGGAGATAAGAGAAATGGGATTCTTTAAGCCCTGTGCAGACTTAACCTATGGCTCTACTTACGGCAAGCCGCCCAACCCCACACAACCCCCACAAGACCCAGGCGACCCTCTGGGACACACGGGCGATTTCAATATGGGCCATTCTTCATGTGTTACAGCGGACATATCCGTGCCCGGCGCCGCGGGAGTGGCCCTACTATTCACTCTAATCTCAGTCGAGTCTTGTCCAGTGTTATTGTATTCTCTTCGTTGTCTTTTCATTACTCTGGATGGCCTCCGGTCACCGGCAGCTCCCTGCTAGTGCTAGCATGCATGTTTCATCAAGTGTGAGATCCCGGAACCTTCCCGGCAGCCAGCCAGCCAGCCAGCCAAGCTACCAGGACTATGAGGCTTTCTATGAATATGCTGATTATTAGGGTTACTGTCTGCGACGACTATGATTATTACAATTATGAATAATTATCATACTTGGTTGGTTACCATGGTGACTATAATAATTATGATTATTATGCTCATAATTATGACTTATTATTTTGTTGTTATTATAAACACCCCCCTCTGCAGGAAGGGAGAACGTTGCGAACTATAATACTTGGATGCCAATGCAGTCATTGGCTGCGTCTGGAACTGCGCACTATGAATAGAATAGAATAGAACAGAACTTTATTAATCCCGAAGGAAATTCTTGTGCCAGGTTACATAGCGATACAGTACAATAAAACAATGTGGAAAACAACAGAATAATAAAAAATTAACTGACGGATTTACAAATTTACAGTTAAAATATACAAATGTAGGCAAGGTAAGATATTGTGCAATTTGGCATAATCGAAGTGTAATATTATTGGACATGACATTAAGAATATTGCACATGATGATGAGAGGAGATGAGAGGTAGTGTTATCGATAGTATTTATAGACAACATGATAATAATAATAATAATAATATAGCACATGATAGAGTATTGCACATGATGTTGGACAGTAATATTAATATTGCACGTAATACTGAGGAAAGTGGACATGATGTTGAGAGGTAATATTGCACATTATGTTGCTGTGTTCATTGTCTTGTATTTCCACTGTCCCTCCCACAGAGGGGGGAGGAGCTATAGAGTTTGATGGCCACAGAGGGGGGAGGAGTTATAGAGTTTGATGACCACAGGCAGAAAGGACCTCCTGTGGCGTTCTGTGGTGCACCTCGGTAATCTCAGTCTACGGCTGAAGATGCTCTGGTATGACACCAGTGTGGCGTGCAGGGGATGGGAGGCGTTGTCCATAATACTGAGTAGTTTACTCAGCATCCTCCTCTCTGAGACCTCCACCAGACTCCAATTCCACTCCCAGGACAGAACCCGCTTTCCCGATGAGCTTATTGAGTCTGTTGGCGTCAGCTGCCTTCACCCTGCTGCCCCAGCACACAACAGCGTAGAAGATGACGCTGGCCCCCACAGAGTGATAAAACATCTGCAGCACGGTCCTGCAGACGTTGAAAGATCTGAGTCTCCGTAGGAAATACAGGCGACTCTGACCTTTCTTATACAGGGCCTCTGTGTTTTTAGACCAGTCCATTTTATTGTCAATGTGAACACCCAGGTACTTATATTCCTCGACAATGTCCACCTCGGTCCCCCTGATGCTGTCCGGTTTCGGGTGAGTCGGTGCTTCCTGAAATCCACCCAACTCCTTAGTCTTAGAGACATTGAGTTGCAGGTGGGTCCACACCGCTCCACGAAACCCGTCCCACCACATCCCCTGTACTCCGGACTCCTGGCCCCTTTCTGATACAGCCCACAAGGTCAGAGTCGTCCGAAAACTTCTGCAGGTGCAGGACTGTGAGCTGTAGCGTTTCCCCTGACGGCATGGACGGGGAGATACGGTTGACTATCCTTCTCTTGCTTTCAAGCCGTCTTCCTCCTCCCGGCCCTGCAGCCCCGGTATTTCCTCCTCAGCTACCCCGGGGAATGTCTGGTCTCTCGCCGGGCCCCGCCACAAGTCCGTCGGAGGTTTCAGCAGCTGATCTCCGCGTGAACCACAATGGAGCCCCGCGGCGGCGTCTGCGTCCCGCCACGCTGGGCGTCGGGCCAGCAGTAAATGTTACAATAAAATAGCGACCTAAGAACAGAGGAATGAACTCGCTGAGCGCATCTGTTCGGCTGTACCAAATAACTATCTTACTAATTAATAAGCAAGAATTCTTAAAACAATTTAAAATGAGGGTTAGGGTTAGAGCAACTCTGGCCGGCAGCCACCTGAGACGGCGCCGGAAGTGTAGCAGGAGTGTACCACACTGCACAGTATATTGTTTTCTGGAGCGCTATTAGTATGGAACACTACGGTGTTGCAGAATTCAAGCAGACAGCCATTGATGACTCACACTTCAATCCACTTACAAACCCACCAAGGGATTCATTGCAATAATAATGAAAACATACAGTATATTGTAACACTCTGTACAGATATGTAGATACTGTATATCAATTATCACTAAACGTATCAATAGTGTGGGCCAGCTTCTCAGAAGTTCTAGGCCGCTCAGGAGAAAGAGGGCATCGGCCGTAATGGTGACAGAAGACACACAGTCAGTGAATTCTTTGGAAGGTAATCATAACGTGTATTGTCGTTTTAGAACAATCATCAAACATCTAGAGCAACACAATAGAAATATAGAAAAATAAACCCAATAAACAAAACCCAATGCTTTTCCTTTCTATTTTTCTTTTAAGTCTCACGAGTAGATCACCTGTCAGGTAAGTACTATTTATCGTCTCCTATTTTAGTTTGCTATTTGAATCACTAAATTTAAATTCACTATTGCATTAAGCAGGTTCTTATCAAATATCTTATAAATTACTGTATCCTATTTTGTTATTATGTACCAACTATATTATTCCCAACAGGCGATTCTTTTAACTGGCTCTCAACACAATTACTCAGTGCAATCAAATAAATGAATTACCATCTGTACTTTACAGAAAAGGAAACTTAACTCAGCCGGGCTGAAGAATCCTATGTTCTTGAGGCAGTTCAATCCACAGCAGAAAAGAAGACCTGGCCTTGAACCCACAAAGCAAGGCAGACAATTACTAACAGTTCAAGTGCATTCTCTCCCATTCAAATCAATACACATCACAATGTCCTTTTCTTGACTTTATACAAAATAAATGATTACATTGTACCTTCCATTAACTGGTCATGTCTTTCATTCATTCAACCACGGGGCCTTGATTAGCTACTTAGCATTGTCAGCTAGACGGTGTAAACTCACCAAGAATCCTCTTTCATTCACACGTGAGATCTTCACGTTCACGGGTCTCCCGCGCTCTGTGACTGCGCGCGCGACGTGGATGCTAGCTAGTAGCAACGTAGCTAGCTCCGGTTTATAGCTCTGGTAAGTTCGTTGACAAAACTTCACAACATCCTCCACATCACATTAATTCGTGAATTCAAAGTAATCTCTCTCACTTATGTCTCATAAACATCTCTTTTAAGATATAAAGCTTCCGTTTTTGGCTACTAGCCGATCCCTCTGTACACGACCAGTCTAATCGGTGGCACGTTCGAGAGGAGAGAAAAAACCCCGCGCGGACGAATCACATTCCAGGGAATGCAAGAGGCGGGACAACCGCTCCTATTGGCCAAACTCAACTTGGCTAAACCTTCCCCAATAATCATATATTTATTATATTATATTCCTAATAAACAGATCTTTAGTTAATCACTATACTCATATTCCTAATAAACAGATCCTTAGTTTATTACTATATTACACTTCCAATTAACAGATCCTTTATGCCCTGGGTTACTTGCTTACATGCTTTACATTGCTATTTGCCTCGGGTCTGAGAGTCCTCCTGTTATTATTGGTTATCCAAGCGACTGTAGTGTCCCTACTTTTCACATGCGATCTGGGTACTTTTAGAATACTATCTTCTGCATACTACGTGGAAAAATGTATTTTGGACATCTACTACTGAGACTAGCAATGTCTCTTGCCACACTGCCACTTCTGTGGCTTAGTTCAGGGTTCTTGACCGGGAGGGGGACACGGTAGACGTGGTCCTGCCAAAACAGCGTTTTTATTCGCTCAACAAAAATACTACTACCCATCGGCGTAATCCGAGTAAAACTAATAATAGTAATTATTGTGGCAGTTGGCGTTTTAGGGTTTGAGCGGCGGAGTCGAGTCGGGTCGGGTCGGCTCGGGTTCTCTCTTGCTGTTCCTACCCGGCTTCTTACTGTGGGGGGAGAGTAGATGGGTGTCAAATAATCAATGATAATTATACTCATCCCCTACAGGT
>PIJE02000624.1:5082-17582 GCA_002895965.2 Coryphaenoides rupestris
CTTCGTTCATTTTGTAATTTATTTTTTTACTGTAATCAACAACAGATTTACCGCAGAGCTCTCCAGATTCTCCAGATTTCCTCCCGGTCGATGGAGCAACCAATAAGACAAGATAAATACTGTATACTGGGAACGGAGTGACTTATATCTGATCAATATTGGATCATTCTTCGACCAATTGATATGAATTGCTGGAATTGGCGCTGTGTGCCTCGCAATGCACTCATCTCCAGGATTATATTCCGTCGTGGAAATGTAAAAAGTTCAATAAAACCCAAGTTTGTATTTAATGGTTTGGGGTGTTTCCAGCTGAGATCCCAGCTGTACTTGCAGCAGCAGCAGCATGCAGGGCTTGTGTTGTGTTGTGTTGTGTTGTGTTGTGTTGTGTTGTGTTGTGTTTGTGTTGGGTTGTGTTGTGTTGTGTTGTGTTGTGTTGGGTTGGGTTGGGTTGGGTTGGTGTTGTGTTGTGTTGTGTGTTGTGTTGTGTTGTGTTGTGTTGTGTTGTGTTGTGTTGTGTTGTGTTGTGTTGTGTTGTGTTGTGTTGGGTTGGGTTGTGTTGTGTTGTGTTGTGTGTGTTGTTGTTGTGTTGTGTTGGGTTGGGTTGTGTTGTGTGTTGTTGTGTATGATGTTGTTGTTGTTGTGTGTGTATGGTGTTGTGTTGGTGAGGTTGTGTTGGTGTTGTTGTGTGTTGGTGTTGTGTTGTGTTGTGTTGTGTTGGTTGGTGTTGGGTTGTTGTGTTGGTGTTGTGGTTTGTGTTGTGTGTGTGTGTTGGGTTGTGTGTGGGTTTGTGGTTGGGTGGGATGTGTTGGGGTTTGTGTTGGTGTGTTGTGTTTGTGTTGTGTTGTGTTGGGTTGGTTGTGTGTGTTGTTGTTGTGTTGGTTGGGTTGGGTTTGGGTGGGTGGGTTGTGTGTGTTGTGTTGGGGTTGGGTTGGGTTGTGTTGTGTTGTGTTGTGTTGTGTTGTGTTGTGTTGTGTTGTGTTGTGTTGTGTGGTGTGGTGTGGTGTGGTGTGGTGTGGTGTGGTGTTGTGTTGTGTTGTGTTGTGTTGTGTTGTGTTGTGTTGTGTTGTGTTGTGTTGTGTTGTGTTGTGTTGTGTTGTGTTGTGTTGTGTTGTGTTGTGTTGGGTTGTGTGTGTTGTGTTGTGTTGTGGTTGGGTTGGGTTGGGTTGGGGTTGGGGTTGTGGTTGGGTTTGTGTTGTGTGTGTTGTGTTGTGTGTTGTTGTGTTGTGTTGGGTTGGGTTGTTGTTGTGTTGTCTGTGTTGGGTTGTGTTGTGTTGTGTTGGGGTTGGGTTGTGTTGGGTTGGGTTGGGTTGTGTTGTGTTGTGTTGGGTTGTGTTGTGTTGTGTTGTGTTGTGTTGTGTTGTGTTGTGTTGTGTGGTGTTGTGTTGTGTTGTGTTGTGTTGGGTTGGGGTTGTGGTTGGGTTGGGTTGGGTTGTGTTGTGTTGTGTTGGGTTGTGTTGTGTGTGGTTGTTTGTGTTGTGTTGTGTTGGGTTGGTTGTTGTGTTGTCTGTGGTGGGGTTGTGTTGTGTTGTGTTGGGTTGGGTGTGTTGTGTTGTGTTGGGGTTTGGGTTGTGTTGGGTTGGGTTGGGTTGTGTTGTGTTGTGTTGGGTTGTTGTTGTGTGTTGTGTTGTGTTGTGTTGTGTTGTGTTGTGTTGTGTTGTGTTGTGTTGTGTTGTGTTGTTGTTGTGTTGTGTTGTGTTGGGTTGTGTTGTGTTGTGTTGTGTTGTGTTTGGTTGGTCAGGGACTCCAGTGATGAGGAATGCGGTGGTTTGTTGCGTCCGGCAAGATATCTGACACCGCCGGTGGGACGAGAGAGAAGAGAGAGAAGAGAGAGAAGAGAGAGAGAGACAGAGAGAGAGAGACAGAGAGAGAGGGGGGGGGAGAGAGAGAGAGAGAGAGAGAGAGAGAAGAGAGAGAGAGAAGAGAGAGAGAGGAGAGAGAGAGAGAGAGAGAGAGAGATGGCGATGGCGACGCAGGAGAGGAAAACAAACCAGTTCATGTCAGCCCGGCTTCCAGCTCCTTCTATTTATTAACAGTGGATCTGGTATCAAAGTGTGGCCGGGTGAGCGGTGGTGGATACACACGCAGAAGCCATGCTTATACACACACACACACACACACACACACACACACACACACACACACACACACACACACACACACACACACACACACACACTCGCACACTGCGCACACACTCACACACCACACACACACACACACACGTCCAGTTGTCCTAACACACCGGGGGTCTCCATTACCTGGGTGGCTCCGTGGCAGCAGGGAGGTGAACGACGGCACAAAAAGGACTTTTGAGGGTCTGATGTTGACCTAAGGAACAACCTCGCCTCCCCCTGCCTCCCCCTCGCCTCCCCCTCGCCTCGCCCTCGTCTCCCCCGCCACCCTTACCTCCCCCCTCGGCTTCTGAATGAACCCCCTCATGGCATATCTCCCCCTCTCTCCCGCTCTCTCTCTCTCTCTCTCTCTCTCTTTATGGGCCCCGGTGCGAATCTGAGACACAGAAATCCCTGACTTCCTTCCTCTGCACGCCCTCCACCTTAAAGAGCGGGTGCAGCTTCACGGTCACGGCGACGCGGCGGTCGTATGCGTGGGGGGTGATGGATTGAATTCTTCACCATCAGACCACAGAGGATGAGACCGGACCGTCCGGAGCATTCTGAAACCGCCACCCACCCCTCATATTGACTATGGAGTCATTTAACAGATGCTTTTAACCCAAAGCGAGTTCTAGTGTCTTTCAGGAGCAGCTCGAGGGGTTCGGCCACCTTGCTCCGGGTACACTATGTTGTGGAAATTGGGGATCGAAAACCCAGTGCCTTTCGGGGAAGGGAGCGGGAACATCCCAGCCATCCCAGCCACACACGACACAATCCTCGTCCTCCTCATCCTCCTCATCGCCCTCCTATCTCTAACACTCTGCTTTTAGGGATTCAGGAAAGATTGCCCAGGTTCAGAATACGGCAGACACACACCACGACCACACCACGCACCACACACACACACACACCACACCACAACACACACACCACACACACACACACACACACGCGCGGGCAGGCAGGGTGGTACTGAGTGAGGGTTGGCTGGGGGTGGCGGAGAGGTGTCGGGGGTTGGGGGAGGTTCTGAGAGATCTGCGCTGTCCTCTCCAACACAGTCCACATTCCAAGAGAGCGTTTTGCCCAAACTATGATTCAGCAGAGAGAGGAGAGAAGAGAAGAGAGAGAGAAGAGAGAGAGAGAGAGAGAGCGAGAGAGAGAGAGAGAGAGAGGAGAGAGAGAGAGGGAGCCTGTATCTCCACTTGGGCCGAGGCCAGTGTACACCCAGACCCCCTTCAGCCGAGGAGGGATGCTATCTGAATGTGGACCAAAGGGGAGGAAGGGGATCGCCTAATTCCGCCAGAGACTGCGAGACAACGCGAGAATCCTACATTTTGAATTGAAGTGAGTGTGAGTGTGCTGATAGGCCGGTGCTAACAGAGGGGCTACAGTTGGACAACGGTGAGTCAGTAGTTGACGTCCGATATAACGACGCGAGGCGTGGCGGAGGCATCCTGGAGGAAGCATTAAACCATTGTAATGAACAAACCTCGTCGCTCGCTCCTACGTTTGGCAGGAAATGGCTTTTTCCATATTCCCTTTGAGTTTGACCCAGCGCTCCTCTCTCTCTCTCTCTCTCTCTCTCTCTCTCTCTCTCTCTCTCTCTCTCTCTCTCTCTCTCTCTCTGCTCTCGGGGTTCTCCCTCTCTCCTGGCAAACTCGTAAAAACAGACAAATGAGGAACCGACGAAGAAGAACGGGAGGAAGATATCGGCCGTAAGCTACCTGACGTCCTGTCTGTGAAGAATGTTTGGCTAAACTGGTTTCAATTGGTATTACTGCATACCAACTAATTATTGTAAACATAAAACACCAACTAATGAATGTATGTCTCAAACAAACACAAATACAGTATATACAGTATATACAGTATATACAGTATATATATATATATCACTGACAATTGCATATCAGTCCCCTACAGATGTCAGCATTGCGTCTCGGATCAACACGGTGGACTCTAGCTTGTCTGCAGTCAATGCAAATGATCCACAACAAAATGTAAAACGTTGTGAATCACTGCACTGCGCCGTAAAAACACCGGAGCAACGAACGCGGAATAGTCCGAGAAACGAAAAAACGAAAAAAAAACCAAAAAAAAAGTCCGTCCTCATCAGTCTGGCGCAATGGAAAGTCCTGTCTTGGCCCACGACTGCGAGCTGGAAAAGCGGAGAGAAAGCTGAGCTTGCTTAAAGGACTGACCTAGTTTCAGTGCCCTGTCAAAGGCATATATTATCTAATCCATTACCACACTAAACAGTCACAGGCCCAGTATGGTATAGTATAGTATAGTATAGTATAGTATAGTATAGTATAGTGTAGTGTAGTGTAGTACAGTACAGAGCACTTTCACTGCAAGGTGAGGCAACCGTTAGCTGAGGTTAACTCGCTGGGTTGAGAAATGTGCCGTCGGTGTTGCAATGTTTTACTTTTCTTTTCTTGTTGAGTTTTTTTTTGAGTTTTGTATTCGATCGTGTGTTGGGGGGGCGACTACAGTGCGTTCTTATGCGGCTCGTGAATCTGTTGACGGCTCAATGTGATTCCTGGGCAACTCGTCCATCCTCTTGTATCTACAAAGACACGAGAAGGTCATTCAATTTAATTTCTGATGACCTTTCACTGATCGGACAGGATTCCTTCTCCGATGAGGGACAGCCGTCTCGCCAAGGAAAAGATCCAACGGCACGGATCGCACGGATGCTAAACCCGATGCGTTTGCGGCTCCTTTTTGCTGTAAATACTGTGAATATTGCGGATATTCTGACGCCTCCAATTCGTTTTATTTGTGTGTATTGTTGTATACATGTCTCTTTCCCCCCCCACCCCTCTCTCTCTCTCTCTCTCTCTGTCTCTCTCTCTCTCTCTCGGCGCTTTTTAATGTGATGCAATTAAACATCTTGAGTCTTGAATCGTGAATCTTGCACCTGGAAGTGTGCGAGAGTGGAGTGTTTTGGCCGGGCTGCGGCTTGAGTCTGAGTGATGTCACCGACCCCCCCGTCTTTAGCCCCGCCCCCCCCCCGCGGGCGAGAGGCGCCAAGCCATGAGTTCATCACACATCTCTCGGCCGCAGCGAGATGTAAGAAGAAGCGGTGGGTGTGTTATCTACTGTGACTTCAAACACCGTGAACTTGTCCCTCCGTGCATCGTGAACTTGTCCACGGTGTTTAGGATGAGCTTTAAGCAGCACAGGCGTTGGATTCTTGTTGTTTTTAACGAGCTACTAACAGAACACTTCAGTTCCCTGGTCAGTTACTCCCAATAAAATAATAGCGGGCTACTTTTAGTCGACAAAATGGCAAGATAGCTAAAGGGAAGTGGGAAAAAATAAAAAAAGATATGGTATGAAAACACACATTTTCCTGCTGGAAACAAAAAAAAAAACCGAAACGACCGAGCAGGAACGGGTTGGGTGATAAATCTGTCGTAGAGCCACCGAAACTTTCCTACTGTGCACGGATCACAACCCCAGCGAGATCCTCACCAAGTGAGCGCGCTTGAGTTACACGGCGATCAAAAAGCTCAAATATACAGTTGGCCGCGCCAAGGCCCCCCCGCCCCTCCCCCCCCTCCCCGCGGGGGTCACGCTTTCCGCAGGCGAACACATCCGGAAGGAAAGGTCTTGTGTAAGAAAAAGAAGAAGAACTTCAAGGTGTGTTTGAGTATCCGAAGCCTGAAGCGTGGTTCCCCCCCCGCCGCCACAGGGGGTTGGGTTGTGGGTTGGGGGGTGGGGGGGGGTCGGGTCCTACTCGGGGACCCGGGGATGGGAAAACAAAACTGGCAAACTGGATGGACGGCCGTGTAAAACTTCAAAGCAGACACCGCTCTATTACCCGTCCCTTCCTGGAAGGCCTCTGGAGGAGAGGAGGGGAGCCTGTGTGGGGTTTGAGTCATGAACCCATCATCCCCGCTGCCACCGACTCAAATCAGCATTTTACGTATTTCCACATCATTCTCCGTCTATTTTTATTCTCATTTCTCTGGGCGGAGGCGACTTCGTCCTCTTTCCTGACGTTACGAGCGTGCCGTTAAAGCGGCGCGTTTGTCACGCTTCTCTTTGGCCAATCTCCACCACCACCACCACCACCACCACCACCACCACCACCACCACGGCCCCTCGAACGTTTCAGACAATAAATCTTCCTCAAACACAGGAAACGTCGGTGAAAGGTTTTTTCCTGCAGGATCAAAACACAACGAACGATTGAGCTCAGTTTTCTATCCGGGAACACTCTCATGAAGAACACTCCGGTCATAACTATTCTATTAAAAGATAACAAATGCAGCTCTGAGTTGGCTCAATATCAAACGTTTTGCTCTCAACCTTCGGGACAATTCATATCTACTGCCGTCGTCGTACCGCGACAAGCAGGCGGCCCATCAGCCGAAGAAAGAAAATCTGCTCAATTTCTTTGTCAAGAGACGACCGTGCTCCCGGAGTCCTCGGCGACATCGACGTTGTCCTCCCAATGTGTTTCTACTCATGTCTTACGAAACCCGCTGAGTCAGGCCTCTGTGCAGCTGGCATCTGTAAAGACTCGCCGCCCGCCCGCCACCCCCCCCCACCCCCCCCCCGCCCGGCCGAGGCCCGTTGCGAGTCTTCCCCTCTTCCCATTAAAGCGAAGGGAAAATAATTAGAATAAGCCTGGAGTGCATTCCTCCCACTAAAGGCAACAAGCTGGACCCCGGCCTAAACCAACAGCACCCGCCGGGGGGGTGTGGGGGGAGGCCTGATGACTGCTGCTGACCAAACCAACGCATGGCCCAAACCAAGGTGGCGGGGGGGGGGGGTTAAGACACAAGACTGCAAGAAGACAAAGAAGAGGCGAGAGTCGGAGAAAAGGGGGGAGAGAGAGGGGGGAGAGAGAGAGAGAGAGACGGGAGGAGAGGGGGTGAGATAAGGTCATCGCGGGAGGGGCTGCGTCGGGGAAGGGAATCGAACCGTTTAAAACCAAAGCGCTCCAACGTGTTTTCGGCCGAGGGGCTCCGGGACCAGCTGGCGAGCGTGCAAAAGCGGCAGCATTGGTTTTGTCGTGCAGGACCGGTTGTTGTTGTTGTTGTTGTTGTTGTTGTTCCAATGTTGTGTGTGTGTGTGTGTGCGTGCACGTGCAAGACTGTATATAGTGTGTGTGTGTGTGTGTGTGTGTTGTCATCGCTGTCACTCACCACTCTCGCTCTTCTCGATGACGTCCACCACCTCGCCGGCCTGCAGGCTGATCTCGGCCGGCTCCTGCTTCTGGTAGCCGGCCACCACCACGTACTGCTCCAGCAGCATGGCGTCCGACGCGTCCAGACCTGGCGTGGACGGGAAGAAGCACGCCGTCAGCCAGCTGCCGGACACGGACCCCCGGGTTCGCCCCCCTCCACCCCCCGCGGCGGGGGGCACGGCCCGCTGCGCCATAGCAGACCCTGCGGAATGTACCGAGGGCTCCTCGAGGGTCCAAGGACAGAGACTCTGCTGCTCTCAGAACATCTCTCTCCTCTCTCTCTCTCTCTCTCTCTCTCTCTCTCTCTCTCTCTCTCTCCCCCGCCTCCACCCCCTCGCCGCCGCCACACACACCCCTCTCCTCCTCCTCCTCCTCCTCCTCTTCCTCTCTCTTCCTCCTCCTCTCGCCCCCCCGCGGAGTCCGATCGGGTCCGAGAGAGAGAGGTGTCACCTCCACTCTATCTGCAGCCCGACATCAAGGGGGGCGGCCAGGGAGACGCAGGGGCCCGAGGAGGAGGGAGGAGGAGGAGGAGAAGAGGAGGAGGAAGGGCCTCTCGCCACAATACAAGTCATCAGGCGTGCGGTTCAGAAGAAGATCCCATGTGGCCGCTACGTGTCCGAGTATAGTCCATCGACCGTTGCAATGACGGGAGAGAGAAACGTCCACAAACGAGGATGCAGGAGAAGAAGGAGAAGAAGGAGAAGAAGACAAGAAGATGGAAAAGATGAGATGAGAGAACAGAGGGAGAGAGACAGAGAGAGAGAGAGAGCAAAGGCAAGAGAGAGAGAGAGAGAGAGAGTCTGATAGATAGAGGAGAGGAGAGGAGAGGAGAGGAGAGGAGAGGAGAGGAGAGGAGAGGAGAGGAGAGGAGAGGAGAGGAGAGAGTGGAACTAGTGACCCAGTTGTGGACGGGACAGCGGAGCGGCAGAGAGAAACAGTTTCCTCTGGAAAATAAACAGTCTGCTAAAAAGCCTCCTTCTCTCTCTCCGGTCGGTCGAGGGGGCCGGAGTTGGAGGAAGAGGAGGAAGAGGAGGAGGAGGAGGAGGGAGGCGGGGGGCGGGGAGGGTGTTGAAGGTGGGGGGGGCGGCGGGGCGGGTGCTTGTGTACGCCAATCATACGAGGCGACACCGGAGGCCTTAAATAGAACCAGATGAAGGGGGGCGGGAGCGGAGCTGGCGAGGCCCCGCCCCCCCTCCGCTGTGAAACACTAGAGGTCTGACTCTACAGCATCACGCACACCAGCAGCCAATGGCGAGCCTCCTCTGCCCTGTGGGGGTGTTTTTGTTTTTTTTCGTTTTCCGCTCACCGGCCAATAGGAATCCTCGGGGATTTCGCTTTTTTTCTTTCTCTCTCTCTCTCTCAGATTTTTTGAGTTAACGTTAACTTTATGAGATCCAGCAGTGACTTGATTTTGATATTACGCCGTTTCTCTTTCATGAGCTGATTCACGGGGTTATTATCTGATTTAACTTATCGGTTTGATGTAAACTAAGTAACTAAATCTTCCGCCTTTGACTTATTGACGAGGGCCACATGGCGAGGCAAAACAACTCCGCGGCATAAAAGAAACGGCAGTCGTACAGCGAGGGGGCGAAGGCTGCAAATACTTAGAGGGGAACTTTTTTTGCCCGTTTTCAACCGGCTTTGTATCATTTCAATGCGACGCTTGTCATTTAAGCCGCACGTCTAAACGGGGCTAACGGTTGAAAACGCACGAAAAAGAAATCCCATTTAGGAGCAACTAACCGACGGCAGCTGCTCTTAAAACGAGCCGCAGCCGAGACGTAATTCACACGTTAGCGAAACGCTTCTGGGTGAGTTCGGGCGACGGGTGTCAGGCGAGAGATGAATGCGTCTCGTACTTCGCCTTCGCTGAGATTGGTTTAATTCTTCATGTGGCCGCCGGCACTTTTTACCTCTCCCCGCTATCGCTAAGAAAATAGTCGAGATCTCTCCTCGCCGCCGCCGCGGTACGGGAGGAATAAAACATCTCGACGCGCGCCCGACGTCGAGTGTCGAGGAGCGAGAGGAGCTTCGAGGACGGATCGTTAACGAGGGCTTCAGCCAATCGCGCGGCTCTGAGATAAGAGAGAGTTTGAGATTGATGCGATACGGTTGCCAGTTTAAGACACTGTTTACCGGATGATTGACTCGAAGTCTGGTTTTTTTCCTTTCCGAATAACTTTGATTCTCCTCGAGGAAACAACACGCGAGTCCAAAAGATTAGGACTCGGCGGTAATTCTTCAAGCATTTGAACTCTGTTATTCACAACCGAATGGAAATACCGACGTTGATTGAAATTGAAAGGGAGTAAATTATATCTTTTCATTTTGTAGTATTTCGCTCCGGGTTTTTTTTGGCTTCACAAAACACTTGGAGTACGTATGAATATTTCAAGCGCCGTTTAACTTAATCAGCCGCAGTGATAATTAGCGACGGCTTCTCTGTTCTCTGTACAAATGCGCGTAGATATTGAATTAACGTGAAAAAGGGCAACGACTTCAGGAATAATACCACGACATCGCCTCGAGGGCCAGGATGACATTTCAAAGTAAAAGCGCAGAGGTGCTAATTGCTAATTGCTAAGCCAGCCTCCGAGACAGCGGAGCGAACGTTACAACCTCAGGATGTTAAATGTTTCATCTTCAGCTAAATCATACGGAGGAGGAGGAGACGGGATCCTCAAATCAAAACTCATTTACATATCTCAACAGTACATTGTGTGTGGTGTGTGTGGTGTGTGTGTGTGTGTGTGTGTGTGTGTGTGTTTGTGCGTGGGTGTGTGTGTGTATTCATAACATGTATTTCATTAATCTGTGCGTGTGTGTTTTGTGTGTGTGTGTGTGTGTCGGAGGATGTGTGGTGGTGTGTGTGTCTGTTAGTGGATGTGTGTGTGTCTGTGTTCGTCGATGTGTGTGTGTGTGATTGCGTGTGTTTGTATTCATAACATGTACTTCATTCATGTGTTGTGTTTTGTGTGTGTGTGTGTGAGGATGTGTGCGTGTTGTTTGGTGTGTGGTGTGTGTGTGTGTGTGCCTGTGTGTGGATGGATGTGTGTGTGTGTGTGTGTGTGTGATGGTGATGTGTGTGTGTGTGATGGTGTGCTGTGCTGTGTAGGATGTGCGTGGCCGATGGTGTGTAGTGTGTGTGTGGTGTGTGTGTGTGATGTGGTGGTGTGTGGATGTGTGCGTGCTGGTGGATGGTGGTGTTGTGTGTGTGTAAGTGATTGGTGTGTGTGTGATGGTGTGTGATGGTGTGTGTGTTGTGATGGTGTGTGTGTGTGTGTGTGTGTGTGTGTGATGTGTGTGTGTGTGTGTGTGTTGATGGTGTGTGGTGTGGTGTGGTGTGTCGGAGGGGTATTGGTGCTCTTGGGTGGGGGGGGTTACCATCAGATAGCTCTGCTGTTATCCACTCACACTGTTTACGTCTCTCCTGACTCGGGTTTCAACACACACTTCCTGCTCCTCCCTCCCTCCCTCCCTCCCTCCCCACCTCGCACTCTGAGACACCTTCACCCCCCACAAACCCCTCATCATCCCAGCCTTCAGCATCATCATCATCACCACGGAGTCGTAGCCACGGGAGTCTTAGTCTTTAGCTTGGTGGGGAGTCTTTTAGCTGTGGGGGGGACAGTCTTTAGCTGGGGGGGTGTCTTTAGCTGTGGGGGGGACAGTCTTTAACCGACATTTTGGCACTTTTGACCAATGAGGCCGTGAGTCAGACATTCAGGAGGTCGTCACCGTTCGGAGCGCTCCGAGGTGAAGCTCATCGGCGGTCGGGGTCGGGGGTTCGCTTTCGGTGTGGTGACCGTGTGTGTTGGACGAGGTAAAAGACGGACCAGTCATCTGTCAGCCTCGGCAGCTGCAGGACGAGAGGAGGACTCTCTCTCTCTCTCTCTCTCTCTCTCTCTCTCTCTCTCTCTCTCGGCGCTGCTGTTGCTGCCGCTGCTGCTGCTGCTGCTGCTCTCAATGTAACACAGATGCTATCATGTCAGCGGGAGAGTATGCGCCCCCCGGGAGGAAGACGAGGCGCAGGAAGTGTGGCGTCCAAACAAACACAACAGCAACGCAACAGCGACACAAAGCTAACACTCTGAGCTTGCGTATAAAGTCTTCCTCACTTTTCATCGTTGCACGATAATGCGACGCTTCTTTTAAATGTGTGCGTTGCTAATTCTTCTAGTTTTTGGTGTCACTTGTTTTTTTTCGCCAGACGCTTTCATGGGTCTTTCGTTCTTTGCGAATTAAAGGCGATTTTAAAGAGGCTTCCTGAGACTTTACAGCAGTGTGCGTGGTTCGGGCATCTTGCTCTTGCAAGGATGCCGACAGGTTAGGTCAGAAGACATCGGGGATCGAACCCGGTCCACTAACACTATCCTGCCGCTATCGTAAGCGATGATGAAACGGGAGCCCCTCTGACGGGGTGACGGGGTTCAAAGTTCAGACTCCGTGTGGAGCTCTTCCACAAGAGCGCGCGCTGAAAAACAGCATCAATAAATAAAGGCTCAAGTGGAGACTAAGAAATAAGACTGAACTGGAGTGTGTTCGGTCTTTGAGGCGCGACCGTTGACGAAGAATACAAGTCCCCGTCTAAAGCGTCTGAACGTCGCCCTGAGCGATCGGTTGAAGGAGCTCTTTATGCGAGCGTTTTAATATCGACGGGGAGGAGCGAGTTAGCTGCCGCCGCTCCAACACTTCGTCCTTGTTAGCCGGCGATCGGAGAGAACGGTCATTTATCATAATTATTTCCTGTGTGGCGCCGTTGGAATCTCCCCTCGCATGCTTAGCACACACACACACACACACACAGTCAAACTGTGTGTGTGTGTGTGTGTGTGTGTGTGTGGTGTGTGTGTGTGGTGTGTGTGTGTGTGTGTTTGGCTCCTGATAAGGTAAACTTGTCTCTGGGTGAGGCTGACGTTATGAATCCATTCATTGGGACGTTCACGTATGGAATCCAGATTTATGCGTGGGCGCGTGTGTGTGTGTGTGTGTGTATATGGCTATCGTGCACACAAACACACACACACTCACACACACACACACACACACACACAACACACACACTCACACACACACACACACACACACACACACACACACACACCCCCCCCCATCTGCTTTTCACATGCACAGTAACCCTGAGCACTCTGAGACGAGTTATCACTGTCTCTCTCATTTCC
>PIJE02000624.1:27582-32582 GCA_002895965.2 Coryphaenoides rupestris
AGTTTAGTCGTTTTGGGGGCACACTCTTGGACTGCCTGTTCCGTTTCGCTCTGCAAAACGTATTTCTTTATTAGTTGTGTACACTGTACATGTATTATTCTATTGTTTTTATTCTTATGTTGTTGGTATTTATGAGCAACCTCTGGCACAAGAATGTCCTTATCTTATCTCATCTTATCTTGTCTTAAAGACTTTTTGTCAGATCTTTGTCAGACTTCTCCTCTGTTCTCAAACCTCGACCGCCTCTGCGTCTGCTCTGTTGTATTTCCCAGGGCAACGGGGAACTATTTCACCTTCGCCGTGTTTCGTGTTTCAACTGATTCACATTCCCACACACAGCGGCTCACTGTGCACACACGGTACAGTTTCACAAGATATCCCCCTTTTTGGGGTTCAACCGGGTTCACAGAGAGAGCGCAGCACCTCGCCTGGACTCTGAACGCCGGGGTCCTCCCTACATTAAGAGGGAGAGGTGGTGGTGGTGGTGGTGGGTGGGTGGTGGTGGTGGTGGTGTTGGGGGACCGCAGGGCGTAGTTTGAACACAGGGTGGACCCTTACAGTACAGCAGGTTACAGAGTTCAAGCGACTCGCACCTCGGTTCTACTTGTCTTTGTTTTGCGCACGTCGTCGCCAGCGTGTACACTCCTGTAACACGGCTGGACACCGACAGGAGGCGCGGAAACACACGACAACGCTGAAGCAATTAGCGAATTAATGGAGTCCACATTCTAGAATCACGCCGTGCTCTCCATGCACACGGGACCCCCGGGGGTCTCAGAGACCAGACCGCACTTATCCTCTCGGTTGAGTTCACGCCGGCTCCCGTCCTGCGTCTCTGAATGGGTATAGGGTGTTGGTGTTGCTGCTGCTGTTGTTGTTGCGAGAGCGGCTCACGTTGCCATGGCCCGCCGCGGGTCACCTGACAGTCACGGGGGCGGGGGGGGGGGGGCCCTCTCTGACGTCGCCGTTGGCCGGAGAACAAACGCTCTCTCCGGTGACGCGATTAGGCCGGGACAAGGTCGGGTACGTCCAGCTGTGTTGACAGAGGCCGCCTCGGCTCCGCTGACTCACTTTTTTGCGCGACGCTGCGACAGACGTCACTTACGGGCCCTCGCACCCACACCCTCACCACCACCACACCCTCACCACCACCCTCACCCCCACCACCACACCCTCACCCCCCACCCTCACCACCACCCACCTCTCTCTCTCTCTCTCTCTCCCTCTCTGCCTCCCCCACAGCCCCCGTTTCCTTGCTAAGAGGCCTATTTACACCGACGGACGGAAACGACGGGCCGAGATAGAGCCACTTATCTTCCTGCTGGGCAACAGGCGCGCGGGTGGGGGGGGGTGGTGGTGGTGGTGGTGGTGGTGGTGGGTGGGTGCCGCTAGTGCTGCATGCTAAGATAAGCTAACAGTATTCTGGAACACAAGAGATAAACCGCATAATACACAATGCTTACTGTCTGCTGAGTCAGGAGGCCGGGAGTGGGAGAGTGTACTGTGATACTGTGATACTGTGATACTGTGTGGTCACAGCACAGCAGCAGAGCGAGGACAATAGTTTATATACACTCAGAACGACACGTCTGCTCTTATCCCAGCTATTATGCAGGCAACCGAGCGATTATGAAACTCGTTTTTATGAACCCCGCAGCTACGAATGCTTGAAAACCCGCTCGATTCGTATCTTTATGCACCACGGCGCCTGCCAAATGCACTAAATGTAAATGTAAATGTAAATGTAAATGTAATGTCTCTCACCTTGCAGTAGTTGTCCAGGTGTTTCAGCCGCTTCACCGCCACGTCGCGGATGTGGCTTCGCCGGAACAGCACCTTACCTGAGAGACGCGCCCGAGGGATCAATATTATCAATACACGTCGTAAACCCGCGTTCTCCCGCCGACCCTTCAAAGTAATGGCGCCGTGTTGTACAGGCGGTGGCGTCACTAAACCAACACTGTTTAGAAGAATACTTTTTACTGTGCTTATTAGCGACTATTACCAATTGTTTTCGAGTTGTTTTAGTGTTTATGTTGACAAGAATACTGCAGGAGTAAGCATTCCATTGTGCTCGTTACATACGGCAGTAAAGAAATCGCTGGAAGAAAAATGTTACCGCACTGAACTTGACGGCCTCGAGAATAGAGCATATAATATTATAACTGTGCAGGAATCTTTACTAATCCAGTTGCACCACCGCTCTCTCTCTCTCTCTCTCTCTCTCTCTCTCTCTCTCTCTCTCTCTCTCTCTCTCTCTGTGTGTGTGTGTGTGTGTGTGTGTGTGTGCAACATTTTAACGCCACGGCTCGAGTGTTTAGCTGCATCCTAAACGGCTCGACTGCTAAGTGACCTCCCAGAGCATTAACGGGGGTTAGTTAAGTGCTCCGGGTCTGAGGTCACAAAACTACTGCTGCTGCTGCTGCTGCTGCTGCCGTTCCTCGCCGAATTCAGACCCATTAGATGTCCCATTATAGACACTCTTTCCAAAAAGCACTGTCAACATACAAAACAGATCAAGAAGCAAGCAAAACTCAAATCTCTCAAAGCACGCATTTCAAACCACGTGCTGAGCACAGCGATTAAGAGTAATTGTGCTAAGTGATCTCCCACCTACCCACCGCCCACCGCCCCGAACCCTGAACCCTCGAACCCTCGAACCCCGAACCCCGAACCCCCCAGCCCCCATCTCGGTTTCTACGATAAGGCGTAAAGCGACCACTAACCTCCGTGCGTGTGTGTGTGTGTGTGTGTGTGTGTCAGTGTGTATAAATGCATGTATCTCCGTAGCCGTGGGGCTTCCCGCGGTCCCGGATCCCAGCAGCAGCAGCAGCAGCAGCAGCAGCAGCAGGAACGCTAGACGGTAACGCAGCCTGGAGTAACAAGGAGTCTCTTCACTGTCCTGCCCTGCCCTGTCCCGGGGCCACGCTGTCCTTATCAGATTAGATGAATCTCTCTCTCTCTCTCTCTCCCTCTCTCTCTCTCCCTCTCTCTCTCTCCCTCTCTCTCTCTCTCTGTCTCTTCGGTCTTTCTGTCTGTCTGTCTGTCCAGCCTCCCTCCTACTGCCATACCAGACGGCCGTTCGCTGACCCGGGGAGAGAGAGCGGTGCAGCGGACCACAGAATGCCCACAATGCAGCGACGGTAGGCCCTCGCTATGGAGCGTGTAGGAGCACACACAGATCTCTCTTGTGGACGGCAAATGTCACTCTCTCTCTCTCTCTCTCTCTCTCTCTCTCTCTCTCTCTCTCTCTCTCTCTCTCTCTCTCTCTGCCGTTATTTTGCGACTTTGCAGACGCGGCGGGTTTTTGAAGTGTTGAGTTGTCGTCATCTTTGCAGAAGCGAGGTTGGGGAACGTGAATACGTGACGGGATGGAAGTGGTTCAGGTTCGGTTAACTTCAGAGCGGTGTGTTTGTGTTTGTGTGTGTGTGTGTGTGTGTGTGTGTGTGTGTGTGTGTGTGTGTGTGTGTGTGTGTGTGTGTGTGTGTGTGTGTGTGTGTGTGTGTGTGTGAAGGATTATTGATTATTTTCTTACCGGGCAGGAAAGGAATTATTCTCTTCTTGGGGTCCTTCTGGCCGCCCTCGATCGGGAATTTATCGAGTATCCGCATCTGAGACGAAAAACAAATTGGGAAAATAATGAGAAAATGGAGAAAAGAAAAAGTTGTATTCTCTGAAAGATTGACAAATAAACTCACTCACTTTATAAACTCACTTATAAATTCACTTTAATAAACCCGTCACTTTATGATGGTTTGTACTGCGTTAAGACGCTTTATTGATCCCAGAGGGGATATCTGGTTGTGACAGCAGTGAAAAATAAGAAAGAAATAAGAAATAAATAAAATGGTAGTATCTGTATTTATATTTACACAGTAATGACACACTAATATGGGGGGGGGGGGGGGGGGGGCGGGGGTTGTGAGGTGTGATGTGATTGGCTATCGGAGGTCACCGGGGGGGGCGACACGCGCTCGGTGGCAGCGGATGAACTTCCTGTGCGTGGACAGGAAGTGCAGGGGTGTGTGATCACATGGCCGCTGACCGACTGTCCAGTGACGTCACGGGAAAGAGATTCCCTGTGACCTCCTCTCACCGTGATGAAGCAACCAGGCTCGTAGAAGCACACCAACCACACAGTTGTTGGTTTCCTAATAATTACCAGAGAGTGTCTGGCAGAATACCTGAATACTGTGTACTATTAGGTTATATTCGATATATTCTCCAACACCAGCGATATAAAAGTGTCTTTGTCGGTTAAGAACAGCCCGTTGTGAACAAAAGTGCAACGAGATAAATACGTTTGGGAGAACTTTGTGTGTTTGTATGTCTTGGCACTAAATAATAGGACTTAGAATAATATTGTATGTTCGTAGATGTTGGTGATGCACTCAGAATGGCACGTCTGCTCTTATCTCAGATATTATGCAGACAGCCGAGCAATTATGAAACTCGTTCTATTAACCTTGTAACTATGAATGCTCCAAACCTGCTCTATTCTTATCTTTATGTACCACAGTGATATATTGCTGCCTCTCCTTCAACAAATGTACTCTTTGTAAGTCGCTTTGGATAAAATCGTCTGCCAAACGCACTAAATCTAAATGTAAATGTCTTTTATATATTTGTGCTTGTGAAACTTTATTTCGTTTTTGGGGTGAGGCGGAACTAATGAAAACGCCAACTGTCCCGGTTACGGCCAAATAAATCAGATGATGTAAGACTCTTAATGGAGCCATCATGCACTCTCGCTCTCGTGCACGCTCGCTCTCGTGCACGCTCACTCTCATGCACGCCCGCTCTCGCGCAGAAGTCTTTGCCTGAAAGTGCTTGAGAATAAATCCTATTATATATAGCCTACTATTGTACTTTTCTTATTTAATTATTCGGCAGATGCTTCCATCCAAAGCAACTTAATTGTGAATTCAGGTCATTTGCGAAGCAGGTAGGTAGGTGGTTGGGGGGGGGGTCATCTTGCTCAGGGATGCCTACAGGTAGTG
>PIJE02000624.1:37582-97962 GCA_002895965.2 Coryphaenoides rupestris
CGACGACGGGGTGAGGTCATCAAGGCAACGTGGGTCACATGGCTGGCAGAAGCTGCTGCTGCTGCTGGGGCTGCTGCTGCTGCTGTTGCTAGTGCTGCTGCTAGTGCTGCTGCTAGTGCTGCTGCTAGTGCTGCTGCTGCTGCTGGGGCTGCTGCTGCTAGTGCTGCTGCTGCTAGTGCTGCTGATAGTGCTGCTGATAGTGCTGCTGCTGGAGCTGCTGCTGCTGCTGCTGTCCGTGAGCGTCTGTAGGTGTCGCCTGGCTGTTGCACAACCAACGGCTTTGTGTGGATTATTATTCATGACGGGTCGAGAGCAAATAGTCGCTTTTATTTTTTGGGAAACTCGGCTGTGCAGGACTTGGGCTTTTTGTTTTTGTGCTGCAATTTCGATTGTGTGCCTCGATTGTTCTCAGCCTCACTTTACATTTACATTGAGGGCATTTGCTGCTTTTATCCAAAGTGACTTACAAAGAGTACATTTGTTGAAGGAGAGACAGCAATATATCACTGTGGTACATAAAGATGAAAATAGAGCAAGTTCCAAGCATTCATAATTGAGCTTCATACGACGAGTTTCATAATTGCTCGGTTGCCTGCATAATAGCTGCGATAATTCACACTTGTATGCCTTGATTGTTCTCAACCTGACTCGTAAAGTCTGATGATAAATCGTTCAGCGGACTGCATTTACGTCCAGTCGTTTAGGCTAAACGACTGGACGTAAAGTCAGCCAGTCAGTCAGTTAGTTAGTCAGTCATTCGGTCAGTCGGTTACTGAGACACCGCAGGTCGATGTGGTGGACCGGGACACACAGCTTGGGTTTCACCGTTCAGGAGAAAAAGCTGCCGGGTGTCTAGAAGGAGCCGTCCGCGTGATATGCTACGCTACGCTACGCTACGCTACGCTACGGACAAAGCTAACATCAAAGGGCCGCGGATGATCCAGGAGAGCACTCAGGGGGTCCTGGAGCCGCACTTATCCCCCCCGGACACCGCGGGTGTGCATGTGTGTGTGTACGGGGACCACCTTATTTCCATTTAGACGGTTCCAGAGCTGGTCTGGCAGCTCCGACCAAAGGGACCAGTCAGAGGGAACTAATCTAACGACGAACGAACAGGACAGCTCAGGTTAGCCCGGTCGTGCTCGGAAACTTTTTTACATCAACAAAACACTGCCTTGTTAAATGGAGGCACAACAATTCTATCTTTAAATGTCTGGTTTGTAATATATGAATACAAGACTTCTACAAGAGTTCAATACAATAAATAGCATTGAGTGAAGTCTATCAATGCTATTCTACATACATTTCCAAATCACCCACTGACTCAACTTTATAGCGGACAAGTTGAAGCAGAGAATATCCTCTTCTGCCAAGGTTTGGTCGCGTTCGCCAAAACTTCCCTACAAAGACAGCAGAACCCACTCCTGTCGCCGCTCGGCTTCATGACTTCATTTTCCGTCTCCACCACCAAAAGAAAAAGAGAGCGAATGCATCGGGGATAAGAGAGAGCTGGAGTGAGAGGGCTGGTGTGTGAGTTCAAGAGAGAGAGAGTTCTGGAGTGAGAGGACTGGAGTGAGAGGACTGGAGTCAGAGTTCTAGAGTGAGAGTTCTGGAGTGAGAGGACTGGAGAGAGAGTGAGAGTTCTGGAGTGAGAGGACTGAAATTCTAGAGAGGGAGTTCTGGAGTGAGAGGACTGGAGAGAGAGGACTGGAGAGAGAGTGAGAGTTCTGGAGTGAGAGTTCTGGAGTGAGACGGCTGGTGTTTACAGAGACAGGCTAACAGCCGTGGAGCAGCCCAGGGCAGCAGGATTTTCCTGGCTATTAGAGAGAGGCACAGCGGGAACAAAGAGTTTCCTCCTCCTGGGTCCTCCAGCGGTCCAGCCCAGAGACCAGCCCACCCCAGCCCACCCCATCCCACCCCAGCCCAGCCCAGTCCACCCCGGCCCAGTCCACCCCAGCTCCCCGGTGCACCACTGCTGTGGGTTGGGAGCTGTTATCTGAGATGACCCAATCCCCTCCACTTGTATGAGAAATGCACATCACACACACACACATACACACACCACACAACACACACACACACACACACACACACACACACACACACACATACACACACACACACAAGCATGTCTTGTGTGCACCCACACACATTCTCATGCACATGCACATCGACACTCTCACACACACACACACACACACACACACACACACACACACACACACACATAGACACATGCACAGACACACACACACACACACACTGTCTCACGCACAAACACAGACACTCACACACTCTCACTGTGTGTGTGAGTGTGTACACAGACACACACATACACATAGACACTCTCTCTCACACACACACACACACACACACACACACAAGCATAGAGAAACACACACACACTCCCACACACACACACAAAGACACACACGCACATACACATGGAGACATGCACATACACACACACACACACACGTACTGTTTCATGCACACGCACAAACACTCACACACATACACAGACACACACTCTCACTGTGTGTGAGAGTGTGTACACAGACACACACATACGCATAGACACTCTCTCTCTCACACACAGACACACACACACACACACACACACACACACACTTACACACACACTTGCACGCATGCGTACACACCCACACACCCTTGGACACACACTGACACTGCCGTGCACACACCCACATGGCCATATACACATCTTATCTCCCCTAACGACCATGTATTACTGACACGGTGAATGACTGTGTTTACAATATCCTCATCCATCAAGATAAAGCGAAACAGATATTGAGCTGTATTGGTGATTAGCCGATGAAGTATTTCACTGAAACCGTTGGAGTGTGTCCAAGTGGCCTGTGTTTAGACCTGGCTGATATGTGGATATATCTGGAGCATAATCTGTGTATGATGAAGAGGAAATACTATTGTAAAGTCCAGCTCAGGGTCATGGAACTAAATGGTCATTTAGAGGGTATGGGTCTCACAAAAACGAAAGAATATGTATTCATGGCCATACGAGCATCACTCAAAGACGACATGGTCGGGTAATATAGTTTATATTAATTATAAATCTGCAGTAATGTGTGTATTGTTTCCGCAGGGCTGTGGTCATTTATCTCACGTGCATCATTCATCTGCCGGAGGGCTTTTTGGCCGTGATGAAGAACCCCGTTAAAGGCCAGACTGCTGACCTTTGAACTTTCAATGCCAACTTTTCAACCGGGAGTGGGGACTGGGGAGTGGGTTAGGCCGATGCCATCTGGGATGACATCACCGCACACTTGGGCGCGCACACACACTGGGCACATTGAGACCAGAGCGGCGACCACCCGCTCCAGAGCGAAAGGTCAAACCGACCTCATACAGCCAAGAATTGTCTCCGATGCAGCCGAGAAACCGAGGGGGAATTTTTGGCCACTTTGTTCCTCCAAACTACAGACACAGTCCGTTTCTCCGGCGGTTTTGGTTTTCTTGGTGTTTTTTCTTGGTGCACGGTGCAGTATCATAATAATAATATTCATATACCAGTGACGTCTGAAGCCACATGTGCCACAAATCTAAAAAGAACGACACTGAAAGCGTCCCAAAAAAAAGTGGTTATTTTCATGTAAAATAACTTTACCTGGAGGTCGAAGAACTTGCTGTAGCGTCTGTAGATGACATGGGAGGTCGAGTCCGAGTAAGAGACGTTGACGAGGTACACCTAGAGAGAGAGAGAGAGAGAGAGAGAGAGAGAGAGAGAGAGAGAGAGAGAGAGAGAGAGAGAGAGAGACAGACAGACAGAGAAAACAAACACAGACGATTCATTAGGGTGGGAGAACGAGCCCTTTGACCGATCGACATGAAACCAACCCTGACTCCCCCCCGATGTGCATCCTCACCCTGATGACCCTGACCAGACTCACTCCTGACTCAACACTACGGGGGTCACCAGGGGTCAAGCCTGTCCACCTCAACCACACCTTATCAAGAGACTGCCAGCAAAAGACCCAGAATGCTTATGAACTCTATTACCCCGCGGCTCTGTTGAATACTTAATTCTGATTGATCAATAACGTGTGCATTCCTTTTCAACGATGGGCCTTTTAACACTTTCAAATCCATGGGCTACAAATCCAACATTTTTAAGAGGAAACGGTTAAATACAACTATTGACCAGAAGTTTCCTTAACTTGACAATGCAAAAACAATGTGCTCAAAGGCAGCGCCGTAGAATCATATTTTAATTTCAGATGATTAAAGAATTAAAACATTTAAGATGAAAGCAGCTAATATCTCATCATTGTTAGTAACTGTGCTATAAGCGGGATAAACCACTCTGGGGCGGGTGGAATAAACCACTCCGTCCTCTGGGGTGTGTTAGTGTGTTCTTTACTTTTGTCACTTATTTGAAATTATGTAAGAGCAGCATCCACAACATAATCACGCTTGCTGGTAAAAGAGTCTGATTCACGGACGTGTCGCCACCGCGTCCTGACAGGAGGAGGAGGAGGAGGAGGAGGAGGAGGAGGAGGAAGAGGAGGAAGAGGAGGAAGAGGAGGAGGAGGAGACCGCTGGGCTGTCTGAGTGTCTGTCGCCAACAGAGCAACAGTCACTGCATTCCTGCAGCGCCACATCTTGGGCCTCGGCTGTGGAACCGGCCATTAGACCGACCCAAAACCCAAACCCCTGCCTTCTGTCTTCACCTGAAAGGCACTGACCCCACCAGGGCGGAGCCAGAATGACACACCACCCAGTGGTGTGTCATTCTGGCTCCGGGTGTGACAACAAATAGTTTGACCTGGCCGTTTGTAACACCTTTCCTTTCCCTTCTTCCTCTATTTACCATAAAGCGAGGTGGTCTGTTCTGTTGTGTTCAGTTTTCTTCCAGTTACCTCCGCATCGAGTGTCTCAGGAAGCAACAACTTGTTTACTCATCAACACACGACGATGCAGTTATAATGGCGACAGTCAAGCAAAGAATAATTCGAAATAAATAGTTATTTTCCATACAAACATAGCTGAGTTAATAAAAAACTAGGGCTGAAATCGGACCGTATAAATGAACCCGCAATCAATAAACAAACCACAGATGGATAATAGATCTCGGCCTGTACTTTGACCAGTGTGCAGATAGCAACATACACACACATGGAGGCAATCTAGAAGTTTTATTTAATGGATTGCATTCATTTACATGCATTTATTTACATTTTTTAAAACTTGGAAACTTGGATTCCATAGCCGCTTATTAATGCACTGCCACGTAGAAGAATCTGAACCAATCGCCGCAGTTTGCTAATTAGATACAGTCAGCAAAAGCATTAACAACAATACCCCTTGTTAAACAATGGTTCTACCGCTAACCGGTAGAACCAAGGCTTTGTTGGGTGTTGGCAGTTGGGTTGGTGCCTCGTTGGCAGTCCCACAGTCAGTCACAGAGAGACAGATGTGTGTTTATGCCGTGAAACAGGTCACTTTGCTTTGCTTGAAGCAGACCTACTGGCTCCCGCTTCGTTGGCTTGTGGCACACCTATACCATAATAAACACAGCCTGCTTCAGGATGGCACGCAACGACAGACAGACAGACAGACAGACAGACAGACAGACAGTATAGGCTGCAATTTAACTCAGGGGGGGGGTTGACAGCTCAGTCTTTATTTCTGCCTTGAACACACACGCCACACAACAGTCACCAGAGATGAGCTGGCTCTTCACATTTAGGAAATGCACCAGTGTTTGGATGAGCTCACTGCATGATTGCCAGTCAGTGGTGGCCAAGTAGAGTCTGGGCGTAAACAACAAACAGCACAGCCGGGTTGCCAGCAGGCAGGCAGGTACAGTACTGTATATGGGCTTCACTTCACATATAGCAGGGACCCACACCAGGGGCCCTCAGAAGTGGCCCCCCCCCCCCCCCCCCCTCCCCCCCTGAGGGGAAGTACTGGGACGACCTGAGACAAAGGACAAAGGCTTTACTTCTTTCCTCTGTGTAATCCGCTGAGGCATTTCCAGCCGTGGCTGAGCTCATAGATAATGAGATCTTCCTTCTCTCTCTCTCTCGGGATACAACACGACCTCAGCATTATCCCAAGAGGAGAGGCTCCCTGGAGGGGCCCCCCAGGGAATACCGTTCACCAAGAGAGACACAGAGAGAGAGAGAGAAAGAGGGAGAGAGAGAGAGGGAGGAATTGAATTGATCCTGAACTCTTAAGAGAATGAACCCCATCCCAAACGATTGGCAAATTGATTCCTGCAGTTCCTCAGAGACCTTGCATGGAGTGGGGACTCTAACTGTTAGTCGTAATGAAATGGCATTAAATGTCATGGCATCTCTTAGGAAGATGACCCTAAAAGTAGCTTATCATCATGTTATATGTCGTTTATTTATTTGAATTTTAAATAAAGAACAGACAGCACGGACAGCACAGACCCCAAACAACGAGTTTGTGTTTGGGGTCTGTGCATTATTTTGTGGCAACCTGGTAACGCACTGACCCGTTTTAATCAGAAAAAAGAAAGTGTCTGAAGAATGAATATATTAAATAAATCAACTTACATAGTGCTTGGACGGGTTTCTCCTCTTCTGCACGTCCACCACTTGGACCTCGGCGGCTGTGCGGAGTTGCATCCTGACACCAACTCGTCTCCAAGACTCAGAAGACTTCAGAAGTCGCTATAGAAAAGTCGTGGACATTGATCAGCACCTGGAAACAGTCTCGTCTCGTCTCGTCTGTCCGGGGAAAACCCGCACAAAGACTACAGAGAGAGAGAGAGAGAGAGAGAGAGAGAGAGAGAGAGAGAGAGAGAATAGAAACAAGTCGGCTCTAAGACGCGCCTCTAGCGTCGCTTTATTGCCTCCCTATAAATAAGACGCGTCTATACGCGCGTCCCTATCAATTAATCGTGTGTTGCGCGCCTCAGTTGCCAGGACGGTGGAAGAGAACACAGGATAGGAGTCACATCTGGAAAGCCGTCCGTGTCTCAGGCTGCAGAAGTCTGATCCCAAAGAGGGGCTGGACCACAAGAAGACAGCATGGCCAAGAGAGAGAGAGAGAGAGAGAGAGGGGAGAGGTGGGAGAGAGAGAGAGAGAGAGAGAGAGAGAGAGAGTCACTGCTGTAGGTGATCACCCACATGGGAGGTACTACAGTACTAGTAGAGAGACATCAGTGGTATCATCTGCTCTAATGGTATATTTAGATTTTCCTATACCTTTTCCTATCCTGATTAAATTATTTAGCTATGTTTTATTGAGGGGGTGGTGGGGGGTATAGGTTGATATGAAAGACAACCCAACAAGTTTAATGACAGGGTTTGTTGTTGTTGTTGTTGTTGATGATGTTGTTGTACACATGCAGTCCATTATTTGTGTTTGGATTGTCAAGCGGTGGGAGACTGGAGTGGGTGTGGAGGATGTGGATAATTTGAAAGAACTGTGGAGATTACAGAAGGTACAAACATGACGACGTTGTCTCCCCCTGGTGGACGAAATGGGGATAGAAAGGATTTGGCAATTGTCACTTTATTATTATTATTATTATTATTATTATTATTATTATGTCTAATTGTGCATTAATTAATAACGCATCGAAGTGCTGTGAAGACTGTGGAGTGTTTCAGCTGTTAATTTGTGAAATAATTTGCAGTCCACATTTTGCAACCAAAGTGACAGTAAGCAGTTATATTGTTGAAGATGCAGACACATAAACTCCAGTTAAGATAATATAGGATAAAACTTTATTAATCCCGAAGGAAATTCTTGTGCCAGAGGTTGCATATCAATAGAATAAACAACAGAGAAATAAACAACAGAATAATACAAATAAAAGAATAAATGTACAAATTTACAGTGAGTCTAAGCCTAAGAGAAATATAAAAATATAAACATATAGGTAAATCCGTGTTTATTTATTTTATTATCAGGTCCGTCCTGTAAAAGTTGCACAACCCCAAGAATAAATGAAAATGGAAGGTTAAATACATTAATAATTTAATAACACACACACACACACCACACACCACATACCACACACACCACACACCACACACACACACCACACACACACACACACACACCACACACACACACACACACACACACACACACACACACACACACACCAACACACACAAAGTCTTATGATATTATAATAATGTTAACTTGCTATTATTTTTACATTTAGTAAGTCTAAAAACAAATTCAAAAATGTAAAATAAAAGCCTGCTGTTTGTCCTGCCACGTGTCTACCTCAGGGGGGCGTGTGGCCCCACGTTAGACTGCATAACTGAACACAAAGTCTTGTGTTTATCCGTGTAATAAATAAAATGTGGGTTTTTATTAACAATCTCTTCAAGGTGGAAATCGTTTGACTAATATAAGATAAGATGAGATAACTTTATTGATCGCGAAGGAAATTCTTGGGCCAGGTTGCATAGCAATAGAATAAAACAATAGAGAAATAAACAGTAGAGTAATAAAAACAATAATATAACAGATTTACAAATGTACAGTAGGTCTAGAGAAGTATACAAATATAGGTAAGATAGGATATTCAGTCAGCAAAAACAATTTGGCAATAATTGAAGTGTAATAAAAGGGTAATAATAATAATACTTCCTCTTAATAATAATAATAAGAGGAAGTATTGCACATGATACAAAGAATATTAAGAATATTGCGTATAATGATGAAAGGTAATATATGACTTTATATTCATCCATAGTGGTGCAGTTGAAAGGCATTTTATTATTAACTCTATTATTATTATTATTATTATTTTTATTATTATTATTATTATTTTGTTCGCATTATTATTTCATGATTAACATTAAATAATTCGTTATTTACTCTGAGAGTAAAAATCGTGGAAAACTTCGTGACGTCGCGGCGGCAGGAAGCGGCGCGGCGCATGCGCAGCAGCGGCGCGGGGCGGGGCGGGGTCGTTCGGGGAAGTGCAGCATGTGAAGGAGGGAGGGTCGGCAGCGGAGCGACACGAGACCCGCTAACTTTTAACGTTCTGACGCTGCGGCACGCTTCTAACCACACGCTCGTCGCTTATTATTATTATTAGTAGTAGTACTTATTAGTATTATTAAAAAGGGGATTGTGGACACCCGTGGATATTTTTTTATGATTAGTATTATTATTCGCGGTTTTCGTATCGTTCGTAGCGGCGGTTTAGATTACGACGCAGCGAAATACGACGTAAAAACTGCCTGATTCTATATTTTATGATTATATTATTATTATTATTATCATAATATATTCAGATATACTACATCTGAATGGACGCGTTTCCTGGCTGGTATTATTTGAAGTGTAATATCCCCAGTTTGGACGCTAATAACGCGGGCGGAGTTGGTTTTCTAACGCAATAAGAAGACGACGTTGTCACGTCACGTTACGTTAGGACGTCAAAATGTCGTTTTTCAATTTCCGAAAGATGTTCAAACTGGGCCCGGATCGGAAGAAGAAGCAGTACGAACATGTGCACCGCGACGAAGACCCGGAGGACATCTGGGAGGTGGTCGGGGAGCTGGGAGACGGGGCGTTCGGGAAGGTCTTCAAGGTGTGTGTCTGTGTGTGTGTGATCAATGTGTGTGTGTGATCAATGCCTGTGTGTGTGTGATCAATGTGTGTGTGTGTGTGTGTGTGTGATCAATGTGTGTGTGATCAATGCCTGTGTATGTGTGTGTTCAATGCCTGTGTGTGTGTGTGTGTGTTCAATGCCTGTGTGTGTTCAATGCCTGTGTTCAGTGTGTGTGTGTGTGTGTGTGTGTGTGATGATGATGGCCTCCTCATGTTGTGTGTCTGGTCACTATCTGTTGATATCTATCATTTACATGTACTGATCAGCTCAAATGTGTGTTTTAAACTCTACTCTGTTAATCCACGTGTAAAATGTACAGGTGTGGTCTCTGCCTGTCAATATATACAATGGTATATATCTTCAAAATGCAAAACATGATCCACATTAGCATTGACGTGTGACATGATCAATGGTTATTGGCAAAATGCTCACGTTAATTGGTAATATGACTTGATGACATTGAGGTGGAAGGTGTGGCCCCACAAGTCCACAAAGCCAGCAGTTTGGATCCTGCTAGTTCAGCTTTATGTCAATACATAAATACCCCCTCAAGACAAGTTCATGGTTTAATGGAACACGTTTTACTGGGGCCTCCCGGGCGCTTAAAAACTGTCATATACTGTTGTGGGTGCATGTCACAAGCTCAAGGAGAGATCAGTGTCCATTTTGTGTGTCGTTGTACTTTCAGTTGAAATGACACATTTGCACACACAGGTGGTTTGTTTACCCAGTCAAGGTTAGTCAGGATCTTGGCTGCTACGGTCAGTTTTATCAGAGGCTCCTAGAAGCTTCCTTGTTCTTCCAATATTGTCGATTGTAAACCTTGCCCTGTCAGTCCTGTGAGAGACACTTTGGATAGAAGCGTCTGCCAAATCAGCCTGACGTAAATGCGTATGTAAATAACGCCAGTTCTAAACAACAGAGTCAAATAGTCGTTTGGTGAACTGCACACAGCAACGTTATGTTGGGCCCTGGCTGGCTTCCTGTCGCTGCCTCTATTGTACTCCATCTGAATCTGTATTCCGAACAACACAATCATCACATTAAAACGACAATGAAATCTGGTTCTACATCCGTCAATGTAAAACCAAATGAATGGATAACATTTTTCTTTAGCCAAATTGTCCTTTTTTTATTTACAGATTCAGATGGAATGAAATTATTATTGTACTAATCCTCATCTATCAGCTATAGTGCGTAGCCTGCTCCCTGGTGTGGCTTCGCCTCCTGGAATGGAAGTCATTTAATATAGGTGGCCTCTTATCTGCCGGCAGTAATAATTAGCTGGGTTCTATTTAAATTCCATATTGGCCGAAAGTTATTGCCAGGAGGGGAAACTAGATCAACTAAATGAGTGTGTGTGTGCGTGTGCTCATGCTACTTCGCCTTTATCCAGGTCTGCTGTTATTGCAGACCGTTCGCAGGCGAGGCTACTTTATCAGTTATCCCGCAGAACAAGTGACACGTGTGTTCTTAACATGTTATTGTTAAATGGTGTGTGAATCAGCCTTTAGAGCAGGGAGAGAGACAGCCACTCCCTGGGCGACTGGATCATCACGTCCTCACAAAGCAAACGTCCCCACAAACCAAACGTGCTCTCCAGTGGGTGTGAGGCCTGCACCTCCATGCTAGCGCTAGGCGCGACGGGCGATGCCAGTGCCAACACAAGTGATTAAATAACAATTTGGCTCTTCTATTCAAGCAACCAGCTAGTTCACATAGCTGCATGGGGCTGCAGACCGAATACAAATATTATAACGAGCCAGACATGGCTCTGCCCATGTGTGCTTTGTCTTGTGAATATGTAGCCTATAATAACTGACGATGGAGTCTAGCCTGCATATTGTCAATACTATCTACTATGTGTTTGACTTCCTGACTAGAACCATTGTTATGTTGATGTTGTAGGTGTACGTTTTTATGTGTATTTTTTTTGTCAGACCCTAATCTATCAATGAAAATACCATTCTCAAGATCTCACACCACTTGTAGAACCCTCATGTTGGCATCTTTTACGAATCAATATTGTATACAAAAGTGACTTGGTACCGAGCCAATAGCACATCTGAAAGGCTGAAAATGTATTGCCACGATCTACCAGTTGCTACTAAAAGTAGTTTTTCTACACCATTAGAGACACATACTCTCGAAACCCCAATAGTGTCTGAATGAAATTACTGCACACCTCACATGTTCATAATAACAGAGGAAGTACAGTATTACAGCATTACAGTGTGGAGGACGTAGCCTATAGTTTATGTATTTCCCACAAATGTTGTGCTACTTAGCCAATTGTCATTTCAAAAAACTGTCTCTGTTCGACTCTTTCTGCTCTTGTTCGCTCAGCCATAGCAACACAACATTGGTCACGAGCGGTATTGGTGAGAGAATGAGAGGAAGGAACAGGGAGAGAGCGAGAGAGAGAGAGAGCGGAAAGGGAGAGGAAAAGAGTTCTGGTGTTATAGACGTTCTAACGCAAACACACCATCTCCCTCTTCCTCCACGTGATGCAGTTTGTAGGTCACCGCTCGCTTAATGACACAACGGAGACTAGTATTTGGTTTTTACGCCTCAGAATGAAAACGTCAAACGTAAAACAAACTCCCCCCTCTCTGAGTACATATTACTGTGATTTAATGGAGAACTGACCTTTTTTTTAAAGGATTAGCTCTGCATGCCCAACGGAGTTTGTTGATCTTACCTCTGAGATGCTGCTCACCTTGTTGTCACAAATCACTAATGTGACCGAATTATTTTACAAATGCTGCTGTTTACTAACACAACTGGTTGTTATGATGAAGGTCTGTTTCTCATTCAGAAGAAAGCTTCTTGTATCTTGTAGTGATCTAGGTCCTAAGCCCCAATAATACTAAATTCCACCCGTCATAATAAATCTCCTTTACTACTGCCATCATCATCACCACTCACAACAAAAACAACATGATGTGCGCCTCCACTTAACCCAGGCCGGGTTATACTTTTTCTAATGTTCTTCCAAAGTTGTTGTTCTGTGCCGTTTTTAATGTTGTTGTTGTTTTTACCGATCTACGTCCAAAGAGGAATCCTGCTGGAGTTGGACAATAAGAATCAGAATCAGAAACGGCTTTTTTGCCTTAGTTTTTGCAAAGTAGTAATGTGCCTTTGTGTAATTGTTGCCTAACATTAAACAGTAATAACATAGAAATTCTGAAAAACAAACAAACAATAAAAGGTACAATTTAAAGAAAATATGCGCTTTAATGTAACACAGTAGTGTCCATGGCGGGTGGGAGTCAGTGAAATGTGATCATATGGGATGTGTGATTATCAATGACACGTGATGTTGAGCATGGTGGTGATGATGATGATGATGATGGTGACGACATGTTCTCCAGGCCCAGAACAAGCTGAACGGGACGCTGGCCGCCGCCAAGGTGATCGACACCAAGACCGAAGAGGAGCTGGAGGACTACATGGTGGAGATCGACATCCTGGCCTCCTGCGACCACGACAACATCGTCAAGCTGCTCGACGCCTTCTACTACGAGGGGAAGCTATGGGTAAGAAGCGGGCGCCAGTAGCTCAGGAGGTAATAAGAGCAGTTGTCTGGCAACTGGAAGGTTGCTGGTTCGATCCCCGGGCTCCTCCGCCTCCTAGCTAAGTGTGGAGGTGTCCCTGAGCAAGACACCACCTAACCCTACCTGCTCCTGACGTGTTGGTTGTTACCTTGCATGGTTGACACCGCCGTCGGTGTATGAATGGGTGAATGTGAGGCAATACTGTAAAGAGCTTTGGATAAAAGCGCTGTATGAATGCAATCCATTTGCCATTTGGTAAGAACACACTCCATCCACCCCACGCACACACGCCCATGTTTGGGTATTTGTAGGTGCATGACGTCATGTTGGAAGAGAGACGTATGGTAGTGTTGATGTTGTGTTGTATGCAGAATAGCAAAGTTAAAAATTTCAGAGAAACCGAGCCAGATGAATACATGATGACCTGTTGGATGTTTTATTTTGTTTTTGTGTTTTAAAAGTTGTGTCCCTTGAAAAGGTGTTAAGGTGGAAATGCACTTTAGTTATTGTCTTAGTTGCTTTTAACAAAGCACGTCATCACTTCTGTTATTGAACTTAGTTACTCACATACTTAAATTAAACTGAAAGTTTCTCAGCAAATGTCAAAGGTTTGAATCGAAAGGAATTTGTATTTAATGGGCAAAACCCAGGAAATGTGGAATGTCTGTAATCTTTATTAAAACTGCCAATTACTGCATTTATTACTGCTTTTCCAGGAATAATCAAAAAATGAAAACAGTTGGAGTTGGGCCACATGGCACGGGTCTGCCACATGGCATGGACATGCATTTAAGGTCTTGTGAGTTGTGTTGAAGATCTTGTATCATCCTCTCGTTTTGTAGACGATGATACAAGAAAAGTTTATTTTTAAGTCTTTTAAGTGTCCCGTCTCCCCTTGTCTGTAATTATCACCGTTCAGAACTGTTATGTGAATGACCTCATGGTTTCCTCACTAAAAGACCTTGTGGTTCAGATCTGAGTCGTCTTTGTTGTTCTCCAGCGTATTCCCTACAGCCCCCCAATTGTTGAAAGACCGTGTGAAATTGCTCCCACTGTATATTTATAATGTATTGCTTCCGTAATATGAGACGCCGTCCAAATAAAGCGGCTCGTTGGCGTGGGACAAAGCGTTGGTTGATGATTGAACCTTCAGGATTTTGATTGGATCGTTTAGCTATTTTATTATTCAGTCATTCAAGCGGACACTTTTATCCAAAGCGCCTGCTTTTGAATTCAGATTGGGGCATCTTGGATGTGTACCAGTAGACCGGTAGCAAACATCAGGGAATTGAACCTGGTACCTTTCGGCCAGCCACTAAATGATGACATACTGACATAATTGGCCAAACGAAAGTGGCATTTTTATTTTCACTTGATTTACAGTCAACCACCTCGGCTCCACATGGGATAAGATGGATAATACTTGATTGATCCCAGACAGGAAATTCAGACTCACTGTTCTGTAACACAGTCAACACAGGGCCGGTCGGCCAGGGGCCCCTCCAGTGTATCTCTGAAGCAGGGCCCAGAGGAATGAGCCAGGTAGCTATCTAGCTATCTAGCTAACAGGCGGTGTCATGTGGCCCGCCCCTCTGTGGGTCCTGCAGCTCATATCCATGGTGAAACATAATGGAACGGGGCGAGGGGCGGCCAGAGAAAGTGCCTGTGAATAATTCAGACCTGCGTGAGGTCAGCCCCGCGGGTCCCTTTCATCCAGGGGCCCCCGACGGGCGTGTGACGGCCTGGCCCCGGCGGTATGCGCTGGGTGTTAAGTTGAAGTGTGGGCGGGGGTGTTATTGTCCCAAATAAATGAATAAATAATGGCGTGTTGTTTTGCAATCAGAGACACCGGGCTAACCTTTTAGAGGAGACGGTTTGACCGTTCCTTTTGCTTTGGTCATTATTGTATACAATGAAAAGACTTGTTTTGGTGTTTGCAGCTAACCCCAACATGAAATGATCTTGGAGAGTTCAGTCCCGTCTTTGTCATTAATTCCCATCGTGACTGGACTTGACTAGGGTTGTCGGGTCTGATTGATTTCCCCCCCCCCACCATCCAACACCGCTGGCGGTCCGCTAAACGCGCCAGCGATGCTAATAGGCCGATAGAGATGGCGGTCAGGCACACGGCAACACCGGGACCATAACCATAACCCCCCCGCCCCCAACCCCCCCCCCCCCCAAGTCGACCGCTGGTCCTGTCTTATCGCAATCCTGCTAAGGCCGTTAGCGGGATTGCATTATGGTAATGTGATCGGGGCCGCGCGACAGGTCCATCGGTGATTAGCGGGATAAATGGCCGCCGGCGGCTGCATGCGGATGCCCGGATACGCTGCCTCGCCTCGCTAAGCGGAAGGCGGAAGGTGTGGCAGATTTATGTATGGTGGTTATGGTAATTAAAAGGAGCTAGCGCTAATCACGCTAGCACGGTCTCCTAGCTCGGGCATCAAGCTGTGATACTTATTAGATATCGAGTTCGGACTAAGCTTGTGCATGCGTGCATGTTGCCGACCAGCTGCCGTCTGATTCACGCCAATCTGGCCTCCTTTTACATTGTCCTCCTGTACTGCAAAGCTTGTGAATAGATTGCAGAGCAGTCATGTTAGAAGGAATAGTAATTCTTCGCTGCTTTAAAATGGAAATATGATAAGGTGGCCAATGTTGACCTGAATACAAAGTGAGTTCAGATGTATTTTAGTAAAGTACTATAGTGTGGTGGGTGTGGTGTGGTGTGGTGTGGTTACACTGAAACAAGGAACTGCACTTCTCAGGAGGATACATGATGAAATGCCCATTCTGACTCAACGTACGGCTTCCGTTTGTTCCGGAACTCTCGCTTCTTCTACCAGGACGTGTGAAATGCGTCGTATCCCCCAGAAAGACAGGCGCTTACACTGCACTCAGTTCACCCGGTGTGGTGGGTTTAATCACGTGATCGCTCGGTATCCGCATACAGTATCATCGAGATGCTTCAGGAGCGAGGATGTCTATACAAATAGAAAAAGGGTGGCTTGGTGTCTCGGTGGATCACCCCACGACGAGTGAGCCGACCAGCCAACCACGCAGGCCTTGTGGCGACCGCAGGTTCGATTCCCGACCCGCGGTCCTATGCCACATGTCTTTCCCTCTACACTCTCTCTTGCTAACCACTTCCGTTGCCCTCTGTCGCATTCCTCTCCACGGAGACACAAAAAGCTGCACAAAATAAATATAAATATATATATTAAAACCTTTAGGTACAGTTTAATGAGCACACAGGAAAGGCTGGTACATTATCTCCAAAAACAAGACAGCAAAACAGAACAGTGGGAGACAACTCAATACAGACATGACACAACCACAAATGTAGCTGCATTCTGGGAATTATCTGGATGGATAAAGATGTTCAAGATTCAAGATTTCTTTCTTGCCATGTGTAACAAGTACAATGAAATGCATACTCCCCATTCACTCCTGCAGTATTCTTCTAAACATCAATTCAACAATTTGTGAAGATAAGTACCTTTATATGTACAGTAAAAAAAGTGACAAGTAAGAGGAGCAATACTATGGCGGGTGGTGCAAAAATGCAGTAAAGTGTCCACGTGCAGTAAAGTAATATTGTTATTATAGCATAAAAACTGTCGCAGCAACATGTAATGGTAAAGTATAATGATAAATGATAAGTGACCAGTACAGTACAGTACAGTGAGCCTGCATGATATGTAGCTGAGTTCCTAGTGTAATAATAGTCCAATAGAGGTGTTGCGAGTTCAGTGTTTATTAAAGTTCTGTTCTGAACCCTAATCTAAACCATCGAGTTCTGAACCCTAGTTTAAATCCGGACTGTGACCCGTGGATGTCCTGTGCTCCGTCTCCCTCTGCTCCAGATTCTGATCGAGTTCTGTGCCGGCGGTGCCGTGGATGCCATCATGCTCGGTAAGTCGCCACTTATTTTAGGACACTTTATTTCCCCCGCCCCCGTCCTTTTTGCTGTGGGTTCCCATCGCTCTGTTTCCATCGCTAGACCGCCACCAGTGTGGTGACGTGGGGGCCCCCGCCCTCCCGCCCCGGTCCCTCCACAGCATCGGAGGGCCCGTTCCCCCAGTGTGTAATTACCGTCTCCGCTCAGGTTTCTAGTAAGCGGTCGGTCCACTCCGAACCACAACTTTAGCTTTGTTTGTTTCTTGATTGTGCGAAGAGAACGCCTACTTTATTAAGCGCGGTGGATAAATACTCGGGAACTGGAGATGTGTGGACGTCCACACTGAATGCTGTGATGGTGAATACTCGGCAGAGATGAAAATAGGAGGTCTATAAATTGCTGGTTGTTGTCATAAAAGGGAGAATTCTCTGAGTAATTTTCACGAGAAGTGCTCTGTGCCCCCCACTCCCATCCCAACACCTACACACACACTGACTCACACACACACACACACACACACTCTGAATCACGCACACACAACCGTGCATGCACACACACACACACGTGCACACACACACACACCTCTCACTCCCACAAACACAAATACCACCACACACTCACTCACACACACACACAAGTGTCTCTGTATCTCTCACTCTCACTCTCACTCACACACACACACACACACACACACACACACACACACACACACACACACACACACACACACACACACACACACACACTCAACCCCACCCTTCCCGGTTCATTCATGCAGGCTGACTCAGACTCCTTGTTGCTACGGGTTACCGTCCCATCATCTCATGTTATTGTGCTGCTCTAGTCCTTCTGTACAACAGAAGAACTACAGAAATGTACTACAGAACTAAAAGTACCACCCAGCTCCACTACCTTGTTATAAAATGGCTTGTGACGTATATTCTTGTACACGCTTTGTCTATATTTTTTGTATATATTGCTTTCTGCCTCCCATATTGGCACCTTCATTCATATTGCATTCTTTGTGAAATAGAATTAATTGGTAAATGATTTTTAGGAATGTACATTTATATATATAATGTGTATTTATTATTTATGAAATTAAATCAACCAAATTATCAATATTAATATTACTCGTATTATCTATTTGAATTACATTTGATTCTGGTCTCTGGTTGAGGTGTGTTGCACATGAGGTTCGCCTCCAGAACTCTAGAACCAGAACGCGTCACACCGCTCATTGATGAACAACAAACAACATGGACGTCTCTGACTGTGTGTTGTTGTACCCCCATGGGTCCACAGAGCTGGAGAGGCCGCTGACGGAGCCCCAGATCCGGGTGGTGTGCAGGCAGACGCTGGAGGCCCTGGCCTACCTCCACGACAACAAGGTCATCCACCGAGACCTGAAGGCCGGCAACATCCTCCTCTCCATCACCGGGGACGTCAAGCTGGGTAAGATGGGACGTACCATTGAGGATAAAGAGTGGTGTGCAGCATCAACACCAGATGCTGTCTGACCGGCCGAATGGTCCAATCCAGGCGTGTCAAACTGATGTGAGGTTGAGGGCCGTAACAGAACCAATGCTACTTAGCAGGGGCCGAACAAAACACCACCAAAAAATCTCTTACAACTCGTGCAGCTTAGTGGTTATTTGTAGGAACTACAACAATGTATTTGTGATTATGAATAAAGTGACGCAATCAATCAGAAGGATGAGTCCATCCAATTCATTTTTTGAAATCCCCCCCCCAGGCCGGATTGGATCGGCTCGGAGGCCCCATCCGGCCCCCGCGCTGCATGTTTGACACCCCTGGTCTAATCTGTCTGCCAATAGCTGCTGCTGGTGGTGGTGGTGGTGGTGACGGGCAGGTGTCAATCTTGAACCCTGATGGCAAGATGAGGAGATATTTATGAATTAATCCATGGAATTTACGATAAGGGAGTCCCTGGTTTCTTGAAATTATGGAAGGATGTCTTTTCTTGCACTGTTTCCCGGAAATGGGGACAATTCTTAGGGAAAGTATACCCCCAACGACAGTGTTCAAGTATGAAAAGAAATATACAGTGTTATTTTGCTCCAAAATGCACTTGACTTGGCAGAATGGTGTCGATGATATGTAATCCGGTACCAGACAGCCGCCAACGTCTGCTAAATACTGCTAAATGTCAAGACATCAGTAAACATCGGAACGTGTGCCGTACATCGCAGGCGCATGCAGTGTGACTTTGCAGCATTACAAATAGGAAACCCAGACGGTCTGTTCTCCGATCTGCCCCCCCCCGCACGGTGCAGTTTCATAAGTGGCGTCTCACCACTTCCTGTAGCTGCAGGTCTGCACGAGACACAGAGACCTCTCACCTGGACTCTTTGAACAGTAGAACCATTACAAGTTGTTTAAATCCAGTAAAGGATTATTATACCACCAAGTGTGAGCGTGATTCGCCATTCCAAGCGTTTTCAAAAGCCGGTTGATACAGCCCCCACATGACATCACAAGTGGGTGTCAGTGTCCACCTGGAAGTATGGTGGATAGATCAGCCTCCCAGCTGCTACAGTCCACTTGGTAGGCGGATCTACCTCTTACTTCTTCTTTCTTCTTCTTCTTCTTTTCTTTTAGCTGACTTTGGTGTCTCGGCTAAAAACACCAAGACCTTGCAAAGGAGAGACTCCTTCATCGGGACACCATATTGGTGAGTCTCGCAGTGACCGACCGTATCAAAGAACACATTCAACTCAATGTAAATGATGTAGCTTCCCCCTAACCCACCACCACCCTAACCCCACCCTAACCCCACCACCACCCCCAGCCAGAAGGAAATGATCACATGCCATGAGAGAGAGACATCGCCGGGCCACGGGGTGTTTGTCAAACTCGTGGTCTCCAGGAAGTCGAACGGGAGTGACGGCGATCACTTCCTGTAGGCCTACACAGGGGTTTCTTCAGTTGTGGCTTGACCCTTGAACCTAACCCCCCCAACCCAACATCCCCCGGAAAGCTAAATCCGTCATCACTAAATACCCATAAAGGATGTTTTTGTTGTTGTTGTTGTGGTGGTGTTACTTTTGTTTGTAGAAATTAAAGGGAAAAAACGTTTGAGAGAAGCATGCGTCACAGGAGGACGTCACATTTATGCTCCTGCTGCAGTTGATGTCTAAATGCATTTATTGTATTTTACATCCCAGGCCGAATGTGAGAGAGAATGTATTGAGAATGTGTTCCCAATGAACTTGCCTGGTTAAAGACGAGTTAAATAAATGAACAACGGAAACCTCCACACAGAAAATGTATTTCGCATTTCATCATCAAACCATTCATGCGCTACATCAACACCCAACTCTTCCCCCTGGCTCCTCCCCCTCCCCCCGGCTCCTGGGCAGGATGGCGCCCGAGGTGGTGATGTGCGAGACGTCCAAGGACCGGCCGTACGACTTCAAGGCGGACATCTGGTCCCTGGGGGTGACGCTGATAGAGCTGGCACAGATCGAGCCGCCCAACCACGAGATGAACCCCATGAGGGTCCTGCTGAAGATCGCCAAGTCGGAGCCGCCCACCCTCATGCAGCCGTCCCGATGGTGAGGTGGAGGTGGAGGTGGAGGACACACACACACACACACACACACACACACACACACACACACACACACACACACACACACACACACACACACACACACACACACAGGTCAACACATAGTCATGTTTCTGGGATGTTTCGTTTGGTGGAGGACATGGATGAGATAAGAGGTTCTGTATTAATCCCAGATGGGAAATTTTATTTAATTACATTTTATTGACATGAATCAAACAGTTTTATATTTAATGAAGAAGAAGAAGAAGAAAATACAAGTGGAAGGCGAATAGCCGAGCAAAGCACACACAATTGTAAGCCTAAAATGTTCATTGTAATGACATTATTTCTGTGTCGAGTACTTGATAGACCTCTAGTACTTCAAGTACTCCTCGAAGTACTTCAGGTTGACTCGGGCTGTTGACTCGGCAGGTCTCCAGAGTTCCGCGACTTTCTGAGGAAGGCGTTGGATAAGAATGTGGACAATAGGTGGAGCACGGCCCAGCTGCTGCAGGTGAGCGCTCTCTCTCTTGCTCTCGCTCTCTCTCTCTCTCTCTCTCTCTCTCTCTCTCTCTCTCTCTCTCTCTCTCTCTCTCTCTCTCTCTCTCTCTCTCTCTCTCAATTCCCCTCCCCCCATCCAGGTCCCCTTATCTCAAGCAGGGAGGCTTATATCTAACGTCCCCGGGCGTATGTGCTGGACTCAAAGCATTCCATATCAAAGTGTGTGTGTGTGACTCTTGGCTATTTTTACCACCATCTCTCTCTCGCCCCACCCTGTTGTGTGCTGGTTCGATCCCCGGGCTCTGCCTCCTAGCTAAGTGTGGAGGTGTCCCTGAGCAAGACGTCACCTAACCCTACCTGTTCCTGACGTGTTGGTTGTTACCTTGCATGGTTGGCACCACCGTCAGTGTATGAATGGGTGAACGTCAGGCAATACTGTAAAAGCACTTTGGATAAAAGCGAAATATAAATGCAATCTGTCCGTCCGCAGCACCCCTTTGTGACCAGCGTGGCGGACAACCGGCCGCTCCGGGAGCTCATCGCCGAGGCCAAAGCCGAGGTCACCGAGGAGATCGAGGAAGGGAAGGAGGAGGAGGATGAGGAGGAGGCCGAGGTGCCTCTGGTACGTACAATATGCTCCCAGGATGCACTGCTGTGAGTCACGTGACCGTGGAAACGTCAGGGATTGGCTAGGCTTCAAATTCAAACGCCAACCACAGGGCTTCTCATCGACAGGAATTACATTCAAAGGGCAATTATTTAAAGTCAATTGAAGACAATAATTTTCCACAGAAATGTTAAATGAAAGTATAAGAACGTAAAGAATAAATGTACAGTACATACATTGAGCTGTAATGTCAGTCATGCAGTGGAATGATTCAATAATTACATTTCCATTTTACTGCACATATTTTGTGTTTTTTGGTATAATTTAGTTGTGTATTTGCATGTTCAGAATTTGAATGTGTATCTTTCACATCTTTAATTGTTATAAGCGGCCTGTTCTTCTGCATTGTGATGTGATATATGATATTTTCCCGTCTGGGATTAATAATCTCGTATCGTCTTCGTACAACGGTGCAGCCAGCTACAGGTCACAAGCGGCAGCCGTCGGACGCCAGCGCCGCCAGCTCCGAGGACGAGAAGGTCCCGCCTCCGGCCGCCTCGGCATTGGAGTCCGTGGCCGAGCAGACCGAGGTCCCGGCCGACGTCAACCACGAAGACGACCGCAGCAGCGGGAAGCTCTCCGACGAGGGCCTGGGGACCAGCGAGTTCGACGAGGAGGAGAAGAAACTCCCAGAGGTGTCGGATGCCAGCCAAGGAGAAGCCCTCGTCGAGAAGGTTCCGGTCTCTGCGGAGCCTTCAGAGGCCGGGTCAGGAGAGGGCGCGGTGCCGGTGATCCAACCATCAGAGGCGCGGCTGGACTCAATGGAAGATGAGGAAGAATCTGTGACAGTTAGCCAAGAAACCGGGGAGGAGGAGAGGGAGCCGCAGGAGAAAGAGGCAGAAGAGATGGAGACCGGAGACGTGACAGACGCTTCAGGCCCTCTGCCTGCTGCAGGGTCTGCAGAGAAACCAGACCAACCTTCTGCGGCTGCTGCTGCACTGCAGGAAGATGGCAAAACCCCCGCAGAGGAAACGCTTCTACAGGAAGCGGCAGAGGACACAAAACCACACAGAGACAGCAGCGAGGCCTACGAGCAGGAAGACAAAGAACCAAAGCGAGAGTCGAGTGGCATCGACGCAAACGTGAACGGCGTCGCTGCTGAGGCGAAGACGAGCACAGACAAGGTGCCTGTTGAGGCGCCGCAGGGGACCCAGACCAAAGAGGAGAACCAAGCGGAAGAGTCTACAAGCCAAATCGATGAAGACGCCAAAACCACGTCGAACGGGTCCGAGCCGCCACACGCCTCCACGCCGGTGGCGGCCGACCAGGACGGGGAAGAGAGGACGGCGGCTACCAACGAAGAAGAAGGAGGAGGAGGAGGAGAAGGCGCCTCCCAGGACACCGTCTCCGTGCTGGACAGCGAGGCCGAGTCTGAGAGCAAGCGGTCGGAGCACGGCAGCCCGTCGATCCGGACGGACGCGGGGAAGGACTCCGACTCCGGGAGCAGCTCGGCGGCAGACAGCAGCAGCTTGGACATCAACCTGTCCTTCTCCAGCTTCCTGTCCAAGAGCAAAGAGGGAGGCTCCATGTCTATACAGGTGAACCCGGGACCTCGGAAATCCACCACCTCACCTTTTTAAAGCAGCAGTGTGTTGAGAACACTGAGAAACGTCCATACTGTGTAGATCATCGATGTAATTGCTTGTTTCTTCAGGACACGAAGCGGCAGAACAAGACGATGAAGAAGACACGCAAGTTCATGGTGGACGGGGTGGAGGTGAGCGTGACCACGTCAAAGATCGTCACCGACAGCGACGCCAAGAGCGAGGAGTTGAGGTTCCTCAGGTATGTTGTCACCTGGTGCTATTCTCTGATAGGTCTGAGGAGGTTCCTCAGGTTATGTTATCTAATTAAAATCTGTGCCATCTTACCACTGGGCTGTAGCAGAACCCCCCAGGAGTTCTGCTACAGCCCAGTAGGACCGCTGGGTCCCACATTACCTCAGTCCTGCTCGCTGTAGCATCTGAATGTGAAGCCTGGCCTACTTCAGATCCCGTATGCCCAGGAATAGATGAGGTTCACTCTCTGCAGGGTGCCGCCCACCGCTTAGCACTGTGGCACGCAGGTCAACTGCTGTAATTATGGACCCTACACTGGTTGGTCCCATTTTGCTGCTTTTCTGGAAGTTACCGGTGAATGTGAATACATCTTGCTGAGTTGTGCATGCTAGCTCGAGTCGACGGATGCAAACACAGATGTGGGAGGGTGAAGACTTAAACATTACATTAAACATTAAAAAATGTTCGATGTTCGATCATGACGCAGAGATGATCTTGAGTGCAGTTATTTCCAAAGTGACTGGATAGCATCGCCAGTAGGTTGCTTCATTCATTTAAGACTCATTAGAGCGATGAATACTAATGTAGTATTGATGTTTTTACGACAGGCTTTTTGTGTAGTAATGCTGCTGTAAGCAGATCATTAGTTTTAAACGCCCGTCAACAGAAATACAATTCAGATTTACCGTCCTCTAATGCACATTGATTTTAATAACTGACCCTAAACATTTCACGTCAGTCAGGAACAAAATGGGAACGAATAAATAATAAAATTATTAAAAGGACAATATCATCCATCGCATCGCTGACGGAAAATTACTCTAGAATTGCTACACCGCGTAAATAATGTAATAAAAGCATCATATAATCCATCATTCATTCATGGGGTATTGACTCTGGATGTTCCAGAGGAGGCTTTTATTTTGAAGGTGCTTTAATCCTGTGTGTGTGTGTGTGTGTGTTGCGTTCAGGCGTCAGGAGCTGCGGGAGCTGCGCTTCCTCCAGAAGGAGGAGAAGCGAGCCCAGCTGCAGCTCACCGCCAAGCTGCAGCAGCAGAGGGAGCAGATGTACCGCCGCTTCGAGCAGGAGACCATCGTGAGTCCCGCCCACCCCCACCGCACCGCGCTCTTACTTTGAAAGGAGTGACGGCTTCGCTGGATTGGTTGGTTCCAAGTGTGATGTTGGAGTATATAGGATGGCTAGATTTTGTCGTGAAACACATATTTTCTGTTTACCAGACACTTTATTATCCATATTGATGCTTTTTTAAATGTTAATGTTACCTGGCAACGTGTGGCAGTGTTAAAATGTCTTTTAACACTTTTATATCGTTAACATTTTTTGGGGGCATTTATTTAGCATTTTTCATATAATTCAGCTACTTTCTACATCCTTTTCCTGGTTAAATAAAACTGAAATTAAAATTCTTGTGCTTGTTTGCCTTGGTGTCTCTCCCCCTCTCTCCCTCCCTCTCCCTTTTCACTCTCCATATCCCCCTCTCCCTCCCCCCTCTCTCTATCTTTCTTTTTTCCTCCCCTCTTCTCTCCCCACTTCTCTCTCCCTACCCCGCTCTCTCTCTCTCCCTCTCTCCTCCCTCCCTCCCTCCATATTTTTCTCCCCTCTTCTCTCCCCTCTCCCCTCCTTCCCTCCCTCTCTCCCTCCCCCTGCAGGCTAAGAAGCGTCAGTACGACCAGGAGGTGGAGAACCTGGAGAGGAAGCAGAAGCAGACCATCGAGCGCTTGGAGCAGGACCACACCACGCGTCTCCGGGACGAGGCCAAACGCATCAAGGCTGACCAGGACAAGGAGCTGTCCAAGTTCCAGAACATGATGAAGAACCGCAAGAAGGAGGTAGAGAACCCGCCGTCCTGGCGCCGGGGGGCTACCGGTGGCGCTCTGCTGCATGGTTTGGCTTGGGGGTGGCGGTGGCGGGAAAACGACGTAGGGGGCTTTTGTTAAAGTGGTCATCTCGAAGATTTACGTTCAGGCAAGGGCTTTCATCATCAGTGGACCATAGGCTCAGTCACCGTTGTGGTAACTCGTTCGGGGATAGATAAGAGCATGTGTGTGGTGTATCTCTGCTCCGCCGCCATGTTGATGATGGAAGGATTCCTGGAGACATCTGCTGTGCTGTTCCTCAGCCTCGTATACCCGGCTTAGCTTAATATTGGAGGCAGGCTGCCAGGGAACACACTTCTCATCCTCCTGGGCTCCGGATCAGTGCTTTGTGAGGGTGGGAGGAGGGAGGTAGGGGGGATTTATGTTGGGCTGCAGCCACAAGTCGATTAAATTCATTATTAGTCGGTCGAACAGTGAAAATCTGTGGATGATCATTTCTGACAACCAATTGCTCGTCAGACAGATTTAAGACTTCTCGTTGGGCTCTGCTCGGCTCTGATTTGCCGTTATTATTCCCACATCTCATCGACTCAATTATTTCATCGATGCGTCGTAGAAGATAATCGATAGATGATAGCTCGACTATGAAAACACTGGCTAGAGGCAGCCCCAGCTTTCTGTCCTTCTCCGTTATTGGCCGGGTGTTTCAGTGCATGCTCTGTATTGTTACGCATCTATAGCCTACAGACTTGTCGTGAACTTGCCTTAAGAATTGTGAATAACTTGTATGTGAATAATATTTGTTTTGATACATGTTTTTTTGTTTGAATCCATAATTGATCTAACCAACTTTCTCTCCCGTGTGCGAGTGCGTGCGAGTGACGTGGCTTTTGGTGATGGTGGTGGTCATGGTGACGGGAAGGCAAACCCATGTCGTTGAGATTCACGTTGTTATCTTGTTGGTGAAGGGAGTCGGACAACTAGAACGGCCTTACGGAGAAACTGCGATGGAATAATCTGAGTTGTATTGTGATGGATGTGTTGGGGCAGCAGGCCACCGATAAGTTTAATGGCTCGAGAGTTCGAATCCCTGCCAAAAGGTACTGGGTTAGACTCCTCAACAACCACGGAACCCTTAGAAATGCCTTGTTGAGTGTTTCAGGCTGTCTGAGAGCTGTCCATCGGGAGCCAGATTATTCCTCAGTTCCTCAGCAGGCCGGCGTAATTAATCACTGGGGGTTTTAGTTCTTGGCACGGGAAGCTGGGACGGCCTGGACTCAAACCTACTAAACTATCTTCTGCTATGTACCAATAACAATCTACCTCCTTCTCTTCATCGAAACGTACGATATGTGATCTACTCTCTCTGTAACCCGGTGGTGTCCATGCTGCAGGGTGGCGACTAATCACACGGGAGGCTCTCTCTTTCCAATCCATCTCAAACTCTGCAATCAAATCAAATCGGGTTTCATTTCCCACATTTGATCGGAAACAAAACGGTGGCCTTGACGTTTCCCCGCTCTGGGCTCTTGATGAACGCATCGCTGCACGTCTGTCTCTTACAACGCGTTGTGTTGTGTTGTGTTGGCTGAACTCTAAAAACGTGCGGCCTGTAACCATAACGACGCCACGCACACGTAGGTGAAGCAGGAGGTCAGCCAGTCGCCCAAACACATGAGAAAAGAGCTTTTGAAACGCTTAAAGGAGGACCTGTCGCTGATTAAGAGCGCCGAGGTAACGCATCACCCACCCACCCACTCACCGCCACTGTCTCTCTACCTCTCTCTATATCTCTCTCTACCTCTTTCTCTCTCTCTCTCTCTCTCTCTCTCCTCTCTCTCTCTCTCTCTCTCTCTCTCTCTCTCTCTCTCTCTCTCCCACCTCTCTCTCTTCTCTCTCCCATCTCTCTCTCTCCTCTCCACCTCTCTCTCTGTCTCTCTCCCACCTCTCTCTCTGTCTCTCTCCACCGCTCTCTCTGTCTCTCTCTCCACCTCTCTCTGTCTCTCTCCACCTCTCTCTCCACCTCTCTCCTCTCTCTCCTGTCTCTCTCCACCTCTCTATCTCCCTCTCTCGCGCTCTTTCTCTCTCTCTCTCTCTTCTCTCGCGCTTCTTTTCTCTCTCTCTCCACCTCTCTCTCTCTCTCTCTCTCCACCTCTCTCTCTCTCCTCACCTATTCCTTCCATCACAGTCTCACTAACTCCATTCATTCCCTCTCTGGTCACATGCTCTCCATACGAAGACTTCACTCGTCAAGAATTAAGTCCAAATATCCGACTTTCTTTATCCTTCGCTTCCATTCCTTCTTTTTCTGTTATGTCATGTATTTATTTTTCATTAATATATATGTATGTTTATGGAATGAGCTGGCGGTTCAGCCCGTACGCCTGCACTCAGAGACGCTCTGACGCAGAACAAACAACAACAACAACTCGTGCATCCTGATGTTGTTGCAGCCTTGCTTCTACTCACCAACGCTCCCATAGTGACAACAGGCCACGCCCCCAGACCAGTCCTTATGTGTTATTAGGGGTGTGTGTGTGTGTGTGTCTGTGTATGCTGGGGGGGGTGTTATGAATATTTTAAGCTATCAAGGCTCCTACCCACTCGGAGACTTTTCAAGTTGCGGAGACTTTCTCGACACGTTTCCAAGAATTTTCCAAGAACTTTTCCATAGTTCATAAAAGTTGCACTTACCTGCCTCGGATTGGAATCGGAATGGGTAGCAGCCTTTGGAAGAGCCATCAGCTTTGTGTGTGTGTGTGTGTGCGTGTGTGTGTGTGTGTGTGTGTGTGTGTGTGTGTGTGTGTTGTGTGTGTGTGTGTGTGTGTGTGTGTGTGTGTGTGTGTGTGTGTGTGTGTGTGTGTGTGTGTGTGTGTGTGTGTGTGTGTGTGTCTCCCCCCCTCCCTCCCTCCGCAGGCCGTGGCCCAGGTAATGATTCGGTCTTTTCAGTTGTCCTCATGCGCGCTCTTCAGCGCTCAGATGCAGGATGTAAGTCACCCCTCCCCCACCCCCTCCCTCCTCACCCTCACCCTCACCCCCCTCCCCCCCCCGCCCCGCCACTTCTGGCCCATACTTAGATGTGCGCCATTTCCTCAGGTCAGAGGTCAAGGGCAGCATATGTAAGCATGGGGTCCGGTTGTGGTTGGGTTTTGTTTTGCAGTGTCCTCAACGTCGTCACTGTGTTCAGTGCAGTGTCTCTCTCTCTCTCTCTCTCTCTCTCTCTCTCTCTCCCTCTCTCCCTCTCTCCCTCTCCCCCTCTCCCTGCCTCGCCCGGCCACCAGCCCATCCCCTGTGCCGTGGTATATTTATGTGTGTGTTCACAACACGGTGTTCTCCTCAGACAGTAGAGTCGGTAGCGTGGAGGTGACATCTCCACTCAGAGATGTTCAGGGACGGAGCTGAGCTTATGGATCATGGAACCATCATGTCCTCATGCTCCTCTGTTACACCCTTCATCCATTAAATAAATGACTGAGAACTTCCCTGAGATCTCATTTTAGTCTCTGATTCCCCTTCTACATCACAACATTACTGTATGAGCACAGCCCTTGTGAAGTACACAGATTGTTCTCAGTTTAATCTACACGCCTTGTTTCTAAGGTGGCCCTTTGAGGAGTTAAAGTTAAAGTGTTTTAAGATTAGATTAGATTAAAATGTATTGTCATTGCACAAGTACAGTGCAGCGAAAAGAAGTTGGCCTCTAACCAGAGTGCAAATGAGGCAGTAAAGTGCAGATGCCAGAGTAAAGCAATAATTCTATTCAATCGATGACCAATTGATAACCATCGATTGGAATAAAAAGCCTTCTAGTCTTGTCAGTTTTTCTTTGTATCAGCCAGTTCTCTTCAAGTCACATTCAGACCCCAAGTATCCGAACGGCAGTATCATTATCAACGGCGCCAAAACAAATCCGTTTTGTCCATGTTTTTCGATGTTCTCTAATCTATAACTCTGTAGATCTATAACTTCTCTCTCTCTCTCTCCTCCATTGTGGATCCATTCTATCTCGCCGTGAGCGGGCGGGTTCTCCCGTTCTCCTGTTCTCCTGTTCTCTGGTTCCGCTGACGTGATGCTGTGATGTTTCTGACTGTAGTGTGCGCCGCTCCGCTCCGTCCCTCAAAAGGATGCGGTTGCTATGGTCGCGTGTCCACGGCGACCACTTAGAACCCGCATCACATCCACAACCTGTGTGTGTGTGTGTGTGTGTATACGGTGCATACATCTTATTAATGTCCACATAACGGTCCGTGTAAAGTGTGTCCGAGTGTCTTGAAAAGCGTGAAACAGATCAAATGTATTACTGTTGTTCTTGTCAAATGTTTTATCTTTATCTTTGACTGTACCATCTACTTGAAGATGTGTTTCTAGAACCTCATTATTCTGTTACTGCTCCTGCTCTGCTCTCCGTCTGTCTGTTGTACTGCTCTTTGAAATGGTCTGAAATAGTATGTTTGAGTTCCTCTCGTTCCTTCACCTCCTCCCTCTCTGTACCTCCTCTCTGTTCAGAGTCTTCAGAACTCCTTCACTTCTTTTTCTTCTCTCTTACCTCTTGACCGCTGTAACGTGTGTTTTGTTTGAACTTAATTTGAACCGTCCACTCGTCTCGTACGGATGTACCTCTCTCTCTCTCTCTCTCTCTCTCTCTCGCCTCGTTCCTGTCGCTCCCTCTACTTCTGCTCTCTGTTTGTATCTACAGCTGTCTGTAGTTCTCTTGTTAAAGTTTTGAACGTTTATTTGAGCTTCCTTTCTACCTTCCCTTCTCTCTCTCTCTGTCTGTCTGTACCTACCACTGTCAGGTCGCACCGCTCTCTGAAACCTCTCCTCCTCCTCTCTGCCTCTCCTCCTTCTCCTCCTCTCTGCTCCTCCTCCTTCTCCTTCTCCTCTCTACCTCCCCTCCTTCTCCTCCTCCTCTCTACCTCCCCTCCTTCACCTCCTCCTCTCTGCTCCTCCTCTTCTCCTCCTCCTCTCTGCTCCTCCTCCTCTCTACCTCTCCTCCTTCTCCTCCTCCTCTCTGCACCTCCTCCTCCTCTGTCTCTGTTGTCTCTCTTTTGAACCAGATGTGCGTTCTCCATACCGTCACTCGGCTCCCCGTCTAAACCTCCCACCCTTCGGTTGTCTCCTCGTTTTGAAAATGCCGTGTTATTTTGAGTTCCCCTTCGCTCCCTCACTACCTCTCCTCCTCTCCTCCTCCTCCCCCAGGAGCAGGAGTTCCTCCAGAAGCAGCAGCAGGAGCTGGACGGGGAGCTGAAGAAGATCATCCAGCAGCACAAGATGGAGATCGCCACCATCGAGCGAGACTGCCTCAACCACAAGCAGCAGCTCATGAGAGGTACAGACAGGAAGACAGACGCAAGACCCACATCCGTCTCTGACCATGTGATGTGATGACAGGGTTTAGCAATGAAGCGACCTAGAAGAGAGCTTCTAGGTCTAAAGTACCGAAGCGTGCGATCATCAAAATAAATCGGTGCCGCCTCCGCAAACCATTCTGCTTGAGTTGGAGACAGCGGAGCTCTCGGAGTCTGAATGCAAGGTCAATAGAATTAGTAGTAGAATGTTTGTGTGTTGCGGCGAGCGCTTCACTGGAGCTGTGGTCCAGAACTCCAAGACGAACGGTTCCGGGTTCGATCCCCACTGTCTGCAGCGTCCTAATCGCCGTCCTAAGATGCCCTAATATGCCAATACTTGCTCCTTAGTAAAGTGACATGTTTCTGAGTTCATTAGATAGTCATCAAAGTATCTGCTAAATCACTGTGAGTGTGCCTGTTCTCCTGACTACTTCTTCTCCTTCTTCTTCTTCTTCTTCTTCTTCTTCTTCTACAGCGCGGGAGGCGGCCATGTGGGAGCTGGAGGAGCGCCACCTGCAGGAGAAACACCAGCAGCTCAAGCAGCAGCTTAAGGACCAGTACTTCATGCAGAGGCACCAGCTGCTGAAGCGCCACGAGAAGGTTAGCTCGGAGACGCTAGCCCTCGTCGTGTTCCTGTTAGCCTCGCGTTAGCCTCGCGTTAGCCGCTCGCTCGCTTGAGGTCAGACCGTGGCGGCCCACTAACCCCCCCCCCCGCCGCCCCCCCCCCCCCTGCAGGAGATGGAGCAGATGCAGCGCTACAACCAGCGGCTGGTCGAGGAGATGAAGAGCCGGCAGACGCAGGAGCGCGGCCGCATGCCCAAGATCCAGCGTGGCGAGGCCAAGACGCGCATGGCCATGTTCAAGAAGAGCCTGCGCATCGCCGCCACCACCGCCGGCACGCCTGAGCAGGAGAGGGAGCGCATCAAACAGGTGAGGGCCTCGTTAGGGGACAACACCTGGCTAGCGGGTGGGAGGGGCTTCGTTAGGGGACAACACCTGGCTAGCGGGTGGGAGGGGCTTCGTTAGGGGACAACACCTGGCTAGCGGGTGGGAGGGGCTTCGTTAGTGGACAACACCTGGCTAGCGGGTGGGAGGGGCTTCGTTAGGGGACAACACCTGGCTAGCGGGTGGGAGGGGCTTCGTTAGGGGACAACACCTGGCTAGCGGGTGGGAGGGGCTTTGTTAGGGGATAACACCTTATCTGACCACTGCTGGAACCAGCTTGCTAGTTAGCGTTATCTCCGACGGCGGCGGCGGCACTCACCGTGTGTCTCTCCTCCTCCTCCCTCCTCCAGTTTGCATCCCAGGAGGAGCGGCGGCAGAAGACGGAGAAGCTGAACCAGCACCAGAAGCACGAGAACCAGATGAGGGACCTGCAGCTGCAGTGCGACTCCAACATCAGGGAACTGCAGCAGCTCCAGGTCAGAGTCATACCCGGCGTCTGAGTCGTACCCGGTACCCGAGTAGCGTTACATTACAGCCTCCAGCTTCCAACTAACAGAGATGCTAACAGAGACACATGGTTTCTCCGTCAGAACGAGAAGTGTCACCTGCTGATCGAACACGAGACCCAGAAGCTGAAGGAGCTGGACGAGGACCACGTCCAGGAGGTCCGGGAGTGGAGGGAGAGGCTGAGACCCAGGAAGAAGGTCGGACCACTTTTAGAGGACTACAAACGTAGTTTCCCTCACCCTACTGTGTGATATCGTGTGGTTTCCATATTTAAAACAATACCATTTTTGACAAATAAACACCAGTAATGCGAATATACAGGAATGAGTGGTTTCCGATGTCGATGTGTTGATGTTGACGACGTTGTTGTTGTTGTTGTTGTTGTCGTGGTGGTGGTGGTCTTGTCTCTGCCGCCCCCTGCAGGCGTTGGAGGAGGAGTTCAGCCGCAAGCTGCAGGAGCAGGAAGTGTTCTTCCGGATGAGCGGCGAGTCCGAATGCCTGAACCCGACGACCCAGAGCCGCGTGTCCAAGTTCTACCCCATCCCCAACATGCACAACGCCGGCTTATAGTCAACAACAACAACAACAACACAACACCAAACAACAACCGTGCATCCTCGCTGGAGCTCACTGGCTCCCCCCGGTGGCGCCCGAGAGCATTTTATTTTATTTTATTTTTTCCTGCACACACACATCCTACACACACACACACACACACACACACACACACATCCTCAAACACACACACTCTCTCAATCATTCTCACACACACACACACACACAATAACTCACTCACTCACTCTCTGACTCAAACACACACACATCCCCACACACACACACACACACACACACACACACACACATCCTATACACACACACATCCTACACACTCACACATTCTACACACACACACACGCACACAATACCTCACTCTCTGACTCACACACACGCGCATACACGCACACACTCATTGTGCCACTGGTTTCCTGGCGTCGGGAGCTGTTGTACAAAAGGACAAACGTTTTTTTTTTCTCTCTCTTAAGTTCGTCGACGGAAGTCAGAAGCTCTTTGTCTGACTGAGCCTCTTCTTCAGTGCCTCACGCGTTACAGGAGTGTTTGACTCCTCCCCTCGGGTCCGCTGTGCCTACCGCTGGCGTGTGTGTGTGTGTTACATTACGACGTCGATATCGGCCTCACATTTCCATGCGTGGCTTTAATTCATTTAATTCCCCATGCCTTATTTCAATCGCGTTATCCGCTCGTTCGAGACCTCCGTTGGTTGTGTCGGCGAGGAGGAGGAGGAGTCTCCCCACCTAGCGAAGGGGAGAGTCGTGATAAAAGCAGACAAAATATAACGTACTATTTATTTGATTGATTGTGCTGAAGAAATGTCATTTTTGGTCTCATTGTCTCGCTTGTCTGGGGAAAGGGAGGGAGGGGGGGGGTTGGTATTGTCTCGGGTTAACAGAGTTCTGTGTTATAATGTGGAATGTACCTTGTGCTCGGGTCTGGTCTGGTGTGGTGTGTGTCTGGTGTGTGTGTGTGTGTGTGTGTATGTCAGGTGTGTATGTGTATATGTGTATATGTGGAGTCGAGTGTGTTTCTGTGGTATTGTCGGACATTGAGCGCCCCCCCACTCCCACTACCCCCCCCAACCCAGTAATGCACATTTCCCCGTTTTAAACGGGGGGGGCGACGTTTTACCAAAATACAGCGAATTTGAATTCTTTTGTCACGTCTCACAATAACTCAACGAGTCACTTTGTATTCTGTCAGTTATCAGGACCACGGGTCACATGGGTGCAAAGTTGGGTGGGAGTGATTATTTTTCACGTCCGGCCCGTAAAACTAACGAACCTTACTTACTGACGGAATGTAAAGATGTTTATTTGCACTGTCTATTAGCCGCGGGCTAAAAACAAAGTATATGCAGTACTGTGGTGTCGACGCAGTATCCAAACGTTATCTTATCTTATTTTCGGGGACGGTAACGAAGGCCCCGAGCCATTCCTCACTCCACTCCGTCAACTTGCTGTTGCATGACGTGTTTTCTATTCCCATAAAGCCTTACTGTTATTATTATTATTGTATTATTAGTACGAGAGTAAGGCCTCTGATCCCATCGATGCTGTAACCGTCCGGACCGCTAGCCGGTCAGCTGCCGACGTCCGCGTAAACCAACGCTCAACTGTGTGATTTTAAAAGATTTTAGAAGATTTTAAAACCACTATATGCCTCCAAACGAAGATCACGCTCTGAGATGTTGTAACAGTTTGGTTTTTACATTTTATTTTTCTTTCTTTTTCTTCTTTTTTTACACCGTCAGCTCACACCCGGGCCGACGTAAGAACACACCGACGGCTGACTGGCTCACTAGCACTTACAAAGAATGCTGTTTGTTTTGTTTTATTGGTTTTAGCGGAAAAATGGATTTTGAATGCTGGACTTTCATTGGGAGATACTCCATCGTATATTTCAGAAGCAAATGTTTTATTTTATTATGATGTGGTCGACTGGTCGTGGTGGTTGACCAGTGTTCCTTCCTACCGCTGAATAATCAGAATGCATTTTTGAAGATCTGATCAAATGTATTTAAGGCGTCTTTATAAATGGACATTTTGTTGTAAATAAACTATCGACCGCATCTTGGCTTCTTGTACGTGTGTATTTATCTAGGAAGAGGTCTCATCTCATTGGATATAAAAAAAGAAGTCTTACACAATATCAATTATATATCATGATGACTCACAATTCCAAAAATAGATTTATTTAAGTGTCTTAGAAATCGGATCATGTTTGCAAACTTGACCAAAACACCACAAACTTTTTAAAATACAACCAGGGAACAATTTATTCCATACTTTATTTTTCTTATAACTTACAACGTTATGAAGTTTCCCTATCACTTAAATACAATTTCAGTCCTCGCTCATACAAAAAATATACATTCCAATAATCCCAATCAGTTATTCGTTTTGTATAATTATTCAAAGGCCTGAGTATACGAAAGTGTGGATTTAATTTTACGGCATCTTTTTAAAAAGTGACCGAGATAATGAGCAATGACGTAAAAGTCGGGGGGGAAGATTGTGTGCATCTGACGAGAAACAACTGGACCTTGGAAAACGAGAAGGGAAATGTAGTTTTTATCGTAGCAGCTTTCCTGAAACTGCTTCCATTTAAAAACTACAAGACCTTCCAGTGACCTCCTGCTGGGACACAGAGAGCAGACCCTCTCGTACATTTTAAACACCACGCGTAGAAAGTTATACTTTATTTATATTACGAAATAATCCCTATCTACTTGAATACGATTCTGTAGCTATTGTAAGTAATTATGGACACCCGCGGATAAAACATCTACACATCTTGAAAACTAAATACTGAACGGAGGATTAACTAAAACTAAAACTAAAACCAAAACCGTGAACACAGGAAGAAAGACGTACTTAGTGCAAAGTATCATCATATGCTTATTATTGCTTGAAGAAATCATCCCCACTTAAAGCCTTACCACCAGCTCAAAAAAGGAAAATACAACAAAACACCAAAAATACATAATTTTTGTCTTTTAAAAACGTCCGCATCTTAGGAACGCAGACCCCCACTGCAACAACACCTAAAGTTAAGCCATTTGATATAAACTGCTTATTTTTTTTGTCTCTATGGGTTTCTCTATTATATTTAGCTGTAAAAGCGGAGGGAGGGAGGCTGGCATGGGCCTGCTGTACTGCACTGGGTATACGTTGTTGTATATCAGACAAATATATACGATGTATATATATATATATCTCAGTTATACTGCGTATCGTATCCCTCTGAGGCGCTAGACTCCACTGGACCTGCGGAGGCGCTGTCGGTGCTCGTCCACCCGGGTTTCGTCTGGGGAAGAAGAAGAACAATAAGAAGAAGGATAGAACGTCATTTCCTCGTCGTATTTTTTTATTCTATTCTTCTAACTTCCTGTTCCTGTGGAAGCAGAGGAAAGTAATTAACTGTTCCCGTCATTTTAACGTTAGGTCGGTTTTATTTATGTCGGGGTGGCATATGCTCCGTGTGCTGATGGCTGTTAGTCAGGAGTTGTCTGTTAGTCAGGAGTTGTCTGTTAGTCAGTAGTTGTCTGTTAGTCAGGAGTTGTCTGTTAGTCAGTAGTTGTCTGTTAGTCAGTAGTTGTCTGTTAGTCAGGAGTTGTTGGTTCAGTAGTTGTTAGCAAGCGTACCTGCGTCTCTCTTCTGCCGCCGCTGTGTGTGGATGGTGTGCAGGCCTGGTAGTCCGGGGGGCCCTGGGTGCCCGGTCGCGCCTGTAAGACCAACCACAACAGATAAAGCCCAAGACTCAGTACAGCAGGTCGAGGTCTGAGCATTAAAGAGCTTATAGAGTCCAGATTGGCTTGGAGGTCTCTCCCGGCGTACCCGTTTCTCCTCTGGGTCCCGGGTATCCTCGGTCTCCCTTGGGGCCGGCGACCCCCATAGGGCCTGGGATGGTACCGTAGGCTGCAGGAGGTACAGGAATCAGTCAGAGCCGAGTGATTTATTCACTTTTATCTTCTTAAAAAGAGATTGGATTAAAGAGGTAAACACTCGATTTTATGCATTCCAAGTTGGAGACAAAGTTGCGTCAAATCGCGATTTGCACGTAAAATAATGAGCCAACAGATTTTTTATTTTTGTTTGTTTGATTTTTACTCCCATATTTTGTAAAAAAGTTGAATAATATGACGTTAGCGTACATGAGCTAGCAATGAGAAACCTGTTGAGAGAAAAGAGAAGAGAAACATTCATTTCTCTCGGCGGGAGAGTTCACAAACAGAAGCCCGGGTCCTTACTCCTGAAGAAGTCCATGAGGTCGGCGGTGACGTTGCCGTAGGCACCGATCACCCGGCTGTAGCCGACGGGTCCGGGGGGCCCGGGCGGTCCGGGGGGCCCCTGGACGGCCCTGACGGTGGTCTTCACCAGCCCGTCCAGCGTGTAGTCCTGCAGCAGACCTTGGTCTGGAGACGCATCAGAAACGGAAGTGTGGTTTGTGGTTATAATTCTAGATCTTGTAGTCGCTAACTCTCGGCAATACATCCTAAATCTATAAGCTACTAGTTTGATGGTTGAACGTGAGTATCTGTGATCGGTGCGAGGTCGTCATCATTCTAGACGAGTTACAAGGAGTTATTTCCTCAGCGACTCACTCCTGATGTAGTCGGTGACGTGGGAGGCGACTCTGGAGTAGTCGAGGGTCTCGGCCAGCGAACTGATGTCGATGTTCAGGCGGTTGGCGGCGTCGCGGCGGGGGTCTCCCTGGGCGTAGCTCTGGCTCTGCACGAAGCCCTGGATGTGGCCCGGCTCCCCGCGCTCGCCCTGGTACCCGCGGGGCCCCTGCGGACCCGCCGGCCCCGGAGGGCCCGTGATGGACCTCCGCATGCTGTCCGCTAGGGGAGGGAGTCACACGGTTGGTTGGTTGGTGAGAGGCGTCGTGTCGCTGGTCGTAGTGAAACTAGTTGTCTGGTTTGAAAAGACTTTGGTCTATGAGGTCTATGAGCCTCGGGTCTATGAGGACGTTTGTAGACTCTACTGTAGTCTACAAACGTCCTCATCTGAATATAGAAATCTAAAATAAATATCATTATTTAATTAATTAATTAAATATAATATAATATAAATATAAATAAACAAATATGAAATATGAAAAATATTCTATATATTTTTGATATATATATATTTTACATATATTTATTGAATTCTTTTGAATTTCAATATTACTTTCTGTTTAATGTTCAATGTTGGGCACCAATTGCACAAACAACGCTTTGCATGCTGGGAGATGTAGTTTGGAGCCGAGGGGACTCACTGCTGAAGTACTGCTGCAGCTCTTGACGGATGACGTCTCTGCTGGGTCCGGAGTCTCTGGACCCATAGCCTCCACCGTAGGACCCTCCTCTGTCCTGGCCTGGTGGCCCCTGGGGACCGGGAGGACCGGGGGACCCCTGGAGACCTCTGAACCCAGAGTCTGAGAGAGAGAGAGAGAGAGAGGAAGTCACATGTCTCGGGTCATCCAATCAAAACCAAGACAGTCAAAGTGAGCGGGTGTGACGGTCAGGGCAGACTGGTGGTACTGCTGCTGCTACTCACTCTGCAGATACGTCTGGATCTCCTGCATGCTGTAGCCCCCCTGGCTACCACCACCGTGGCTGTCTATCCTGGAGGAGGTGGAGGAGGAGGAGTGTCCCGGGGGTCCCCGAGGTCCCTGAGGGCCCTGGGATCCCGGGAGCCCTGGGTGTCCGGGCGGCCCGGGCTGTCCTCCCGAGCTTTGGCTCAGCAACGCCCGGAACTCGGGGTCTGAGGAAGACGATCGAACGACATCTCAATCACCCAGCGCTCAATGACAGTTAAAGGGGACATAGTACGCCACCAGGTGTGAGTGTGATGAGCCATAGTGAGCCGTTTCACAATTGCCATGTGACTACCGTCTAGTGACATCACAAGTGGGAATGTCCACCTAGATGTACGCTGACTAGATCAGTTTACCAGTCGGTACAGTCCGCTGGGTAGGCTGGTAGACTGGTCCAGTAATCATACATCTAGGTGGACATTCCCACTTGTGATGTCACTAGACGGTAATGGTAATTGTGAAACCACTTGCAATGTTTAATCACACTCACACCTGGTGGCGTGATACGTCCCCTTTAAATTACGCTCAATGGACCAATCTCAACTAGTACCTCATTTACATCGAATTTACATCTTCTTTACATCCCATTCAATGGATCTAAATGAGATCTTGGCAAAAGAGTTTGGCAAAGAAGCATGGATAAAAGCGTCTTAGTCCACGGTGAATGGGACTGGGCAGCCTGGCCTTACTCCTGGTGAGAGTGGAGAAGTCGATGGTGGTGGTGGTGGAGCCGTGGCTTGGTCCTGGGGGCCCAGCGGGTCCGCGGGGTCCTGGGGGTCCCGGCTGGCCTCCGGTGTTCATCCCTCGCTCTGAAACACAGCCGGGAGTTCAGTCTGTCATGTGGCCCTGATCACTGTCTGTGTGTGTTGGTGTTTCATCTTCGACTATCATGGAAGGAGTCTGTGTGTGTAATTCTATTTTCTCAAGAACTGTTTATCCGATCGACTCCCCACTTGGCAGGTTTATTGCTGAGGATCCGAGGAATCGCAGTGTTGAGTGTGACGTTGTTTGGACGAGCGGTTCCTGAGAAAGCTGCTCAAAGCAGCAATACCGGAGGACAACATGACTAGTTGTCTTAAAGGTCCTGTATGTAAGAATCATGACTCCGTTCAGGGACTACATGGAGGATTTTACAGCACAAATCGCTTTAAATTGCCAGTTTGTGAGCAGGTTGTGGTTGAAGTTAAAGAATGAGAGCTTCCCCGACTAAAGCGGTGGACGAACTGGAGCTCAGGCTCCCGGTTCTCCGGAAGCCTCGGCGGCCCCCCAGCCTCACCGCTCATGATCCTGAAGACGTAGGCTGCGATCTCCTGGACGTTGTAGTTGCCCACGCCGCCTCCTGAGACCTGTACCGACGTCCCCGGGGTCCCCGGAATTCCGGGCGTCCCTGGAGGTCCCGGTGGACCCGACACGTACCTCCTGACGTCGTCCCCTGAAGCCAGGCGGCAAAAACATTTTATTTAGCCAGATGCGCTCTCATTCAAAGCGTACAATTAAAATTGAGTAGCTACAAAAATATACATATAGTGCTGCACACGGTAGGTAAAACAAAAAGAGATTTTTTATTTGCCACCGAATGTCCTCTACGAGTCCCCTTACGAGCGTTTTCATAGTAATAACACAGCTAGCACACGATGCTAAAAGCTATCCTAACTATGCCAACATCGGTCAGTGCTTTCCCAGTTCTCGGAAGTCATAGCGGACATAACTTACTCTGTAGCATAGTGATGAGGGCGGTGATGGACAAGGTCCCAGACCCTGAGGGGCCCGGCGGTCCGGGTGGACCCTGGCGCCCTACGCCGAAGCTCGTCCCAGAACCTGAAAAACATCAAGATAAGCATTCTCTGTTTATTTGTATTTGTCTTGTTTTATACTGTTTATACTGCATCAGTTAGCTAAAAGCTCATTTGCATCTGTAGTTTTTTCTGCTTACGCTGCAGGATAACAATGATACGATTGGACAAATCGTCCAGGGACCCGGAGTAGGTTCCTGGCACTCCAGGGGGTCCCGGAGGGCCTGGGGGGCCGGCCATGCTGGACTGTCTGTTGCTGCCTGACAAGGGGAAGAAGGGGGGGGGGGGGGTGTTATACTGGGTCACCATGTGGGAGCGGGGCGAGGCTCCCAGGTGGGCGGGGCCCCGGGGGAGTGGGAGAGGCTCTCGGGTCTTACTGAGGTAGTCGCTGATGTACTGCCGCATCTCACTGGATGAGGTGGAGGAGCCCGGCTGGCCAGGAGCCCCCGGGGGTCCTGGGGGTCCTGGGGGTCCGGAGCTGGTCGAGTAGCTGCCTAATGGGAATACAAATAATATATCAAGCGATGATATAAAAGTACTACCAGGGTGTGTGTGTGTTATGAGGGGGTGAGTGGGTGTAAGGATCTGGTCTGTTACCTCTTGAGGTGCCACCGATACCAGGAGAACCAGGTGAGCCAGTGTCCCCTGAGATAGACAGACAGACAACCAGAACAGGCAAGAGAGAGACAGACAGACAAACAGAAGGAATCGCAGTGTCGAGTGTGACGTTGTTTGGACGAGCGGTTCCTGAGAAAGCTGCTCAAAGCAGCAATACCGGAGGACAACATGACTAGTTGTCTTAAAGGTCCTGTATGTAAGAATCATGATCCGTTCAGGACTACATGTAGGATTTTACAGCACAAATCGCTTTAAATTGCAGTTTGTGAGCAGGTTGTGGTTGAGTTAAAGAATGAGAGCTTCCCCGACTAAAACGGTGGACGAAGTGGAGCTCAGGCTCCCGGGTTCTCCGAAGCCTCGGCGGCCCCCAGCCTCACCGCTCATGATTCCTGAAGACGTAGGCTGCGATCTCCTGGACGTTGTAGTTGCCCACGCCGCTCCTGAGACCTGTACCGACGTCCCGGGGTCCCGGAATTCGGGCGTCCCTGGAGGTCCCCGGTGGACCCGACACGTACCTCCTGACGTCGTCCCCTGAAGCCAGGCGGCAAAAACATTTTATTTAGCAGATGCGCTTCTCATTCAAGCGTTACAATTAAATTGAGTAGCTACAAAAATATACATATAGTGCTGCACACGGTAGGTAAAACAAAAAAGATTTTTATTTGCCACCGAATGTCCTCTACGAGTCCCCTTACGAGCGTTTTCATAGTAATAACACAGCTAGCACACGATGCTAAAAGCTATCCTAACTATGCCAACATCGGTCAGTTGCTTTCCCAGTTCTCGGAAGTCATAGCGAACATAACTTACTCTGTAGCATAGTGATGAGGGCGGTGATGGACAAGGTCCCAGACCTGAGGGCCCGGCGGTCCGGGTGGACCCTGGCGCCCTACGCCGAAGCTCGTCCCAGAACCTGAAAAACATCAGATAAGCATTCTCTGTTTATTTGTATTTGTCTTGTTTGTTATATTGTTTATACTGCATCAGTTAGCTAAAAGCTCATTTGCATCTGTCGTTTTTTCTGCTTACGCTGCAGGGATAACCGATGATACGATTGGACAAATCGTCCAGGGACCGGAGTAGGTTCCTGGCACTCCAGGGGGTCCCGGAGGGGCCCTGGGGGGCCGGCCATGCTGGACTGTCTGTTGCTGCCTGACAAGGGGAAGAAGGGGGGGGGGGGTGTTATACTGGGGTCACCATGTGGGAGCGGGGCGAGGCTCCCAGGTGGGCGGGGCCCCGGGGGAGTGGGCTCTCGGGTCTTACTGAGGTAGTCGCTGATGTACTGCGCATCTCACTGGATGAGGTGGAGGAGCCCGGCTGGCCAGGAGCCCCCGGGGGTCCTGGGGGTCCTGGGGGTCCGGAGCTGGTCGAGTAGCTGCCTAATGGGAATACAAATAATATATCAAGCGATGATATAAAAGTACTACCAGGGTGTGTGTGTGTTATGAGGGGGTGAGTGGTGTAAGGATCTGGTCTGTTACCTCTTGAGGTGCCACCGATACCAGGAGAACCAGGTGAGCCAGTGTCCCCTGAGATAGACAGACAGACAGACAGACAGGCAGAGAGAGACAGACAGACAAACAGACAGACGAGAGAGATGAGGACTCCATTCACCCAAAGGGGACATTTGGTCATAACAGCAGCATATAATAATTTATTAAAGTATGAATAAAGTCACAATAGAATAAAAGATTTAACCTAAACAAATATAAGTTATAGTGTGGAGTGTGTGTGGTTGGTGGCTGGTTTAAAGGACTCCTGTTCTACCACCAGGTGTGAGCGTGATTAGCCATCCCAAGCGGTTTCAAAAACCGGTTGGAATGGCCCCCACGTGACATCACAAGTGGGAGTTCCCCCCACCCAGATGTATGGTGGATAGATCAGCCTACCAGTTGCTGCAGTCCACTGGGTAGGCTGGTAGGCTGATCTATCCAGCAATATAATATAATATGTCTCCTTTAAGCAGCCTCACGTGGCCCGAACCACTGTGGTTCTTACCCTGACGAGAGGTCCATCAGAGCCCATTGGGGTTAGGGTTGTCTGTGCGTGTGTCTGTGTGTGTTGTGTCTGTGTGTGTGTCTGTGTGTGTGTCTGTGTGGTGTGTGTGTGTGTGTCTGTGTGTGTGTCTGTGTGTGTGTGTCTGTGTGTGTGTGTGTGTGTGTGTGTGTGTGTGTGTGTGTGTGTGCGTGGTGGCGTCTACCTTTGTGTCCCATGGGCCCCTGAGGGCCCGGGGGTCCGGGTGGTCCTGGCGACCCCTGGCCTCCACCGTAGGATGCCGCTGTGGAGGACGATCACAAGTACGTTTTGCTCAATATAACGGGTATTTCTCCCAAATGTCTTGAAAATGAAATTGAATACATACTGTATGTATGAATGGATGAATTGATGACGAGTGACGTGTGAGTGAGTGTACCTCTTTCAGAAGTTCCCGGGGAGCCAGGCAGTCCTCGCTCTCCCCGGTCACCTAAAAACAAGTTAAACATCATTAGCTAAACATCAGTTAATTATCAGTTAATTATCAATGAAACAGCATTTAAACATCGGTTAATTATCAGTTAAACATCAGCTGTAAGATATTATGTCTTAATGTCCACTTAGTTGCTCATTGAATAACTAAACCTTAAATGCTCTCGTACAAATGATCAAAAATGAAGAGACGTTCACCTTGATATCCCATTGGCCCCGGAGAACCTGAAAGAACAACAACAACATGTGATGACGTCATCATGATAGCAGGCCACAAACGGACCTCATCAGGGGGTGTGTCTACGGCGGGGGGGGGTGGACCCTATCATCCCATTGGCCACCCCAAGTGCCACAACTCGTACTCAATATGGCTGTTCATAGGATTTCAACTTGTCAATCATCATCATCATCAACTCTTGGTCGTGGGACTGGCAGTCTATTGCACCGCCGACTGGACACCACAAGAATTAGCACCAAACCCACCAAACCCTCCTCACCTGTGGACCCCTTGGGCCCCGCAGGTCCTGGCGGTCCGGGGGTCCCAGCGCCACCGTAGTACGACCCTGAAACCACACGTCAACAGAGGGCCCCTCGTCAGTCGTGTACGGTCCAGTATACATATTTAGTTTTATGCCCATTCATTTAATCGATGATGGTGGACATTGGTGGTGATTGGAGGTGGTTTGACTGATGATTGATTAATTGATTGATTGGTTATTGATCGGTACCTGAGCTGGACACGGAGCTTCCAGGCTCTCCTCTGTCTCCTTTGGGTCCTGGTCTTCCATATCCTACAAAATAAATAAATAAAAGATGCGTATTAAAAAAGCCAAACCTGGTTTTGCGTCGCTGCTACCTGTTGTACAACCAGTGAGTCCATCGGTATCGACGTCTCTAAACGTTGGATGTTGTACTTTATTGATCGATTATAACCAAGATGGGACTAAGACGGCGGCCGCTGGGTGAATCAGGCCCCCTGCGGGAGAGATGTGTACCAAGAGGACACTCACCTGCCGCTCCGGGGGGCCCTGGGGGTCCCTGGGCTCCTGGTCTAGAGTCCCCTGAAAATAAAAACACTTAGTTGAAATGACTTTTAAAGAATAAAGGCACTGCTAAGATAATAATATAATAATAATAATAATAATAATAATAATGTGGTTGGACCAGGGCAGAGTATTAGTGGCAATGGGGAGTTCCCCTCCCAGACCAAAAGGTACTGGGTTCAATTCCCTAAAGTCACGTTTGGTTACCTGTGCGTCCCGGAGACCCCGGTGGTCCTGGCGGGCCGGGCGGTCCTGGTACCGGAGCAGCGGCAAACTGTCCTGAAACACACCGGGAACACACTGATGTCACAGGGCCGTAGCGTGTGTGTGTGTGTGTGTGTGTGTGTGTGTGTGTGTGTGTGTGTGTGTGTGTGTGTGTGTGTGTGTGTGTGTGTGTGTGTGTGTGTGTGTGTGTGTGTGTGTGTGTGTCTCTCTCATTCGACACGTGTACTTCTTATAAATGTAGATGTATTCAAAGTATGCATTTAAAGTATTCACTCTCACCTCTGGACGAGCTCAAAGTCTCTGTGGTCCTCACTGATATCCCTGGGTCTCCCTTGTCCCCCCGAGGACCTGCAGTACACCAACACACAGGTAGGGGGACACAGTCAGGTGGTCAGCTGTGACTCCATCATAACTCTGGCATCAGTCTCAGCCACTGTCAGCTCCATCTAGTGGCTCCATCTAGTGGTGGACATCATGTACTACAGTCTACACCCCCCCCCAGTGGATCCATATTTCATATCCTCGTCACCATCATCGATAGACGTTATGTTTTAAACAAGGTCTTTTTAAAATACGTCAACATTTGACGTTTAACTTGAAAAGTCTGTGTTCAGCTTATATTTTCTTGTATATCATGTTATTCGCGTATATATATTTGTGGGTTTATTATGTGTCTATTGTATGCATTCAGGTATTCTTTAGACATCGGTATTTTTATAGGAAACAGAGACAATGTCTGTGATATTCTGTAGTCTATTGTTGGTTCAGATGTCGAGCTGGAAGCCGTTGATCTGGTCGCGAAGCAACACTGCATTTCCCGTTGGGTTAGGGTTCATGAATCAGGTTTAGGGTTATCAATAAAGAATAATCAATATGAGGCGACGTACCAGCTGGGCCAGGAAGGCCAGCAGGGCCAATGGGACCTAAACAAACAAAGAAAAACTAACAATTAACAAATAAAATCAAATACAATTGGTTGGATGCAATGCATGAAGGATTGTTATGCGTTATGGTTTTTGTTCGGGTTTGTAAGTAATATCAAGGTTGTGTGTCTTAAGAGATCAACCTCTTAAGACACTTATGTATTAAGGTCAACAATTAGTAAATAACAACAATATACTGTATCTTAATGTATTTAAGACGTGCGGCTCAATGTGTTACAATGTGGCTTCAAATATACACTGGTGGAGATGTGGGTTTGTGTGTGTGTGTGTGTGTGTGGTGTGTGTGTTGTTGAGTGACATCTCTGGTTCTGGTTTCTGGTACCAGGACCGGGACTAGGACCAGGACCAGGACCAGGACTAGAGGGATCAGTGCTCCAGCTCAGAGACCTGAGAGTCCGGAATGTCCGGCGGGCCCGGGAGGTCCTGAGGGTCCTGGGGGGTCCGGGATGCCCACGGAGTTGGCGCCGGCTGGGGACCACATCACATGACATCACATCACATGACATCACATCACATGAATCACATCACATGACAACACATCACATCACATTGACATCACATTCACATTGACATCACTGACATCAAGTCCGTTGAACATCACATCACATCACATGACATCACATCACATGGACAATCACATTCACATTCACATCACAATCACATTGACACACATCGACATCACATTGACATCACATCACATTCACATGACATCAAACATCACATCACATGACAAACACATCACATGACATCAATCACATGACAAACAACACAACACAAGCAACATGAGGACCACCGGACAGCTCAAGGTAAGAGGGAGAAACCATCTTCAGGTCTACTACATGTCATTACATTTACATTTACATTTAAGATAAGATAAGATAGAACTTTATTAATCCCGAAGGAAATTCTTGTGCCAGGTTGCATAGCAATACAGTACAATACAACAATAGAGAAACAAACTGATTTACAAATGTACAGTTACATTTACATTTAGGGCCATTTGGCGGACGATTTGATCTAAAGCGACTTACAATAAGTACATTTTGTCCGAAGAGAGTGAAACAAACACATCCCTGACAGGACAGTAAGATTCTACACAATGCAGAGTGCTATTGAATCTATGACTAACTACTAAGTCTGATAATATTCCTCAGGTGTGTTCTCACCGGCGTTGATGACTCTTCCCTGGCTCACCGGTTTGACCTGAAACCACACACACGTGGGGGTTAAGAGGTAACGCTCTGTCCTTCTGTACATACCGGTACGGCATCCAAACACCTCTGTGGTGTATTCTCAGTACATTGAGGTCTTTAGCAAACTACGCTTTATGTCCGACAGAAGACAGAAACTCAAGAGAACACAAGTGAGACTGAGAACCATGAGAGTTTGCTCATCAATATTGGAGCTGCGACAAAAAACACAACTCAGACAAGACAGCTCAGTCTGAAGCTCGCACGAATAATACTAATAATCATAATAATAATAATAAGTCTTACCCTTTGCTCCGGATTGTCCTGGATTCCCTGGGATTCCTGCGTACAGATGGAGTGTGTTATTAGTGTGTTTCTAGTGTGGTTGCTAGTGTGGTGTTAGTGTGTTATTAGTGTGTTTCTAGTGTTTCTAGTGGTTGTGTTAGTGTGGTATTAGTGTGTTTCTAGTGTGGTTCTAGTGTGTTTTTAGTGTTGATAAGCGCAGGAGAACAACAGCTTTGACAGGCAGACGGTTGAGGTGCTAAACGTCTCATTAAAAGGGTCTTGTCAACGGCTACGAGCTTAAAAGAGTTAAATCTGGTTTTAAGGTTTTCGTAGTTTCGTGGTCCAACACACCTGGTGGTCCCTGGAGTCCCCGGGGCGCCTGGAGGGAAAGAAGAGAACGTTTTGAGAAAAAAAAACAACCCAAAACATTACTAAAATAAACCAATTAAATATATAAGAGATGTATAATAGAATACAATAAAGAATAAGATATGCATATATATACTTTATATACTTATGAAGAATGAGAAACAGTCCTAAAGATACTGTACAAAATAAACATGACAATATAATCTACAATCATCAACATAACCAACGAACAGAAGCAGTTTGGAAAATAGATACGCTCTTCAATGCTTTCCACTGACCTGTACGTGCATTGATTCTATAAGACGTGATTCTACGTGTATTCACTGTGAGACTATAGGGTGTATTCTATAGGATGTGATTCTACGTGTATTCACTGTGAGACTATAGGGTGTATTCTATAGGACGTGATTCTACGTGTATTCACTGTGAGACTATAGGGTGTATTCTATAGGGACGTGATTCTACGTGTATTCACTGTGAGACTATAGGGTGTATTCTATAGGATGTGATTCTACGTGTATTCACTGTGAGACTATAGGGTGTATTCTATAAGATGTGATTCTACGTGTATTCACTGTGAGACTATAGGGTGTATTCTATAGGATGTGATTCTACGTGTATTCACTGTGAGACTATAGGGTGTATTCTATAGGATGTGATTCTACGTGTATTCACTGTGAGACTATAGGGTGTATTCTATAGGACGTGATTCTACGTGTATTCACTGTGAGACTATAGGGTGTATTCTATAGGATGTGATTCTACGTGTATTCACTGTGAGACTATAGGGTGTATTCTATAAGACGTGATTCTACGTGTATTCACTGTGAGACTATAGGGTGTATTCTATAGGACGTGATTCTACATGTATTCACAGTGAGACTATAGGGTGTATTCTATAGGATGTGATTCTACGTGTATTCACAGTGAGACTATAGGGTGTATTCTATAGGATGTGATTCTATGTGTTGGACGTGTTCGTGTTACCTGGGTTTCCGGACTCTCCGGGTGACCCTGGCGATCCCCTGTTCCCAGGAGGGCCGGTAGGTCCTTCCACACCTGGGAGGACCACAAACAGAGCATGTTAACAGAACGATTAGGAAGCCCTAGAGCTAGACCTAGCCCTAGACCTAGCCCTAGACCTAGCCTTAGACCTAGCCCTAGACCGATACCTAGCCTTAGACCTAGTCCTAGACATAGACCTAGACCTAGACCTAGACATAGCACTAGACCTAGACCTGGACCTAGCCCTAGACTTAGCCTTAGACCTAGCCCTAGCCCTACCCTAGTCCTAGACCTAGTCCTAGACCTCATCTTAATCTGACCCTAAACCTCACCTAACCCTAACCTAGGAATAATTTTCAACTGAATGAGAAATAAACCTGGTGACCTTAAACTAACCGCAATAAAATTTATTTAAAACATGGAGGTGGCAACAGCCAGCACACAATTAATACACATAACAACTTGCTAGCCTGCTCATATGGGGAAAGCAATACTAGTAATATTAATAATATTTGAAGTATGTAATAATGCCGTCTTGTATACCTGTGGATCCTTTGGCACCGTCATGTCCAGAAAGACCTTTAATAAGAAAGAATGTCAAGTTAAGATAAGATAAGATAAGAGATAAGATAAGATAAGAGATAAGATAAAACTTTATTGATCCCGAAGGAAATTCTTGTGCCATAGGCTGCATCAAAATAGAATAGACAGTCGAGCAATAAACAATAGAATAATAAAAAATAAAATGAAAATAAAATAACAAATGTACAAATTGAGTCTAAATGCAAAAATAGAGGTAAGATATTCAGTCATGTCTAAATTAAAATCCTGATAATGAGCTTTAGTCCGTCATAAGTGTTTGTATGGCTCCTAATTGATCTTAGCTGTCAATACTAATCAATACTAATCAATACTAATCAATACATCAATACTGTACACAATACTGATGCCTTTCTGGCTCAGGCCTTCCTCTGGCGCCCCCTGGTGGAGTTAACGGTTCACTACACACCATCAATACCGACCCAGGACATGTTGACAGGGTACAGACACACAGGTCTGTCATATTCTATTTTCTGCACTGAAATCACATTAATGAAGATGATTTATGCATCCGAAGCTCATATATTGGATCAGATCGTCATACTTTATACCTATTTCATGCTTTTTAGTTTTTTTATCCAAAGAAATGCATTAAAATCAGAGACATGCCGTTAAGGGCGGGGTAGACATTGGGACATTGGGAATCGAACCGAGTACCTTTTACCATTTAAAGCTTGAGGAACAGTTTAGGACCGGGTCTAGTCACTCACCCATTGCCCCTTTAGATCCCTTGTATCCGTCTTGTCCCGGAAGTCCTGATAAACCAGTGTTGCCTGCAGGGACACGAGGGGACACAGTGAGGCAAGCCCACTAACCCTGAATGTGTGTTAGCTTCACATTGTGTGTATTTGTTGATGTCTCATCTTACCTCCTTGTCCCTTTTCGCCTCGGTCGCCTGAAGACAACAAAAGACACACAGCCAACGCTTGGTCAGCTCAAACCCTCCCGACATATCATACGTCTGTTTCCTATTTAGCCTCCGTTCATGTTCACATTTACATTTATATTGAGCCTACATGTATAGGACGACAAACCTTTTATTCCTGGAGTTCCGCTGAGCCCTCTGTCTCCTGGAGAGTCCATGAAGGCCATCATAAAAAAAATGTCAGATCAATAATTGGTTAACCAATCAACTTGCGGTATTAAGCCATCGAGACCTGCTGATTGGTTCTAAATATTTCATGGGTGTGGCCAATTGTACCTTTGAACCCGGGTGGTCCCGCCTCTCCTCGGAAGCCGCCAGCACCGGGTTGCCCTGGAAACGACAACGATAAGTTACGACAAGCGTCGGACATAACGCCGGCTTATCGACGAACAGACCGACGCTACGGACGTGTTGACCTGCGGTGACCGGAGCTCACCTGGTATCCCGGGGTTACCAGCATCACCTGCAGCACGGAGGACAATTATGTTAACAGAACACCCTAATAATATTTTTTGTAGCCTAAAAGTATTACATTCTTGCATTACAATTAACAGCAAGCCTTGAGCATCATAATCTAATATAATGTAAAATAATATATAATAATATACAATAATATTATATTATATAATTGGATATTACACCTTACATGGGGAACAAAACAGTGTCATTATCGTACACTCACAATAGACTACATTTATCACGCTAACTATCAGAGCCTTCGTTAATCCGATCATCTCGTTAGCTAGTCTATCGTCGTGGCGATCCTCGGCCCTCACCTTTCGGTCCGGGCTGACCCATCTGTGCCACAGAGCCTTGGTTTCCATTTACTCCGGGGAAACCTGTTGTACACAAACACACAATGAACGGTTGGCATCTCCCCCCCCCCGTCTGGAAAGGTCCTGCCCACCGTCCTCCGGCCACCAATCAGCTCCGATCTCTTAAATCGACATGAAGCAGGACAACGGAGTAGACCTCTGAAGAAGACTTTACTCTTTTACTTCGCTTGAATACTCTCTTAATGTGTCAGATACTCTTTTTGACTCTTTTAATGTGTCAGATAATCAAACAGCGTCCCACATCGTCTGACTTATTCCTTATCTATCATCTATATTTTCTTTTAATCATAACTGTCGTTTCTGTCTTTTGCCCCAATTATATGTCTGCTATCACCCTCCTAACGTTCCCTGGACGGAGGGATCTCTCTTAGACCTTAGGTTTCGTGATGATGTGTTTGTGCAGACTGTATTTGTGCAGACTGTATTTGTGATGACTGTTTTTGAGGACTGTATATGTCTGCTATCACACTTCTAACTTTCCCTGGACGGAGGGATCTCTCTCAGATCTTAGGTAGTGGGCGTTCTTATGATGTGGACGCCTGTGGATCCCAGCAGGACTGTAACTGTGAGTAAGGGCTGTACAAATAAAGCTTGATGCTGTAGTAAGACTAAAACAACGGAAACAAACAGCAGGCACACCCACCTCTGTCACCCTTCTCCCCGAAGCCAGGGCCCCGGGCTCTGCCCTGGGACCCGTGGCTCCGTCGCGGCCCCTGACACCCGGGGGGTCCCTCTGAAACCGTTGCCTCTCCTGTTTGGGGACGCGTTACATAACAGATCAGTATGTGGGACACACACACACACACCACCACACACACCAGGGGCCACCAGAGTTCAGATTCAGATCCAAACGGAGGTCGGTTACCAGATGCCGCCTTTCCTGTCCTCTTCTGCCCGTTCTGTGCCGGGCGTGGACCCATCGCGAACCCGGAACACCCTGAGGTCAAAGTTCAAAAGCGTCAGAGACCCTGTACTATACGTTCCTGAAGGTACTACCAACATGCCACGTAATGTGATAGATTCTATTACCTGGGATTCCAGGAATTCACTATCCACCTGTAAAGAAAATAATGATATTTCAGAATATAGATTTTTTTTAACAGTATAACTATCATTACATTTTATTGAATTGTATTTAATTCGATGACTAACCTTTCAATCCTGGGATTCCTGAGTCTCCTGAATGTTATGGACATGACAGGACCAGGATTAATCATCGGCTGAATGAGGAGACATCGTGAGAAGGTGTTGTGGTGCGCTGCATGTTTACTTTAGCTCCAGCCTCTCCTGGCTCCCCTCTCGATGAAGACACGATCAGAGCTGTGAAGATCAGGACGCGGTCATGAGAACGACCACCTCATAAACCTGGTGCTGTATGATACGCAGCATGCCTGCACGCTTTGTGATGACCGTGTTTGAGATGACCGTGTTTATGAGAACTGTATTTGTAAGGACTGTATTTGTGGTGACTGTATTTGTAAGGACTGTGTTTGTAAGGACTGTAGTTGTAAGGACTGTGTTTGTAAGGACTGTATTTGTGAATGACTTATTGTAGACTGTTAGTATTTGTGATGACTGTATTTGCGAGGACTGTATTCATATCTCACCTCTGAACGTGTGCGACTGCATTTCTGCTCTCAGCATCTTTTGGATCGTCTGCTGAAGGGCAACATCAGCATCATATCCCGTTCGCACGACAACAGCACCACTTCCACCGCCGACACCGCCAGCTCCACCACCAGCTCCACCACCAGCTCCACCACCAGTACCGGCACCCACATTGACACCCGTGCCGACACCAATTCTGGTGCCGTACGTAGTACCCCTCCCGCCAGTGGTACCATCGCTCACGCCAGTACCACCACCATAATAAATGGTACCACCACCATAACCGGTACCACCGCCCGCACCAGTACTACCAGAATGGCCGGTACCACCACCCATACCATAACCACCAGCATGGCCGGTACCACCACCCATACCATAACCACCAGCATGGCCGGTACCACCACCCACACCATAACCACCAGCATGGCCGGTACCACCACCATAACCACTGTTTATGTATATGTTAGTACTGCCACCACCACCACCGGCACTACCTGCAGCATGACCAGTACCAACACTCACGCCAGTACCACCAGCATGACCAGTTCCACCACCCGCAAGATGACCAGTACCACCACCAGCAGCAGAACCAGTTCCACCCGCATGACCGGCACCAGCACCACCAGCAACAGAACCAGAACCACCAGCAACTCCAACTCCAACTCCAGTGCCAGCGTGTCCTCCTCCTGTACCAGTTTGCAGCGTGATGTCGTTGTGGACGCTGGTATCACCCGCACCAACGCCGCCTATCCCACCCGCGGCACCACCACCCGTGGCAAGCACCCGCGGCAACCACCACCCGTGGCAGCACCCGGCGGGCACCACCACCCGTGGCAGCACTAGCGGCACCACCACCCGTGGCAGCACCAGCGACACCACCAGCAGCGGCACCAGCAGCACCAGCGTTGAACAGGTGGATGTTGTTGTTGTCGATGGACGAGAGGCGGCTGGTTCGCGCCGCCACCCACAGAGGAACTCCGCCTCCAGGGACGAGACGCCGGTTCTTCAGGCGACGCACGTCTTCCGGCTGCGGGGGGCCGCGGGTCAAACGAGGTTAGCATGGTAGCGTGGTTAGCACGGTTAACATGGTAGCATAGTTAGCACGACCCTGATCCCGCTGTATTTATAAAAGTTAGTTAGTTGTGAACTAAATGAGAGGTTTTAGGATTAAGTGTCGTCTCATAGTGTGGAGCTGTGAAGACGAAACGACTGACTTGACACGACTTGAGAATGTTCTGACTCGACGAAACATTTAGCGACTTGGTTGACGACTTGTGCACCTTAAAATAGAGAGAGCTGACCGTCCTAAATGTGAAGGCAGACTGTAATACAAACATGTTAGATCTGGACCAGACTCTCTGTGTGTCAGCATGTCTCACCGAGAGGGAGGGAGGGAGGGGTGGGGGGAGAGGGAGAGAGAGGAGGGAGAGGAGGAGGAGAGGAGGAGGGAGGAGAGAGGAGAGGGAGGAGAGAGAGAGAGGAGAGAGGAGGGGTGGAGAGGAGGGGGAGGAGAGGAAGGGGAGAGGAGAGAAGAGGGAGAGAGGAGAGAGAGAGAGGAGGGGAGAGGAGGGAGAGAGGGAGAGGGAGGAGGGAGGAGGGGAGAGAGAGGGAGGGAGAGAGAGGGAGAGAGGGAGGAGAGGGAGAGAGAGAGGAGGGAGGAAGAGAGAGAGGAGAGAGAGGGGGGAGAGAGGGAGGAGGAGAGGAGAGAGAGAGGGAGAGAGGGAGAGGGAGGGGGAGAGAGAGAGGGAGGGAGGAGGGAGGGAGGGGAGAGGGGAGAGGAGAGAGAGAGAGAGAGGAGAGAGAGAGAGGAAGAGAGGAGAGAGAGGAAGAGAGGAAGGAGAGGAGGAGGAGGGAGGAAGGAGAGAGAGAGGGAGAGAGGGAAAAAGGAGTGAGAGGGAGAGAAGAGGGGGGGAGAACTAGTCCACATGATGTCATGGATGTCGAAAAGCGTTTCCCCAACTGGACAATGGAAACCCACGAGGCGCAGCAGGTCATAGTGACCCCCCCCCCCCCCTCATTGGGCTTGTATGTTCGATTTCCTGGTGAGTAGTTTAGCGTGGTCATGTGACTCTGAGACCCTCGCTGGTTCTGTTCTCAATCAGAACTCATCTGTCACTTCCTGTTCCACTGCAGCAGACATGTTTATTGAGGACGGATGTTTCACCACAAGAACAACAATCAAACCCGAACTAAATCATCATAAAGTAAATAAAACAAATGACCTCACTAACTATCTCTCTAACTAGCCGGCTCGTTAATTAACTCACTCGGATACGTTCATAGATTTGATCCCAGACGGGGCACATTTTATAAACTAACAACGAATCAAACAGCTACCGCCCCCCCGTCTCACCCAGGGCGATGAGTCCAAAGAGGAGTCCGAGGAGGAGCAGGGCGAGGAGCAGGAGGCCCAGGAGCCACTTCCACCAGGAGCAGCAGGAGTCGGAGCAGCAGCAGAACGCGCCTCCTCCTCCGCAGCCGTCGTCCTGACGGATCTCTGATCGCCGTCGTTAAAACACATTATTATTATTATGATTATGATTATTATTATGATTATTATTATGATCATCACAGGTGTACATAATTGGTCACATGACCCACACACAGGGTCGCTGTGTGAGGTGATGGAAATACACACAAAAATACATATAAATAATATTATTTATTAACAAATTTAAAGCCAAAAGATAGAAGAAGAAGAAAAAAAGAAAAAGATAGTAATAATAATAATAATAATTAGTAGTAATGATAAGTAGTAATAATAGAAATAATAATAATAATAATTGTGTTGTCATTATTATATAACAGGTCAGTATAATGTACGTTAACAAGACAGTGATGGTGCTGACGTACCTGCGTACGTCGCCTTGTCTTTCATGAGCACTCGGGTCGAGCCGTCTGGTGGAACCATTTGTTAGCCATCAGAATCACAATCAACTCATATTGGGGTTTTTTCTGTTTTTAATGACATGGTGATTTTTCCAAAATAAAAGTTTATTATTTCCCTCACAGTAATTGCCGCTCTCCAGTTTCTGCTGCCCGCCTTCGCTGTAGCTCGCCACAAACTTCTCCTTTTTCATGGAGTCGCCGGAGAGAGAGCCTGGAAAAACAAGTACGGTGATTAAAGTCACATTCAATCAATCGTTAAATAGTTCAATAAAATATTCCCAAATATGCCACGTTTTATCCACATTTCTTTCTCATATAATAGTGTTTTGCTACATTCAATAAAGCGATGGCACTTATTACTAATGACGTTGTTTTGTTAATTTTCAACACGAATCATTTGAATAAACACGATAATTGTGTCAAAGTAAACACGGTGTGAAGTCTGTCCACTAGGGTGCGCCAGCGACTGACCGCCTCCAGCGTGATGGCCGCTGCTGGTGAACTGCTTGCCGCTGTCCTTGGCCAGGATGAGCACCTCGGTGTCCTTGTTGCCCACCATGTTCTCCTTGTCCAGGATCAGGTACTTAAAGTCCTTCCTGTACGAGTCGTCCGTCTGAGTTCTCGTGGCTGGAATGAGTTGAAAAACATTTTAAACATTCATTTATTTTTGCGTAACATTCCAAGTCGTCCTCCCAATGCAAAAAAAACCATTTAAACCTTTGAAACTAAACTTTGTGTATTCTAAAACAAAAGTAATATACGAAAGTGTTCAATACTGTAAAAACCAACGGTATGGAAAAAGGTTTGAGTGAGAAAATTAAGCGAGAAGCCGTTATGGAAGTCGTGTCAAAACTGGTTATGTTGAATTATACGTGATTGTTTTTATGCTCTCAGTATGATTCATATCATGATTATTACTATTATGGGTCGTCGGTCTATATCATTATTGTTGTATTATTCTTATTTAATTATAAAGTTTTGGTTTTTAAACGTACTCGCAGAGACGCCAGTGCTGACGAGACTCCCGCCATTAGCGACGTTCTTCTGTACGCCATAACCTGATGACACACACACACACACACACACACACACACACACACACACACACAGACACACACACACACACACACACAGACACACACACACACACACACACACACAGGCAAACACACACAGACACACACAGACACACACACACACACAGACACACACACACACACACACACACACGCACACACACACATCCACACACACACACAGGCACACACACACACACACACACACAGACACACACACACACACACACACACACACACACACACACACACATGCACACACACACACACACACACACACAGACACAAGCACGCCCACACACACACACACAGGCACACACACACACGCACAGACACACACACACAGATGACACACACACACACACACACACAGACACAAGCACGCCCACACACACACACAGGCACACACACACACACACACACACACACACACACACACACACACACACATGCACACACACATGCACACACGCACACACACACAATTACAGTGTTAATGTCTGTCAGGACACAGGCATGTGAGAAATAGAATTGAGCATTTGTTATCATTTGAATAAATAAAAAAGAATGTATAATTATAAAAGACAGCTCAGCTCAGCTTACCGCCTGTGCTAGCGCTGACGTTAGCTCCGCTGGTGGTTAGCACGCTGCCCGAGGTGGGGCCCAGATTGTTCTGGAAGCCGTAGACTGGAAACAGAGACGCACACGTTAACAATCATAACAACGATCTCTGCCCTCGCGTGACCCGAAAGGTCGCCGCGAGCGATTACTGTTCTGGAGTCGGGAAACCGAGACGCCGGGATCATGTGATCATGAGTAATTTGTAAAATGATCCGACCAAATGACATCAAAAAAGTAAAATAAAAAACTATTCAAAATGTATGGAACTACTACTGTTCAACTATTATGGGCATTAAACTAAAGCTAAATGTAAAATTTATATTGTGCGGAAGTGTGTTAAATATTACTTATATGTATGTAGGTGTCTATTTATTGATTTGATCACGTGTATCGACGATGATAAGATAATGTTTTATCATCCTGTAGCATGACCCACGCGCTAAGATAAGATAAGATAAGATAAGATAAGATAAGATAAGATAAGATAAGATAATATTAATTCCCAAGGGAATTCTTGTGCCAGAGGTTGCTCATAAATAACAACAACATAAGAATAAAAAACAATAGAATGCTAAATGTAAAGAGTATACGCCTAATAGAATAACAATAAATGTAATTAAAATGTAAGTCTATAAATCTGCTCACCGGACAGGGAGGATGGCGAGGTGCACGTGACGGGCAAGGTGCCGCCCATGTTGTTGGTGCTGCTCTGGTACACGTAGCTGCTGCTGCTGGCCGTGCCGGCGGCGGCGGCGGCGGCCACGGGGGCGGGGGTGACGGTGACGGCGGCCGGGGAGGTGAGCAGCGCGTTGGTGGACCAGGTGAACATGGGCAGGGCGCTGGAGGCGTCCAGCGTCGCCGTGTCGTAGCTGTAGCCACCGCCGCCGCCGCCGCCGCCGCCGGACCTGGTGCCGCCGCCCACGGAGTCCTGCCCGACGGAGGACCTGATGGTGGTCATCTCGAACTGCTGGGCGGACTTGCCGGTGCCGGTGGTGGCGGCGGGCGCGTACAGCCCCGGGATGATGCCCGAGTCGTACGTGGTCCGGAGGTGACGGTTCAGTCGTACAGTGCCGCCCGCACTTGAGGCTGTCGCTGTGGACGCCGGTGAAGCCGCCAATCGGGAAGGTGCCGGGACTCGTGCTGCTCTCATAGTGGGTCGGAGAACTGCAGAGAGAAGAGACGCAGAAAGAAGAAGAAAAGAAGAAGAACGAAGAAGAGGCTAAAAGGCTTGTGTGTCAAGAATTTCATTGTTGTGTTATGTATGAGCCTGATCGAGTTTTAGTGTTGTGTCTGTGGTGGTGTGCAGGGTGGTGTGTGTGAACCTAGATTCGTACCTTTTGTTTGTGTGTGTAATGTGTGTTGTGTGTTGTGTGGTGTGTGTGTCTTTTGTCAAGTCGCTTTTGGATAAGCGTTCTGCCAATGCCCCTAATGTAAACTGTAAAATGTAAATGTGTGTGCGTGTGTGATAGGGGGAGTTATGTGTTGCTTGTGTTTGTTCTTGTGTATTTGGGCTTTGTGTTAGTTGTGTGTGTTGTGTGTGTTGTGTGGGTGTGTGTTTGTGTTGTGTGTGTGTGTGTGTGTGTGTGGTGTGTGTTGTTGTCTGAGCATTTGTGTGTGTGTGTGTGTGTGTGTGTGTGTGTGTGTGTGTGTGTGTGTGTGTGTGTGTGCCTGCATGTGTGTGTTTGTGTGTGTGTGTCTGTTAAATATGTACGTGATAAGCGTGATAAGGTCCGCTTATGTTGTCGCGTGGTCATGTGGTTCTGGGCAGGCGGGTTCTGTATCTCGGACTATAAATAAAATATCCCAGATTGGTCCTCTGGAGTGGGTCTGTCTGAGTGTGTCTGTCTGAGTGTGTCTGTCTGTGCGTGTCTGTCTTAGTGTGTCTTAGTGTGTCTGTCTGAGTGTGTCTGTAGTGTGTCTGTGCTGTCGTTTGATGTGTGTCTGAGTGTGTCTGTCTGAGTGTGTCTGTCTGAGTGTGTCTGTCTGAGTGTGTCTGTCTGTGCGTGTCTGTCTTAGTGTGTCTTAGTGTGTCTGTCTGAGTGTGTCTGTCTGAGTGTGTCTGTCTTAGTGTGTCTGTCTGAGTGTGTCTGTCTGAGCGTGTCTGTCTGAGCGTGTCTGTCTTAGTGGGTCTGAGCACCGCCACCGTCACCCACCGGAGTGCGAGGACTCTCCGTTGTCTGAGCACCGCCACCGTCACCCACCGGAGTGCGAGGACTCTCCGTTGATGCGGGTCTCGTCCGTGGCCTTCCGGGGCACCGGCAGGGTGGTGGAGTGGGTGGAGGAACGCGTGGGGCTCACGCTGTTGGACCTCCCGGCGTTCAGAAGCCTCTTCACGTCGTCCAGCTCCGTCCCTGTAAACCACCACCACCACCACGACCACCACGGCCACCACGCCATCATCAGGTCATTGTAGCCTTGTGAGGACCGCGAGGGGGCCGGCCTAGGGCCCCGCAAAACACTTTTTCTTGTAAAAAAAAAAAAAGGGGCGTGATGAATGAACTCTGAATAAAGTACTTGTTCTATGTTTTGGGTTGATCTCCAATTTTGATTGGTCAACATTAAAAAGGAGAAATCAAACATGTGACGGCTTACACATGAACTGATTTTCTAACGGGACACCGATAAAAATGGAACGCCCTCCAATAAAGTGTGAATGAGACCAGTGTTTGTATCTCTCATTCATCAGCTCGCCTCGCTCCAAGTTTTGTATTACTACTAACGCCCCCCACAGCGTCCTCCTCCTCCTCCTCCTCCTCACTACAGGGACGTCCCCGGAAACCTGGCTTGTTGTACTAGTTTAGTACACTTGTGTGTCTGTTTAAAACGTTACACAACAGCAATGGCAACGGCTTCATAGATCGCTGGCTCACATCTGCAGGCGGTGGGCGAGGCGCTCTGGAGGCGGGCTCGGATCTCGCTCTCTGAAAACCCAGAAGAAGCAGAAATGGAAAAAGCGATCATGAGTTGGACACAGAGAAAATACATCCAGATGTAGGGGCTCGTAAAACCCCTCCCACCCCCGGATGACGGGCGGCCAGAGAGCAGCACAATCGGAGGGGAGGGGCGGGGCCTGGGCTGGGGTCAGTTTTATTGGTCCAGCTCTTAATCACAGTCACAGAGGAAGTAGGGAGGTGTGTGTGTGTGTGTGTGTGTGTGTGTGTGTGTGTGTGTGTGTGTGTGTGCGTCTGTGTGTGTGAATCTAGGCGCGTGCAGTTTGTGTCTGTTGTGAGCGTGTGTGTGTGTGTGTGTGTGTGTGTGTTTCCCTCTCACACGACGCTAAAACACCACAAACACACCACTGTGAATGCTGACTCTTAACTGCAACCTCAGGCTGCTTCGCTATTACTACCCCTCCGGGCGGCTGGCCGCCTAAATTAAAACAACACGCTGTAAGAAAATGGCCACACGTGCGCACGCGTACTATATACAATAACACCACAACACAGATAAAACCGCCATAACAAACCTACAAACACATCTACAAATACACACCTTAAGTCCTCTCTCTCTT